>CALNXK010000026.1:2530000-2710000 GCA_942486035.1 Porites lobata | reverse complement strand
TCAAAAGGTTTTGTTTTCAAATGACGTTCGCCTATTTAAAGGATTTCCTGCTTAACTGAATTCTGAATTCCTAATTTTCGCTCCATCTCTCTGATGCATTAATAAGTTTCGTTTCTATTAATATATTTCTGTTTGATCGTACGCGATACATCAGAACATATGTGATTTTTGTGTAAACTACTTTCTTTCAAAAGTAAACCTTAAAACACCTCTCAGCTTTGGGGCTCTTTGGTACTTTTAAAGTAATTCTCTTGACTAATACAGAGATCACTTCTAAATATTTTTATTTATCTGCTCCCCCTTTAGTCATTGCTTTAAAAGAAAGTGAATTCGAATGGGTTGATTTTCAAGACATATTTACTATTCGCCTATTAAATGAAATATCTCACTTGTGAACATAGGAACCCAAAACTCATGAATGAAAACCGTGCCATGAACGTTTATTTACTTTTCTCTTTTCGTCCGCATATGACGTACGCCTCTTTTTAAAGCTTTGTAACGAAACAGTTTTTTACTTGACTCAATTTTTTGTCTTCATTGCCACAATTAATATTTTCAGCATGTTTTTTTAAAATGAAAGAACTTAACTTACTAATCGCAAAATCAGTTTAGTTTTAAGGCTAAGGGAAATATCCCAAAATAACTGTTAAATTTAAAGGTCACATAAATGTGGAAACACTATGTTATTCGAGCATTTCATTTGAATAGCACCTGTTCAGACCGATCATCTCAAAGATTTACTTTCAAACGAAGTTCACCAATTTAAAGGGATTTCTTGTTAATTGAAATCTTTCTTCGTTTTAATTTTTCGCTCGTTTTGATATGCATACTAGAATAGGTTTGGTGTCTGTTTTTGTTTGGTCGTACTCGATATATGAGAGATCTTTGTGTAAATGAACAGAACTAATTTTTTTCTGAGTAGAACCTTAAAATAGATTTTTCACTTTTACGACTTTTTAATTAGCGCTTCTAAGTATTTTGATAGATCTGTCGCCTCACTTATTTTACTATTAGCCTATTAAATGAAATCTTCCACCTGTAAACAGGAGCACCAAACTCACCAAAGAAAATCCATGCATCTTAAACGGTAATTTTGGTGATCACAAAATTAGGGTTAAAACAATAATCCAGCTTTCCCTTAGCTTGCCTCCACATTTCATTTAATTCGTGGAGTTTTTTGACGAGCATTTCCAACACGTTTTAATCATACTGTTGTATTTCTGCCATAAATCTCTTATAATTTACGACATTGTACAACAACAATTGTGAAGATTGAGCTTGGGATACCTGTTCTGTAAACACGTCACAATACAGTGTTATTACAGTTGTGAAAATGTGTCCATGTTATCTGCTAGACTGAACTTTTTCATCTTAGAGGAAATTCAAGGAAAATACTCGAAACATTTTCTTTTGAGTGGCAAACGGGATGGAAACACGACAAACATTATTTGAAAGTAATGCATTTGTCACATTAAACTGATCATATTTGAATTTTATCCCCGGCTCATGAATTAATGATAATCATTGTTTTAGTCATATTAACCCTGCTTAACCCTTTTTTGAAGTAAAAAGGTCCGGAAAAAAGCAAAATTATCCTTTTCGCTTTGTTTTACAGGGGAAAATGAATTATGCAAGATACAAATACGGAAAATCATGAGAAAATAAAACGTTTCACTTGTTAATGTATTTTGAATCTTATCCTCCCCGAATTACTGCTAGTGAATTAGTGCTTCAGTCAGCTAATGCTGCTGTCTAAACCTATTTGAAATAGAAAGGTCTGGAAAAGAGCCGAAAGGTTCTTTTCGCTTTGTGTTGAAGAGGCAAATAAACTATTTTTCCACTTTTAGTCTCTTTCGGTTTTACTTGTGATGTAAAATAGCATAGGCAATCTTAAAAAATGCAACATTTGGCCGAAACAAAAACCAGAAAAAGACTACATTTCGTAGGGTTAAAAGGTCCAAGACGGAGTAGAGAAGAGAAGATGGACTCGAGTCACCAGATTCAAAACGACTTCCATGTGAACTGTGTTGTCTACAGTTTAATTGGTGGAAAGCCAGATCATTTGTCAGATTTAGCCTACGCTGTTCTCGTTGCTTTGATCGTAATCCACGCCACGACTTGCCCTTTTACAATTTTGTTTAATCTGTTGGTGATGATCGCTGTGAACACTAAACCACGCTTGCAGAGCATGTCTAACATAACATTGGCTTGCTTAGCCTCGACTGACATGATGGTCGGATTAGTGGTCCAGCCTCTTCTTATTACTTTGATGGTGAACCTCATCCAAGGGAAGACCACAGCCGGTGTATGCTCAGTACAAAGTGCCACAGGATTTTTCATCAGCTTCTTTTGCTTCTCTTCTTTTGTTCACCTGTTCCTAATGACTGTGGATCGGTACATCGCCATCATGCGTCCCTATGCCTACATTGAAACCGTCACCAAGACTCGTTTTCTGATTGCCACAGCTCTTGCATGGACATTGACCACAATCATGCACATTATGTTGCTCATTGACGAGGAACTGGTTAGATATATTAAGCATCCTGTAATAGTTTCACTTATTACAATCACTGTAATCTGCAACGTGATAGTTTATCGTCAGGTGCATCGTCATGAAAAGCAAATAGCAGCTCAGCAAGTCGATGTAGCGAGCAGAGAAAACTTTTTATCTCAAAGGCGAGCTTTCAAATTAACAGTGATGATTATTATTCTAATAATAATAAGTTACTTACCGTATATTATTCTCCTAAGGCTCGTGGAGCCCCTGAAAAGCATTGTTACCTTGCGTTCACTGAGTTCCATTTTCATGGCTGTTCTTAGCTTAGCGGCTTTTAACTCTTTTGTGAATCCGTTTATTTATTGTATAAGGTTAAGACAATTTCGGGTCGCATTCCTCGAATTAATGACACTGAAAAGCCACAATGAAGCTGAATAAGTTTGAAATGATTTTTCGATCGAATATTGCTGTCACTTGTAAATCCAACCTGAGCGGAGAGACCAGGCCAATTTCACCCGGGACGCCTAAACATCCAGAGTTATGGAGAGGGTGTATCCCTGAGCACCTCGGTTTAAGGCCAGGGTTAAAGGTGTGTTCGGAAAATATGATTGATTGGCAATGTCTCTCGCTAGGATATCCAGAACAAAATGATTTTTTCTCCAAAAGTAAATCTTGAGGTCTTCTTGTGTCTTAAAGTTTAATTATGGTCACGTGTCGTGAATTCAGAATGAAGGAGATTGACGAATTGGTGGCGAAATGACTTTGTGTGATAAAAAAAAAAATTGGTGTTTCCGATAGAGGGTAAATATTCTTCACTTTCTACTTTTGGAATGAACGTACCGTACGCGAAGTTTAAAATAAAGTTTTAAATAGTTCAAGAGTAAATTTAAGCATTTAAAATGATGTTTTCCCCTATAATATTTTATTGAAGTGTAATGGATAGTTATTCCAAAACGTGAATTGTTAGAAATATTTAATATATATGAATGAGAAAAGTGTTATTGCTTGATTTCTTCTCTTAAACTCACCAACAATTTGTCAGTTATTTAAGATTTTTAGAAAAATGGTCACGTGACATATCACGTGACTTATTGACACAATATTTACACCTTAAAATGTTAAGGGCGATGAGTTCTCTATTTGTGGCAAATTTTGAGTCAGTTCCATGATCTGTACCGAGTATAACCAATTTATCATTTTCCACAGGTAAACCTCTTAGTCTAATAAAAATTAAAACGCAAACAGCAATGATAAGCATATGAACTTTTGCATATTTATATAAACTGGACGTTTCGTACGCCAGTCAACATGCATTTTCAAAACTGATCTAAAGTGACCGTTACAGATTATGACGAGACTATTTATACAAGATTTTTAAGGGGTCTGGAAATGAGATTAAGAATTCAAAATTCTTAACAGTAAAGCTAGTAAAGTCTCAGCTTTTCACCGCTGATGTTGACATTAAAGGCTGGCTTAACCCATTCGCTCCTGCAGATTTTGCCGAAAAACGCGTTTTGAAGCTATTCGAGTGGTTTTCTGGTCACTGTCGTGCTATAAAGAGCTTAAACTTACCACAAACCAGTTTACAGGTGGTACACTTCATGGCCTTCTGATCCAGATGCAAAATATCAGCTTGCGAGGTTCGGGCATGCGCAGAAAGCAAAATTTCGTTTTTGGGTTTAAAAGTGACACAGCAGTCTTGACTTTTACTTTTCGCTTTCTCTCCTCCCCTCTTTTTTCGCTTTTCTTACCTCATTTTTTTTCTCTTACTGGGCATTTAGTAGGCTTCATTTTGGTGGGAATAGTTTTTAGGAAAGCTTTTAGGATCTTAGGATTAGGTGAAAGGAAAGGTAGGTGGGCAATGGAACAAGATTTTCATGGAGATTTTCAGGTCAATGTTACATGGTTTTTTGCGTCTTTCTCCGGTGTCCTTGACTGAATTGTGCTCATTCTGGTATGGTTTGAAAGATCTCTTCACTCTGCACAAGTTAGTGGACAAAGTTGTCCTTGACCGTTAAAACTGATGACGTCACAAAGGGTAGAAAGGACGTGGATCCGCACGGGCGGTTACGGGCGGTTCAGGGGCGAATGGGTTAAGATCTTGTATAAACAATGTTTCTTTTATCTTGCAATCGTAATCTGATTTGCCAGACACTAAAAATTCAAAATGATCCGGCGGCATTGACATGGTCAGCAATAGCTGACTTTGGAAAATGTATGTTGACTAGCGTAAGAAAAGTCAAAAAAGAAAATGAGAAAGCTCACAATGTTTATCACCGCTGTTTGTGTTTATTTCTGATTAAACTAGATGGCCCAAGAACAAAAGTCTCTATAATATAGTCAAAAAACTTTTTCAAAAGTGATCTAAAGTGACCGTTACAGCTGATTATGACGAGTAGAGACTATTTATACAAAATTTGCCAAAAAAAGGAAAAAGTAAGCTTGACTAGCATGGGAAACGTCCAGTTTCAACCTCGTCCCCAGGGCTTTTCCCTTAAAAACCCATTTTTTAAGGGAAAAGCCCTGGGGACGAGGTTGGTCCAGTTTCATTGATATAAAAATGTGAAAGTTCACAATGTGCTGTTTATGTTTTATTTTTGATTTAAGTACGATGGCCCAAGAGCAAAAGTCTTTAAAACCTCTTACAAGCCTTGAACTAGTTAAGGTGGCAGCTAGGCCAATGTCATTGAAGACGCGGTCGAAACATTCCTAGCTGAGGAGAGAAGGAGCAACAGCATACCAACCTGCTGGTCGATGTCATCAGAGACGAAAATACATCCCTATGTGGGGAGAGAGAGCAACAGTATAGTAACCAGGTCAAATTCATTAGAGATGTCTAAACATCCCCAGGTGGGGGGAGATAGGAACAGCATTACCAACAACCAGGCTAATGTCATAGAGATGACAGGAAAGAGTCGTCGTCATTCCACTACAAGTTGGGCAAAAATACAGTAGTAGCGGAAACAAGTAGTTGTCAAATGTTAGAAGTTTTATTATACGATCGGGAAAGAGCTTAACCTCCTTCAATAAGAATAACCCTGCAAACTTTTCTGGTGAAAAGAATTACAATGAAGCTTTCCGGGGTGCATAATTTTTAAGAATACGCGAAAAAAAACTTTAAGTCAAATCTCGCTCTCGTCCTCGAATCTAAAGGTCCCTAATAATTGAGGGTCCCCATAGGGTTCTTCAATAACGTAATCCCGACCCAAAATTTCGTGCAATCCCGTAATCCCGAGGGTTATTTATGGTATTCTAACTCTCGCGCATACACGTTCAGTCCTGAATCTTGCCATGCAGTTTTTGCTTTAAGATCCCGAATCTTGAGCTTCAAATAAGGGAAACCTGGATCCCAAAAACCTATTGAGGACCCCTATCACTGGTGGTGATGCCACGACCATAAACACGAAACAACGTTCTATCATTATTATTTGATACGTTTTGATAACTTTTATTTCAAACAAGCGCGGATATCTTCATTAAAATTCATTCAGCTATTGCAATAAAATTCCAGACTTTAGAAATAAGGTGCAAAAACTGGAAAAAAACTACCTTAAAATTCAAGCGCCCTAAGGAAAATGAAACAAACATGATTCCTACTGTTTAATTCAAATTTGTTTTTCTTTCTGTTGATGTAAATTACAGGTACCTATAAATTAAAATAATGTGGTTAAACTGTTTTATAACTCTCCATGTTTTAATCCCTGGAATTCGTCGTGTGAAATGTAGCCATCTTTATTTTTGTCTTCTTCATGGAAGATTTCCTGCATGAGGTTGTCATGGCTTTCATCCCCTTCACCATTTGAAAGTCCCTCTCGCCTAAGATAACCTGCAACCTGTGATAAAAAACAATAGCATTAAGCCATTACCATTGGCAGATCCAGGGGAGGGGCCTGGGGGGCTTATTTTTAGACCAAACTGAGGCCCAAAGGGCCCCCCAAAAAAATTTTATGCGACCGTCGCCACCCCCCATCCCCTTATCTAACAGTCTGGATGACCGCCCCCCTTATTTCAAGGTCTGGATCCGGCAATGATTACTATCATTTTCAGAGCGGGGCCAAGGGCAAGCGCAAAACCGCATTTTTTATTTTTTCTTGTGAGTTTTATTTGCATTTTTATCTACAACTGCATGACCTGGGAACAATTCAATCTCAAGTAATTTAAGGCCTGGATATAAAAGGATTACCAAGGAAAAAATTATTTATCGTCTAAATTTAGCGAAGAGGATGGAACTGAATCGAGATTTGGGACACAGAAATACCTTATCGACATGCAACATTTTAAAAGTGTAAATATTGCTTCAGTTACTCACACGTGATATGTTACGTGACCACGATAATTGTGCGTTAAGGCACAAGTACACCTCACGATGTACATTTGGGGAAAATTTTATTTCGTTATAGGTATCACTAGCGAGAGATATTGGGATTGCGAAGCAATCATATTTTCCAGCCTTTGACCGGAAACATAAATTCTGCATGTGAGATCAACCTATCCGATTCTCCATAATAATAGTCTTATCAGTGCTGTTAATGCTCAACCACTCAATTGAATTTTAGTCAGATCAATTCGCGGGAAAGTTAGTGAAGCTAAAAGGGTCGAACAAGCTAAGAGATTATGACACGAAGTTAACAACATAAACTTTGCTGGCGTAAACTGCAGTTTATACTCCCCTCTCCCTTAATAGTCCCACCCCAATTACATGCCAGTCTTACCATCTACCTTTTAGCAAAAAATACGTCAGATTAAAAGCCCCTCTTTAAGTTGTATTGAAATGTAATCGATTTATTATGACTTTTTGAAGCCTAAAAACCAGTAAATGCAAAACGTAATTGAATCTTCACTGCCTTAGGTTGTTTAGAAGCGAAGCCCCTCCGTTTATAAGCGTTCCTAAAACCCCTTACGAAGATGTAAAAGCCCAGGGCTTTTAACCCTTTAAGCCCTAAAAGTGATCAGCATCAAATTTCTCCTCGTACTATTAATGCTTTGTAAAACAGAGTGGTCATGAGAATTACGGACATGATCAGTCAAGATGAATTTGCTTGATATTTTTTCAACTTCTCCCCACTACCTCTGTAGGAAATGAATAGAAGCAACAAATGAGAATTCAAATTTTGATCTTAGGGTTTAAAGGGTTAAGCGGCAGTCGACGGATTTTTCGTCCTACCTCTGAGTGTGAAATCATGCCATCTCCGTTGACATCAATTTCTTTAAACATGTTGGGTTTAGCCATGTCCTCACTCGGATCGCCTATTCTAAGCAGCTCCACATAGAACACAAGAAGTGCTCTAGGGGGAATTTTATCTCCCACGGGGAATTCCCCATATCCGTACTGATGCGGAACAACGAGTTCACGGAGCTCACCGACGCACATGTCGCGCAGACCCAGGTCCCAACCGGCGATTACTTGTCCTTCACCAAGAACAAACTCGAATTCACTGAAAAAAAAAAAAGGATTTAGGAAACGTAATCATGGTAGATATGGCAGTTTAGAACGCTTTAATCACATTAGACTGCGAGCAGTCCCTCAGGGTGGTCGTGCGAGCGAGGAAATCGAGCGATGCGAACGAAAAAAAAAAAAAAAAACAAGGTCAGCCGAGGGGAAACTGGGGTGGGGCCTCTCTCTGTCTCTCCAGTTCTCCTCTTGGCAATTTCGCTCTCTCCAGTCTTATCTCCAGTCTAGTCTTGCCAACACCGCGGCAAAACGTTTACGCATGCGCCAGCTTGAGCATTTCCGGTCTCTTTTTCAGTCACACGTTCCAGTCAAAGTCTCCCGCGCGCTCTCAGCTTCATTCTGTGTGCAGCTTGTGGTTCAGTTGTTCTGCTTCATGCTGCCCGTGTTTTTGACTATTTTGTATTTATTGAAATTGCTTTTATGGATAACCAGGCACAGATCACTGAAACAATTAGTCGATTAGATTCAGAAAAGGTAAGATGATAATAACTCAGTGTGTAATTTTGGCTAGAGCGTCAGGTAAACTGATTTTCATTCACGAAAATAAATTTTTTGACTGTTTAATATTTTTCACTTAACCTGGCTGAAACTAAGACATAAAATTAAAACGTTATCATTGCAAGCTTGTGTATTGTAGTTCTAATTTTCAGTTCTTCAGTTTCTCAGTCTACATGCGTTAAAGCCGATTCAAACTTTATTTGTTTACCAGTGGGTTTTACCGTGTTTTAAAACGAAACTCTTCTGGGTTGATTGCCATGAAACATAAGCCTAATTATACTGTTGAGCCGGTTGGCAGCAAGTTGACAACTCTATTTATTTATTTTTCCATTCTCAGAATCAGAGAGCGAAAGCTGGTTCAGTGGCTTTTAGAGGTCGAACTTTTCATGCCATGTATTTAGCAGCTAGAAGTTTCGTGTTTGCATGAGATGCATCCGAGCCGCACAGTCTGAAATTATTGAAGTCTTCAACAAAAGAACAACCATGTAAAAGAATTAAATAGGCATTTTCTTGAATGAAAGTCATTTATAGGCATGTTTAGTTTCCCGGTGACTGCAGTCATCAAAGTCAAAGTTGTTATTAAATCCCGCCCATCTTTTGTTTTGAGTTCTTGTTTTCTCTGATAATAAAACAAATTATTGAACGGACTTAAATTTTTTTTCCTGGTTTTAGTGTTTTTTATGATAATGATGACGTCTTTATTTTGGTTTCTTTCATAAGTATTGTTATTCTTTTCTTAGTTGTCGCCTTCTCCCAAATTGACTTATGCCAAACCAGTAGCATGCAAGAAAGCCAGTAAAAACAAATTCGTCTTGTCGAGCGCTCGCGACCTGCAAACTTCAAACATGATTTTCACCGTTGGTGCAAACAGATAACCATGTGGTGCAAAAGTTTGAGAATAGAAAAATATATAAGCTTTCGAATGAAGTGATTTTTTTGGCCCCCTTTTTTGTCTGTTTCGCCCTTTTTGCTTTTAAACTTGGCGCGACGGCAAAGTTCTGCTTACGCTATTGGTTTATATACTGGACCGGAAATAAAAAGCTAACCGGATATTAAATTTTGTGCTCATGCGCATTGCGTTTTGCCGCGGTGTTAGTCTTGCCGAGCCTTGACTCGACTGACTGAAAGGGGACTGCTCGCAGTCAAAAGTAGCGAGCTGAAGCAAAGAAAGCGCTGACGTCCTGGACGTCATGAATAGCAACCGGAAGTTCGATGTCTCGCTTATAAATGGAAAGCTTCTGTCCCACGCAGTGAATTTTAATGCCTTTGTTTTAACTCCCGCTGTACGAATTTGTCGAATTAGAGCAGTGAAAGAGAGACAATATCAACTTCCGGTTGCCATTTTGATGTCCGTGACGTCAACGTTCACGTTGCTTAAGGTCCCTAATGACATTGACGAGGTAAGTCGCGAGAACTAAATAATTAGAGGAGTTAGGAAAGTTGTTATAGTCAAAAACGGATAAATGTTCAACCATCACCTCCCCTTCATCCAAACCCAGACGGTACCACAATGTTCTAATCGAGAAAGACCTTAAAGAAAACGATGCAGTCGTTTCGGGAATATAGCCGAAAAAAGTTGTCTTTGCAAATAACCTGTTCTATAACAGCCGTGATTTCAAAAACAAGAGCTGAGGCATGCGCGCAACTGGATCTTCATTATCATGGACTCTTCCCTTAGTTATCTGAGGTTTTACACTTTGTTAGCCTTGTTCAGCAATATTGCGTATTTTCTCCATTATCATACCAAAACGGAAACATTTAGTGTCAAAGTGCATGGTTTTCGATGCGAATTGCAGTCATTTAAAGTAGCGAAGGAAACTCAACCATTCGATGGATACTTTCTGCAAAGAATACTATCAAATGGTACGTTGTCACGACTATGATCAAAGGTGTCTCAAGACAAGTTAAGCCAACAAGAATATAGTCGGATTTCTCGACGAACAACATCTCTAAAAGTGTCAGTCTTGGGTTCAAGTTATTCCCTTTACTTTATAATTATGGATTTATTTTTCAAGTTTTCTCAATTGCACCAAGAGAGAATCAACAGGAATAGTTTTCGATTTTCAGACTTACAGGACTTCTCTTACTGATTCGGGATATACAATGGTATACCTCGAATCTCGGAACAGTACAGTACTTAACTGACCCTCAAGACAGTGTACAGTTGTTTTTAACGCATTATTCGATGTGGTGTATTAAAATGTTTTAAATGCATGCGCAATTTAATACTAACTTGCTGCACAACGCTTTTGTAGAACACAGTGTATCAATTGCTTAGTTTGCAAATTTTTGAATTGCAGGAACAAATGTAAATTTTAAGGTTGAATGGACTGTAAAAAGGAAAGCAAGCTTATTTCATGAATAACTGCAAATAAAATTTTAAAAAGAAAATTGCATGGCTCATGAAGGTAAATAAAACTCTAAGCTAAACTTATTTTCCTAATTTGCTCAGAAGCATGACGAAATATTCTAACTTTTAATAACTCACCTCGTTGGTAGAACTGGCGTTTGATCAATAAGAGTATTATTGAACCTCACTGTTAACAGGTCTCCATCTTTCGTTTCCCTCGGACAATTCTCTGGTTTGATCATAATTCCCACGGATAAATGATCTCTGTCTTGTTCTCCGGCTTGAACAAAAGCGCAAACAAGGAAAAATGCAAAACCGCGGAGGAAAAAGGAGGACATTTTCGGTAGGATCCTGTGTATTGAAAAAAACTTTTAGCGAGCGACACTTTGTACGCTGGCGATACGTAAGCTAAATGAGATGAAGCTTTACTGGTAGTCTATAATGAATGAATTTGAATATCTTCCACGTAGAGCGATGCCCAGCTAAAAAGGGCAAACGTGGACATGAAATTAAAATTCAGCGGCAGTGTTGGCAAACTTAAACATTCATAACGCGAGGAAAAGCGTTTCCTGGAGACAAAGGACTTCACTGTTTTATGCAAAGTTAGCTTTCTTTTCGCAAAATCATTTGAAAGCTCACTAAATTATGATTAAGCGGAAAATAGATTTTTTTGTCCAATAAAAATAATTTAAGATAAAAAGGGATTTTTACAGTTGAGGATTTTGGCTGAAAACGTACCCTTCGTTTTGGAAAGGATGAATAGGCCCGTTTTTACATGGCCAAAATTATACAGTAAACTAATTATAATGCAGTCACAAAATCTTTTTTTAATTTAAGGTGAAGTTTGGAAAAGAAAAAGCTAGTACCACCACTCTGTAATGCTCATTTTAATATAAATAGCTCTTTTCCAACTGATTTATTTTCCGCCATAATTACAACTAAGTCAGCAAAAGAAGGGAAGCGGCTTAAAAAATTTATACTGTCAGGTGCGGCTAAAATATGAAATGGAGGAATCGAAAGGAAAGTGTTACTTTAGTGACCAAGTGAAATCATCAAGATCATTTAAAACTTTCATTTTCTTTCTGTTACCAGTCGGCCCTTCATGTGAGCAAAACTTCAAAATGGAATAAAAAGAATTGGAGTTCTCGGCTGATAAAGAGACTTAAGATTAAGTCATTGCAAATGAATTTTCTGCAGCATTTCGAATTCCTTCGTTTCAAGCAAGTTTCTTGTATTATAAACGGGTAACTCGGAACAGGACGGATAAACGAAAAATACCAAACACAAAGTGAGCAAGAGAAAATTCTTCAGAAGAATGAGAAGAACGCAAATTAAGCGGAAAGTTCTTTATGCAACCGGGCCATTTTCTTAAAAGTCCCAGTTACTTTTCGGGCCCTGAGCTAAATATTCAAATCAAAATCTGATCACAGTTGTTCAAACGTGGGGTATCGCTATCCACCGGATAAATCACTATTCCGGTTGATAGCGCTATCTACCTTTTAAACTACTGGCGCGAGCTCCTAAAGAATAAAAGCGCGGGCCCTAGCTAGTCAACAGTCCAGTCCATTTGGTTCTGTTGATTGATAGTTTTATAATGTTATTGTCTATTTTGAAAGTAAACAACAGCAGCTTTATGGGCCAACCTCGTTCCCAGGGTTCTATCCTACCCGTCCCGACGGAGCGAGAGAGCACGGGTAGGAGAGAACCTGGGAACAGCCCGTTTATTATCGGGACTTTCGAGAAACTGGCCCCTGGACTTCAGTTAGGCACCGGGGGAAAACTGGTTCTTTCAAAATATCCTCATATAAATGTCCGTCTTAACTTTTCACGTCTATCGCGCATTTTTTGCGAGTTAACTCAAGTTATAATAACTTCACTTTAACCATTGGCCTTTTTTCTTTTCTGAACGAGAATTTCATCTCCAGGGACCTTGGAGGGATTCCTTCCACAATTCAAGAACGTGTTCTATAAAACGCTGCAAGACTGTGTGAGCTTTAAGGGCCTGTTTACATGGAGTGGGGGACCCCGGTCTAGTGGGGTTGGTTTCTTTTGTTTTCACGCTCTGGGGGACACATAACAAAAGAAACCTACCCCACTAGACCGGGGTCCCCCACTCCATGTAAACAGGGTCTAAAGCACTTTTGTATTCCATATGAGTGACTTGCAAGTGTAGCCATTGTTTTAGAGCTTGAAAACAACAGCTAAACTCGTAAATTACACTTACTAATCGATTGTAATAAAGCGCAAACTGCGGTTACAAAATTAATATAGGAATGTATTCACACATTTTTTTTCAAAGTGCTGATACGGTCAGAGAACAACAGATCCATTCAATTGACCCAAGGGATCCGTTTCTCAAACGTACCTGTAACTTTTGGGGCTCGAAGTGATATATGTAAGTCAAAATCTAACGAATTAAAGCACGGGACCTAGCTATTACAATAGTCCATTTTGTTTTGTAAACTTATAGCTTTATCATATTATCTACAAAACTATTGTAATCTCGATCATAAATGTAAAAAAGCGTTCCAAGCCTGCTAATTACCGGAAATTTGGAGAGACAGGACCCTGGCCACCAAAGGTTACCCTCCCTTTTTTCTCTCCCCCCTGACCCTTTCAATGTTTGCCACGTGGGGTACTGTTGACATAGCTTTTACATTTTAGGACTATCATCAAAAAACAGTTCAAAGCATGGCTGCTGGTTTCTGAATAAAACATTAACCATCACAGTGACATTCACAGCTCATCATGCCTTGCTTGTTTTGGCCAAAATTCCAGCAGTTGGCTCACAGCATCCCAGTTTATGACCTTCCAAAATCCCTGCACATACTGTGTTCTGCGATTTTGGTGTTTCAGATAATAGGCATGTTCCCAGACATCAATCACCAGGATGGGGTACCGCCCTTCCATCATAAAAGGGCTGTCTTGATTTGATGTGCCAAGGATTTTAAGGCCCTGATGTTCTCTGTCAAAGCATAGCCATGTGTAACCTGACCCAAAAATGTTAAGAGCATTATTCTCAAAAGATTGCTGAAAGTTAGAGAAACTGCCAAAAGTCTCATCAATCAGCTGGGCCAATCTGCCAGAGGGTTTTCTATCTTCATTATTTGGGTTTGGAGACATGATTGACCAATATAAAGCATGATTAACATACCTTAAAAGAAACAAATAATAAACAGTTAACTCTCTAATAATAGACACCTCTGTAAGACAGACACCTCAGAAAAAATGACATTATTAATTTGTAAGTAGCTGCATGGTTAAGCTATCCTCCTAACCCATGCCCCTCCATACCCCAAACAAACCTACTGTCACCAGCATTGTTAACTTGCCACTGGAATCTGCTATACAGGAGAAGAAAAGCACTAAGCAACTTCAACTGTTTTGTCGCTGAAGCTCATAAATACACAAATAAGCACAAACTAACACAGAAACATGTAAGATTGTTACTGTTAAAAATTGCACTATATTTGAGTGCCAATGTATTAATTTTTTAGTACTTAGGTATTGAGGGTGTTACGTATATGGTTGTTTTGACCATATTTAGCTGTTTGTAAGTTTATGTAACTAGGATGCATCTTACATGAAGTAGGCATTAAAAGCATGGCATCTTGCAAGGTTGTCGCGCTGTATTAAACCGAACATGGTGTCAGAAGTTTATGGTTATTTTACCGCGAGCTAGATACGCTCAACAAGAGAAGTCCAGTCTACAGACAGTGAAAGCGGTTCCGGGCATAGCGGACCAATTTTCAAGCGAATTCAAGCGACTGAGAGCATCTCAAGCCGTTTAGTTCACTGGACCACGTGCGAGCATAGAGCAATGCCAACTTCTCCAGAAGCGGCGCCGCCGCCGCCAGTTCAAATAATCAGTGTTCCTTCAAATTTTCCAGTACCAAGCGCTATGGTTTGCCAAGGCGATCTCACCAGTAACTGGGAATTTTTTAAGCAACAATGGCAGGATTACGAAGTGGCAACAGGATTGGATCAAAAGAGTCAAGCGATTCGTGTGGCGACCTTTCGTTCAGTCATGGGAAAAGACTGTCTCCAGATCTTTCTTAATCTTAACTTTGGCGATGAAGAAATCACGATCACGTCATCGTTGTCTGCGCTAGAAGATTATTTTCTTCCTAAACGAAACGTAGTGTACGAAAGGTATGTTTTCAATTCCTGTATTCAAACACCTGAGGAAACTGTTGACGGCTATGTTAATAGGTTGAGGAAACTAGCATCCTCTTGTCAGTTTGGAACACTCACCGAAGAGATGATTCGTGATAGGCTCGTCATTGGCATACAAGATACCGGCACAAAAGCTAGATTGCTCCGTGAGAAAGATTTATCCTTGGATAAGGCTCTCGACATGTGCAAATCGAGTGAGATTACAAACAAGCAGATCAAGTCGCTTCAGCACGAAAGCAAGCAGTCGAATGAAGAGCTTCATCTAGTCCAAGACAAAAGTAAAACTAAGACCAAGAAACCAAGACCTTCAAATTCAAACAAGACCACTAAAGGTTCAAAGAAAACGTGAAAATGCAAGTTTTGTGGTCAGGCCAAATGGCATTCAAAGCCCACCGATTGCCCAGCTTATGGCCAGCAATGTAGAATTTGTAAGAAGATGAATCACTTCAGCAAAGTGTGTTTGTCAAGAAAAGATAGCCGTGGAACCGTCCATTTTGCAGAAGAAGCTAACGTCGATGATTATGATTCAGAGGAATCCATACTGAAGATAGAAGAAATTTCTGCAATTAAAGGGCATGGAAAGCAAATGACATCCAGCATTACGTTTTTGGTAGATGATGATGAGAAAGTACCGTTAGTTTGTCAGTTAGACACTGGTTCCACTTGCAATGTGATCAGCTACACAGATTTAGTCCAGCTGCTGCAAGATGGCAATCCTCCTCTAAACGTGACCAAATCTAAGCTCAAATTATTTGATGGTCCACTCACTGGAGAGCAAAATCCTCACCAGAGAGCAAATTATGGCCAACTACAGGGATGTTTTTGAAGGATTAGGACATATTGGGAACACAACCATCGTCACTGATCCTCTGGTAAAGCCCACACAGCACTCTCCACGCCGAGTCCCAATAGCCCTCAGAGATAAAGTTAAAGGAAAACTGGAGGACTTAGAAAGCAAAGGAATTGTGGAAAAGGTCACAATACCAACAGAATGGATTAGCAGCATGGTAGTGGTCACCACGCCAAGCAAGATAAGAATTTGTCTTGATCCCCAAGATCTGAATAAAGCAGTCATTCGCCCCAAGTACCAAATGCCAACTCTAGACGAATTACTACCCAAGCTCAGTAAAGCAAAGGTGTTCACCACTTTGGATGCTAAAGATGGATTTTATCAAGTTGGATTAGATGAGCAGAGCAGTCTGAAGACCACATTCTGGACACCCTTTGGCCGCTACAAGTACCTAAGGTTACCTTTTGGAATTAATCTAGCTCCAGAAGAGTTTGAACGTAAACTCCATGAGAAGCTGGAAGGTCTTCCTGGGGTAGCAGTGATAAGGGATGATATATTGGTGATGGGCTATGGAGAAAATGAAGTTGAAGCCAATAGAAATCATGATGAGAACTTGACCCGCTTACTTGAGCAGGCTCGCAAAGCCAACCTACGCTTAAACAGCAGCAAGTTAAATCTTCGTAAGACTGAAGTCAAATTCATGGGTCATCTAATTACAAAAGATGGTCTCAAGCCCGATCCGGAAAAAATCAAGGCTGTTCAGCAAATGCCAAGACCCACATCTAAGAAGGAGCTGCTGGGGCTGCTGGGATTTGTAAATTATTTATCTAAGTTTCTTCCAAAGCTGTCAGAAGTTGTGCAGCCACTGAGAGAAATGACCGCAAAGGAAGCAAAGTTCATCTGGTCACAGCAGCATGAGACAGCATTCAAGGAAGTACGTGAGCTAGTAGTCAAGCATCCTGTGCTTAAGTATTATGATGTACAAGAACCAGTGGTGGTGCAGTGTGATGCCAGCGAACATGGGTTAGGAGCAGCCCTTCTGCAAAACGGCCAACCCGTTGCTTTTGCTTCACGATCTTTATCACAAACTGAGAGACAGTACGCCCAAATTGAGAAAGAGTGTTTGGCTATTGTCTTCTCCTGCGAAAGATTTAGTCAGTACCTTGCTGGTCGTGAGAAAATCACAGTTGAAACAGACCACAAGCCGTTGCAGAGCATCTTCCGAAAGTCCATTCTTTCTGCTCCTTGTCGCCTGCAACGTATGCTACTAAGGTTGCAGCGCTTCAATCTTGATGTTAACTATAAGCCCGGCACTCAGATGTTCATTGCCGATCACCTCTCCAGAGCCTCACTGAAAGCTACAGACAACACACAAGACAGTTTTCAAGTATTTGGTCTTGAGCTCGAGTCACTCAATCCTTTTGACTCTATCAAAGTAACCCCTGAGAGATTAACACAGTTGCAGAAAGCCACAGCCCAAGACCTGGCTCTAGAAACCCTTAAGACAACAGTAGTTACCGGCTGGCCTGAGAAGAAAGAACAAGTGCCAATACAAGTGAGAGATTTTTGGAATTACAGAGAAGAGATTTCACTCCACAATGGGATTTTGTTCAAGAACCAAAGAGTGATAGTCCCTAAAGCCATGAGACCGCAGATACTTTCAAGGATCCATTCAAGTCAACAAGGTGTTGCTTCATGCTTACAAAAGGCTAGAGATATTGTGTTCTGGCCAGGAATGAGTGCTGAAATCAAAGACCAGGTTGAGAAGTGCTCAGTATGTGCCGAATTTCAAGCTAAGAATGCAAGTCAGCCAATGCAGTCACACCAAATTCCAGACCGTCCTTGGAGTAAGATAGCTACAGATTTGTTCACATTACACTCCAAGAACTACATCACGGTTGTGGACTATTTTTCTGACTTCATTGAAGTTAGTGAGCTGCAGGACACTACTTCCACTTCAGTCATACAGGCCCTGAAAGAGCAGTTTAGTAGACACGGTATCCCGGATACAGTCGTTTCAGACAATGGATCTCAGTTCAGCAGCCAAGAGTTTCATGAGTTCGCCCTCTCCTGGGAATTCAATCATGTCACATCTTCACCTCACCATCCGAAGAGTAATGGCAAAGCAGAATCGTCTGTAAAGATTGTTAAGCAGCTTTTCAAGAAAGCAGGCGTGACAGACAAGACCCTGGCTAGCTTTACTCGACTATCGTAACACCCCCACAGAAGGTGTAGGGGCAAGCCCGCCCAGAGGCTTATGTCAAGGCGAACCCGTACCTTGTTGCCGACCGCTGCAAGTCTGCTGCGCCCTACTGTAAATCACAGTTCTGTTGATAGTCTTCAGCTGAAAAGACAAAAGGCCAAATTCTACCATGACAAACATGTCAGACTGTTGCCAGAGCTGGAAATTGGGCAGGAAGTGAGAGTCGCACCCCTTCGTAAGAATCGAACATGGGAGCAAGGAATCTGCACTGAGAAGCTGTCAGACAGGTCATACGTAGTTCAAACGGGTGGGACGTCATTAAGAAGAAACAGGCAGTTCCTAAAGCCTGCAAGGGAACCGTCAGTACAAGCCAATAGAGACGCCAACCCTGACAATGTTACACACAGAGATCCGGTACACCAAGTTAAGCCTACCAGCAGTCCTTCCAAAACCTCCTCAAGTGGCGACATTCCTGAAGAGACAAAGGCTTCAGTACCTGGTATCAAGACAAGGACGCGCAGCATTCGTCCACCAGGGAGATTCAAGGATTTTGACATGAAATGTTGAACTGTTTGAGACTTTGAAATGTGGAACTGTTGGAGACTTTAAAATGTTGAACTGTTTGAGACTTTGAAATGTGAAACTGTTTGAGACTTTAAAATGTTGAACTGTTTGAGACTTTGAAATGTAGAACTGTTTGAGTCTTTATAATGTGGAACTGTTTGAGACTTTAAACATTTTAGTTTTTTCTTGGGTCTAGGTTCGGTCAGTCTGATCAGATTTCGCTTAAGAGAGGACAGTGTTCTATTGTGTTAGTTACACTTTTGATTGCTTATTTTTTTTGTTAAGAAAAGGGAGATGTTACGTATATGGTTGTTTTGACCATATTTAGCTGTTTGTAAGTTTATGTAACTAGGATGCATCTTACATGAAGTAGGCATTAAAAGCATGGCATCTTGCAAGGTTGTCGCGCTGTATTAAACCGAACAGAGGGCACTGCAAGTGTATATTTACTGTAAATGACCTAATAAATGTCTGGGGTGTCTTTTTAATTTTACAGGTCCAAACAGGGGTGTTTAATAGATAGGAGGCATTAAAAGACACAGACATTGATTCTGATAACTGTAACGAGCTCAACAAACTAATATGCTTTTGGCAGAAATATCAAGAGAGTTTTAAAAAAAAAGGAATATCCACTCCATCAATTGAGACGTCTAGACCGTCTAGAGATCAACATCACTCTTTCAAATCCCAACGTCCATGTCAGAATCCTAGCTCAGGGTTATTGTGTTGCCATTGTTTGTCTATTCTTACTTTGAACTTCACGTTGAATAAGATGAAATATGCAAAGCCTTGTTAATCAAGCAAGAAACTGTTATTTCTTAGTATTTTGGAGTAATTGTCATAGGGGGAGCCTATAAGACAGGGGGCATTTATTAGAGAGAGGCATCTAATCAGGGTTGTCACTAAGATTTCAAGTTGCTGGGTAAACACAACAAGTAGGCGGGGAATCAAACGGCTACGGATTTCTTTTGGTTCTATTTTTCTTCTATTTTCCAATCAAAGTAGCCGGGGGCCACTCTCTTAGTAGCCGGGGAAAATCCCCGGCCCCCGGCTCTTAATGACAACCCTGTCTAATACAATAACAGCATAGAGGGGGTGTTTGTTAGATAAGAAGTGTTTATTTAGAACTGGGCGTCTATTAGGTCATTTGCAGTAAGTCCCCTACTAAAGACAAGACCTGCACCACTTTGTATGGTCATTTTGAGCCACATGAGGGTCTAGCCATTTGCAGGGCAAAGACAGTAACTTTGTTCCTCAGTTATTATAAAACCCCAAGTGTTAGTCCGGCCCTGGGAACTGAGCCCATGACTTCCCGCTCTCCAGTCAAGCACTCCTGGCTCCACCGACTGAGCTAATCCTGCTGCTACAAAAGTTATGCAAAGGCTAACAAATTTTTCAGCAGTTAGTCATACTTACTTAACTCCAAACATTCAGTGACAATGTATGAGCAACACGAATCATGCACTTTTACTGATACATTACTAGGTTTCCTAATGTACATGTACAAGATCAAAGATCATGGATCAAGAATTGCGGCTTGATTGATCCCAGTTTACCAGGAAACTTACATTACTACAAGACTACACAAAAAAAAGCCTGTGAGCATGCTTTTCATTTGAGAAAATGTGAGTGGTGAATCATAAGCAAAACAAGGTGCAATGGCCATGCAAGGGAGATGGAGAAAAAGCTTGCCTGCAGGACTGAAGAATGGACAGCTCATTTTTATTATTCTGGAAGTTTCCGCTGTTCCTGGTTAGAAGTAGGTTAAAACCTACTTTTAACATCCAAACATATTTAACAAAGACTATCAATGACTTACCCTCCACCATTGTTTTTTATTTTTTCCCTCCAGTCATATGGTATAAAGCTGGCAAAATGTAACATTCCTATGATGGACTTTGAAACTACTGATGACCGAGTGCCCTGAAAATTTATTTGTAACAATTAATTGCACTAGACTCGGCACTATTAAAATAAAATGTTATCAGAAATGTTAAAAATGTATCACAAAAATAAGTTTCCATGGTAGCATCTTTGTAGACAGATGTTTTAAGGTGTTTTTAGGGGTTTAAGAATGTGACATGATTAAAATAAAAAAAAATGTCTGGGAAGGAAGGCTTCCATTTGAGTTCTAAAATGGAAATTGTAATAGAGGGTTTGCTTATTCTTGATTGGTCATTTTGCATCAAATAATGCTTCAAGGCATTGTCTTTTTTGTTATCATACAAATATTACATGAACCTTTCTTTGGGTCAATTTAATCTTTTGTACCCCTTAAAGGAATTATACCCCTTGGGAAAAAAAAGAGAAAAGTGCTGTCACTTTTTCCCCTTCAGAGACAGGAGATCATTATTGTTGATTGATCAAAGGTACCAATACCCCTCCCTTTCCCCTGGAATTTCCAGTGCCTTAAAAATAAAGTTCCCCTACCTTTCCCTTATCTTATCTCTCCAGACAGTATGCAGCCCTTTAAAAACCTCTAATCTTTACTGGATGTTTGATAGCGTGAAGCTCTTAATAACTTTTGGTTAGGATGTACATGTATTGTTACTGATGTATTTTTATTGTTTTCTCCTAAGAAGCTAATCCTGGAGCTGTGCACTGCCCTGACGTCAGTACATAGGAGACTTAAACTTGAAACGTGTTTTTGCACAATTATACAGATCAGTTATTGATCAACAGGAAGTTGACTTTTTGCGTGCTTGGGCAGTGGTTTACGCAACCTTTTTCAGGTACATTATTGTCTCTATAAGAGGTAGACGACTCAGCAATAGAAGGCATATTTTTGGGAAAAGGACTCATTTCCAGTCGAGCTGCATCACTCAAAATCGCCTTTGTTTAAGCTCTGTAATAACAGGGTACAGGTGGGTGGGGGGGGGGGGAGGGGTAGGGGTGGACTAAATGCACTGCAGATTGGCCCAATTAAAGATGCTATCTCCAGAAAGAAAAAAATATTTTCATCTGCATCATAAACGTTCAAACAAGACCTATCGACAAAACACATAACGCGACAACACGTTATTCTCTTTCACATACCGATTCACGAAAGCTTTTCAAGGCCGCATTCAGTTTCTTTGTGTAGGCCGCATGATGACCCAAATGGTGAACACGCATTGTCTCTTCGTCAATGAACGGTTCAAGAGAATCATAACTGTAAGGTAAATCCGGCAAGGTGTACTCCTCTTTATACTGCACAATATCGGCGTAGGGAGTGACACAATCTATGCCAGAAAAGCGGAAAAGAAGTAAAATGACAGAGATAATCTCCGACCGTCTGGAAGCCATTTTGGAGAGTAGCTCCGATGAAACCTGGGTTCGAACAGCACAGTCAACCCAATCATCACATCACCGCTGCGCTTTGCTCACTTCAGCCGACTTCGGCAGTTGTTTAATTGCACCTGTTTGATTAAGTCAAAATATTGACCTTTTGAAACCGGAGCAGGTGAAATGCTGAGAAGAAGTTTACTGAATTGTGCATTTTGCTTTTATTTGATATTCAAGAGCCCGTCTGTTTGTTTGGATGGGCACCAGAAACCATTCGGCGCTCATCGAGAACCCGATGTTGTCACAGAGGAGCTTCAAACTGTACCGCATCCGATAGAGTTTTGGGAAAAATACGTCTCGAAAAACAGACCTGTTGTGTTAAGAGGGGCAGCAAAATATTCCAGGTATAATTGTATAAAAGTTTATTTGTTTTCCCGTAACGTTTGCAATCGAGTCTCAGTTCTATAAGGTTGCAAATAAGTGTGCCTTTGTGCATTGGTAACTTGGGCTTATGAATTTTTTAACTTCTATTTAATAAGATTGCATTTATTATTAAATAGCTCGAGTATGGTTAGCATTATTTCAATAAGTACTTAAATTAGTTAGAACTATTTTATTTCGATTTCTGCACTATGAAGTTGTATGTTTATAGAAAAAGAATAAGCTTATAAAGATTTATAAAACAAGTTGCTTTTTTTTTCATTTATCATTTTTTTTTTCTTGTTTGGAAAAAACAAAGGATTTTCCCTAAGGCAAGTTTTAACAGCTGTAAGTATAATTACTATTCATGCAGATATTTGATTGTGAAAATGGTGTTGGTTGTAAGACAGCTGTTTTGTTTTCAAAGGGGTTTTTTAAACTTTATACGTTAAGGCAATTGTTTTCATTACTTGATGAGGCCCTGTACGGAACATGCAGATCTGCAGACTGGTCTTTTTTTCGTCTGCTCAACCGTCTTCAGCAGGCCTGCAGATCACTTGCCTGAAATGTCTGCAGTTAGTATGCAGTTGGTCTGTATTAAGTGTGCAGTTCGATTTTATTTAGTCACGGAAAGGTGAACACAAAAAGTGGATCGGTTCTAAAAGTATCCCTTCACTGTCAGTGAGCTGCAAGTGAAAAGGTGAATGACAGACCTTTAGGTCTGCAGATTGACTGCAGCAAAGTGAATGGAGTATTAGATGTCAGCTAAAAATATACGAAGAAAACAACACGCTGCAAGCCAAAAGGTGACCTAAAGGTGACCTTTATTTAAGAATGGAAAGAGGCATCGAGAGAGTAAATGAAAATTATCTCTTTTAAAAATAAAGAGAATAACAGCGATTGCTCTTATACATAAAGTTTACACGGACAGCAGGCAAATGATATTTTGATTCGTTGCAACGGGCTAAGCTGGACATTGCTCACCTTGACGTTTTGTCCATGATCCACGATCTTCTACACTTTTTTCATGAAAGAAATCAACCCAATTTTACTTTGGTCGTCGTTAAATTTTACAAAGGACTAAGGACCGAACATTACCACGAGCGTATAAGAATCTTGTAAGTGCGAATTACCCCATCTGAGATTCTTGTATCTGTGTTGCTTGCTCTGGTTCGATTCGTCGATACTTAGCGTAGAAGTCACTGTTCACTGCGTTGTTTGCAAATACGTTTGAGCTGTTCCATCCAAAAACTTCAACAGAACTTCCATCTCGAAACAGAACTAGATGCAAAAACACGTAGAATGTTTGCGCCTTTCATTCAACGGTCGCAAATGTTTGGGATCCCGTGTTTGTCTAGAGATGTAATGGGATCTCTTGTAAAAGGACCGACCAATTAGATCATGGCCTAGAATGTCTCCAGGGAATTAGCGATAACATTCCCACACTTGCCGGTCACGGAATAAAATTTATTGAAAGCATAGAATTTGAAGGTTTATTCAATAAGTGATCTTCCTTGAGCACAAGCTTACTCACATTTCTTAGAGGTAAAGTCAACGTTTTCGCGTTGTAAAAGCCGTAATCTGTGCCAAGGCTTTATCTGGCGATTCATGTTATTGGCGCTCAAGAAAGTCAGATCGACCGCAGCTGAATTGTACGTAGCGACGTTACTGCAGCTACTTCGCAGCGTTTGAAAGTCGGCAACTGCGCTGCAAAACTGCTGCCGAGAGCTTCAAAGAACCTTCAAAGGCTGCACAGCGCTTTTGCAGCCCGCTGCAACTTGAATGAAGCTGCTGTTTGGCTTCTAAAAGGCTGCTGAACAGCTGTAATTTAGCTGTAAAGCTATTTTGAAGCGATTTTGTGGCGCTGTACAGCGCCGCAAGTTTCGTGCGGGTGGTTGTCTGCACAGCGTCTGCTGCAGATCAAGTGCAGACATAATAATAGATCCTTATTGCATAATCACCAAAAGTTCACGAAAGGTCTGCAACAGACTTGCTGCAAACAAGATAAAAGGCAACACACAGTCAAAGAAGAAGTCATTTTCATGAGATGTCTGTCACAGACAGTATGCAGACTTGCAGACTTCAGTTTTGCGTCAAATTGGTCTGCTGTATGACTGAACAGACCTGTGACAGACCTGAGAAAGGCCTTCGGCAGATCTGCAAGTTACGTACGGGGCTCTTCTGTAAATATATGGCATGCATATTTTCATGGCTATGGCAATGATATAGTAAGAAATTAACCTCCTATTATTGAATACATTTATTGAAAATAGGCCACTTTAAAAATGAATATTCGTGTTACCTGATATTAACTTTTAAAGGGCTGATTGTGATACATGTATTATTTTTTTAGGGGTGTCTGAAAAAAATTACTAGTGACTTCCAATCAACTGCAAAGAATGAATTTTATTGTGGGAGTCAATAATTTATTAATACCCCTTCAATTGTTTCAACCCTGTTTAAAAAGATTGTATAGGCTAAAGGGAAGATAATAAATATTTTTTTAAGCAGACTTTGTCTCTCTTTTCTTGAAATTTCTAACAACACTATACTGGAAGGGGTCTAGTGTGAACTGAATTTTTCATTTATATGTTGAATATTGTCCCAGGGCATACGAATTATGGACAGAAGAATTTCTTATTTCTGAATATGGAAATCTGACTGTGCGGCTTGAATCACGAGCTGAAAGTAATGACAGAATACCATCTGGAGAAACAGGAATTCTAGGTCGTGACACCATCAGACATTTTATACAAAACTACCAGACAAGAGATGCTTATGTAATCTCACAGGTTCCTCAGCCCATGGAAAGAGACATAGGGATTCCACCATGTTTAAGGTAACTTTCACCAAGTTACTGTGTTCCAACCATGCAAAATGTCTTCATAATTAATCCAGTAGTCATGGGGTTCCAAATGTAAAATTTGTTTGAGTTTATGGTTCTCCTAGTCGACCGTGCATGTGATGGTAACATTTTTGAGTTCCTCTGCAAATGACCAAGCTGGTGAAGCAAAACTCAAATGTTTCTTCTTAAGAAGAAAACAATAATTATTGTATAAATTCCCACAAATAATGACTGTTTTGTGGTATATTTATCACATTTACATTTCACCATTGCAACCTTTTCCATCTATCTGTCATTCATAAACAAATAATTATTATAGCTAAATCAATATAATTTTAATTACTATGTTGACCAATCAAAGTTCCTGACCAGATTCTGGACAGATTTTATGTCATGATGAGTATGAAATATCTGTTGTTGAAGTGCAAAAATCTCTCTTGTGAAACATCCCTAGAGGCAAGGAGCAGTCATTTTGGTCTGTAAAAAGGCCCAAATTTGGCTAATGGATGTATTTTAAGGCTGTGAATATAAGAGTCAAGAAAATGTTGTTATTTGATTTTGTGAGTCTTACTTGTATAGTGTATCATTATATACACTTTTGATCTACAGCTGCATGTTTTGAGTGCACTGCAAGCTAGCATGAATGCCATTTTATTAAAAGTGTAAAAGGTGAACTTTCTATTCACCTTGCAGGTGTGGTTCCTTTGGTGAAGCCCTCCAAGAGGTTCACCTTTTTCTTTCAGCTCGTGGAGGCCAAACAAAGCTTCATCAGGATCCATACAGTAATATACATTGTGTATTTAATGGTACCAAAGACTGGCTACTAGTTCATCCAGACCAGACAAATCTTGTTTACATGTCAGATGATTCTGCATTTGAGTGGGGAGGATATTCAGAGATTGATGTTGATTCTGTTGACCTTGAATTGTTTCCATTAATTAAGGAGGTGCATTACTCTAAAGTAACAATGAATAAAGGTGACTGCTTCTTTATGCCTGGAGGTGAGCTTAAACTTTCAATTAAATACAATATTATGGTCGTATCAAGAATGAACAGTTTTTTGTCATACTTAGACACTTGTCTACTTGTTAACTAAAAGTAATTAATGCAAGAATATTAATTCTACCTTAAGCTTTCACTCCGTTTGCTTCAATTACAAGTTTATATTTCATCATATTTTCAGGAGATAACTTGATCCCTTGTATTACTAGAAATTAAGGGTGCAGCAATCAACTGAAATCATACTGTCATGTCAAGAGTATCATCTTCATTTTTTTTATCTTTAAGAGAACCAAAATTCAAAAGTGGATTAATTCTATTCTTTCACAATAATTAAAAAAAAAAAAGGTGCCCAGCATATGATTTCTATGAAACTTTCTAGTCACCCAGAAGCAAACATGAAGCACCAGGGGCTAATAAAATTAAATTTCAGTGGAGATGTGACTGTAATATTTCAGTGGAGAAATGACTGAAGAAAGGTTTCAGGTACTAATGGATATTTATTAAAGGAAACAAAATTTTATTTGTCTTCCTTAATACAGGTTACTGGCATCAAGTTCGCTCTTGGGGGCACATGAATTCTGCTGTTTCAATTTGGTTTTCACAAGTGAAGCATTTTACAGACCATGGCTGTTACCAAGCAAAGATTGAATTCACACCAATGAATCAAGTGATGGTGCTATGGCGCTTTTCTGGGCATGGCAATCTTAGTCAAGGCCACATGGATATCCACATTGTTAAGAGATTTCTGTTGATGCTGGCTGACAGTGAAGGAAAAATATGGTTGAATGATTTTGTAGCAAAGTATCTTAATAGTGAAAGTGATGTTAAAAGAGATGTGATGAGGGAAGATGAAAGGGAAAGACAAAAACAGGTAATTCATCATAACCTTACTGATGAAATTTTTTTTCTCTTTGACCAGGCAGAAGTGGAGAGGGTGTGATGAACCTTGTAACATTATTTAAAAAAAAGCAACATGACGATAATGTTACGAAAATCAGTCAAGACTAAAGGCAGTGTTCTCAACCACAGGAAAATAGCTGTTGCACCCAATTTTTAGTTATCGTTTAAACTGATAAAAATAATTAATATTGCATGCATGACAGGCGCAAAAATGAGGATAATCCAAGTGCTTTTTTTTTATTGCGGGGTATCTGTTGTAGTTAGTTTTTTATCTCAGGAAATTTTTATTTTTCTTTTGTTTCAACTTCATTAGCACACATTACCATATCCACAAACAAAAGAAAAACAAATAAAATTATCTGAGATAACAAATTAGCTACAACATATCCAGTATGCGTGAAATCAATAATTTGCTAACTTGGGATCCCTGGGGATGCAAGGATATGTTAGAGGTCAATTAATATTTTGATATAAAGTTAAAATTTTTTAACCTTAAGGTTGATTCTCATTTTTCTTTGTCCTCTTGGGCTAGGAGACAAAGGAAATTTAGAATCAACCTAGTTTAAATCAAAATGAACCAGGAATCAAATCTGACCTGTAACAGGCTAGATACACAATACTCTTAGCATACCGGCCCTTCTTTCCGATCAGTGCTTTCATACAATCTGTTATAACATTATTGTACCTTTATTAGAAATAGCTTTATGCAATTTGATTCTGGGCATAAATATATATAGTCAGCTTTTTCAGAAAATTCTACTCCACTGGTTATTGGCAACATAGTGTACATGTTCAAGATAGCGACTGACAGTCACTATTGGTTGTGTGAATCATCTCAGTCAGTTTCACTGCATGATGTTGCTTTGCACAAGGCTACCCATTGATGTTAGGAACGCTTGACTGCTTGCAGAATCTGGCTATGATCATGATACACTGTATGTGTAATTATTCTTAATTTTTATCTCGTTGCAGCTAGTTGATTACTTAGATCCTGATGGTAAAGGCTTTGTCACTAAAGAGTATGTGCAGAACCTTTCTGTTGATCAGATGAAGGAAGTCTTGTTGTTTATTGACCCTACTGATGTCTCAAATACTGAAGAACTTGAGTACAGCCACATTGACGCAGGTTACATTGAGTGAGTGGTATTTTGACAAGATTATTAGTTACAGAGTGTAGTAACAATAAAGCCAGTCATAAGGGGAGGTAGCTAGATGGGCAGTCAGTCTGGTAGTAAGTCAGAGTCTGTCATAGTTGTTAATTGATGTACTGTAGCCTGTTTATAGTACACTTGTAATCTTAATTTCCACTGGAAGGAATCATATCCCCTCTCACTTGTGTGTTACACAAAGATTTTTTAGCTAGCCACTTAAAAAAAGAGCTTGCCTTCAAGCTGTAAATGATCAGGCGGTTCGTTGGAGTCAAGCCAGCCTGGTTAGTCATTCTGTTCATCAGCACGAGTGAGTCAATTGTTCTCAGACAGTCAAAGGAAAAGGAAGGAAAAAGGACAAGTTAGTACTACAAGTTGTTAATGAGGCAGTCAGCCAGCCAGTCAGGTAATTCTGATCAATAATTTGTCATTCATTTACAGATAGTCAGTCAATCAAACAAACCAAGTTAACCAGTAAATAAGTTGATTAAAAATACAGTTCCAATTACTTGCAGAGATCTGTTGGCACAGTGCTATAATAAAAGAGGAACCTTTGATAAAGACAAGTTTATGTCAAGTTATGTTCAGGTAAGGGAAGAGAACGCATTTCTTAGATAACAATGTCTTGTATAGAGTGCATCTTTTATCTTATAATAGATGTGGGGATTTTGATGTAAAGTTTTAATTCACCAGTCTTGCCCAACAAGTTAAGCATGCAAACATCACATCTGTAAAATATGTGCACAAATGAAGGCATCTGTTAAGAACACAAAAAACAGCATGAACAAGAACATCCTTAAAACAGAAATTTAATGTCCTTATTACTTAAACCAAAGGTCCTGTCTTAAGTTAGCTTGAGATCATGCCCTCTCCCTATCCCCCTAAAAGAAGTAGGCATTGAAGTCTCTGTTTGTGGGTGTTATACAGTCATGTAATGGAGTGTAAATTTTATATTGTAGTTAGTTACTGTTTTATTTATATCTTGCTACATCTCGTTAGGATCTTGGAGGAACTCATAAAAAGGCCCTTGAGGTTAGTAAATGGTTTTCTCAATGCTTGCAACTTTTATATGGTGATCATCATGCTGAATTTTACTGGACAGTATATGAATGGCGAGGTTAATTTCTAAGAAAACTGTGGTGCTACATCGGTGAGGGATTGAAACACAAAACTTAAATTTAAGCAACTGAGTTGATGAAGTCTAATATTCCACAGCCTGCTCCACAGACAATCAGTACATCTGCCAGCCAGCATCAAAATCCTTATTCTGGGTCCCCATCAGTGTACCAGGATTTGAGGACATGCAATGATTGGCCTGTTAAAAAAAGCCATTGTCCAATTAATTGGCCAATCAGGTTGAAGGGAAATTTGAACACACTTCCGGTAATTCATTGAGTCTGTTGGGGGCCCAGGACAAAGATCTCCACATCGCTTCACAGATTTTTAACCTGGGCTAAAATAAATTACATCTACCAGTGCATGTACCACTGACATTGAGAATCTGATTGAAGGCTACACTGAACATATAAGGCTGTGTTATTACTCTATACCTGATAGCTCTTGCACCAGCGTGAAAACCACATTGGAAAGGGCTCTTTGTTTACATATAAGAACAATGATTTTGGCACAGTGTTTGTGAGTGGATCATCACACATCAGATAGGTTTCTGTGTCCGATCACTCTTTGCGGCAATGTAAACTAGGTATTTGCACTGGTGCAGAAGTGCATGAGAAGGAGTGAGCACTGAAACCCACTGAGACGAACATAAATTAATATTCAGGAGTTGTGAGGATTGGGATTTAATTCATTTATAATAGTAAACCAAACCCTCTCAGCCAGCTGCTTCAGTGTTCTAGTTCTGGTCCCGGTTCCTGATAGGCCGATAAGTAACAATCCAGGATTAAAAATTTTGTTCCATCTTTTGTATTTATCTTCCGATGCATTGCTTAGAGTAACATTCTGCATGTATGTTATCATCACTGAATCTTGGAGTAAAGACACAACAGTATTTTGTAAGCTGTAGTGACGTGTTCTGAGCCAAGAAAACCTTGCTTGAAATTTGGCTTATTCCTGGGTTACACTTAACCATCTTTCAGAGAACCGAACCCTGGGGTTGTATCCGTTCATACTGGCCCAGAGTACTATTTTTTCTTGTCAACTTGACTATTATAGTGTAGACATAAAACCCAAGTGCCCAAAACATTACCTTTGGCCTTTGAATTGTCATTTCAGTTATTGGTAAATCTCATCCTGGCTATTATTTTGCCTACAGATTGTAGAGAGTCTTGGAGCAGCTAACAAAGAGGTTTCTCTGGCTTCAATATTGCCATTAATCCCACAAGCTTTAGACAAGTTTCACAGTTCAAGAGTACATGACCCAACTTTTGAACGGAAAATGTATCAACATTTACGTGAACACGACGAACTTTAACTTAAGAATTAACATTCACTGCATTACAATAAAAAGCACTCAATTCTAATATAAAAATATGAGTGAAAATTAATAAAACATTTCAGAGGGAAAAAATAAACTCTGTGGTACACGAAAAACAAACCAAGACAAAAGCCTTTAATGCCCCCTGAACCCTACCCCTTCCCCTCTGCTACCATAAACCAAACCTTCATCTCACCATAATAATTTTGAGTAAACAAAAAGTTTATTTAATACAACTTAGTACATTATTACTAACAGTTACAAATTGTTAAAGTTTAACATTATGGTATAGCTATACAGGTCCTTAACACAATTAATGGTACAGAAGAACTTTTGGCTATTTTGAGCCTAACCCTTTAAATTCCAAGAGTAAAACCTGAACTCTCATTTGTTGGCCCTATTCATTATTTTCCTGAAGATGTAGTGGGGAGAAAATTGTTAACATATCAAGCATCTTGTATGATCACATCCCAAATTCTCTTTACCACTCTATCAAAAGCATCAGATATTAACCCTTTATTATAGGTTCCAATATCTAAATGGAAACTTTCCACACTGATCTCTATACATTTCGTTACAGAATTAGCTGAGAGAATTTAGTTGGGAGCATTTTTCTTTGGTGATCATTTTATGAATTTTTATAGTCTTTTCTCTTGATTACATACATAAGTTATTGTACTGATATTGTTGGGAGAAACTTGATATTGATCAAGCTTAGGGTTTACAGGATTAACCCATGCACTCCTACACTCCCTCAGTTGTTAACGATCGAGATTAGTTACTGATATTGATAAACGAAAAACCATCTGTTAGCGATCTCTGTATGTACACAGTTGTTGCAAAATAAGGTTAGATGATTTTTCATTCCAACTTTATATTGAATCTGTGGACAAAATCCTCTGGTGTTGACCATGAAATGAAACCTTTTCAGTAGATCTTTTGCCAATTTAATTTTTTGATTTTACAAAAGAAATTTGGAATTTTTTCTTTAGTCATAGTTCATAGAATGAAAAGGTTAACATGCATATGCCTCGTGGGAAATTTTTAAAGTAAAAGTCAGTTCAAAACTAGGATTTACAGTTTTGCCGAACTCTGTCAATATCCTGTGAAAAAACTTTTTTAACACTTTATGTTACCGAACTTGCACAACTACTACTAAAAAATAACTTACTGTACAAATGAACTAAAAAACTATTTTTTTAACACAGTACTCTGCTATGTAAGAAGTGTGTTGATGAATTCTAGAAATCTTCCATCTGTCTGGTCTGTAGGGAATTTCTTTATCAAAGATGACTGAAAGAAAAGCCAAAATTTTGTTTTAAAAAGTGTATCATTATAAAGACCAAAAAATGTTGGGTTAAATGCATCATTTTAAACTGTTCCTCCTATTTACTCTTGAATGTCTTAGTAGACCCGACTTCCAAAGAGGAAGACATTAATAGATCCAGTATTCTTTTGAACTTTGCTTTAGACTTTTATCAGCAAAATTCAAGGAAGGACTATAGAAAATCTGAGTACTTTTCAAGCTTAATGGATCCCAATTCAGTTCAAGTATATGTTACATGTTACATGTTAAATCTAGGTAAGGTTTATTCTCAATTTCCTTAAAGTTTGTCTCCTAGCATTAAGTCATGAATAGTTAGGGCTAGATGTAAGAGACAAAGGAAATTGAGAATCAACCTAGGTTAAAAAATTTTAACCTGAATTTAATTTTGACCTGTAACATAAAAAAAAAAAAACAAACATAAGAAGGCAGGTTTTAAGCCTTCATCACAATCTTAAAATTATTAGTGATTCCTTTTTTCTCAAGTCGTGAAACAAACAACTAAAAATTAATATTGAAGGTCTTCCTCAAGAATGGATAAGCCTTGCATTATTGGTGGTTCATTATTACATGTACTATGTAGGTTTAGGCATCGAAAGAATTTTTTTTTCATTGCTACCATTCTTACCTTTACTTTGTCCAAGTAAGTTTGGTTTCCATGCCACAAGTTATGAAAGTTGATAGTGTCTGGACTACCCTTGTAGAAACTCCACATCCATCTCTGAAAACAAAAGACAAAATATTACTTGTACTGTACTTGCTGTATTTACCTGGCAACTTGAAATCTTAGTGACAGCCCTGTGAGGTAACCCACTAGAGGTGGGGTAACCTACCTGTCCATGTAATCTCTCATTTTAATTTGATCATGTTTACATGTAGGTGGGGTGACCCTCCCAGGTGGAACGGCTGGTCTGCCAGACCGGATACCCTATTAGCCTGGGTCAAATTTTGCCAGGTAAATGTTTCAAGGTGGGGTACCCTACCTAGCAGCTGCGGTTTGATTCATGTTACACCAAAGTCGCCTCAAATGCCTTTGGCGGGAAGCTTTGCATCATTAAAAGTGAAAGCCATGCAGCATTTAAGGTTACAGCAAGCCAAAGATCAGCAAGTGAGAGAAGAGGAAAACATTAACCCCAAAACATTCAATTGCCCCCAAGATGCCATTTTGTGTTTACATGTAAAAGACAGGTTTTTTTTCACTCCACCATTCAAACCTAATCCTTTCATGAAAAAAGGTGACACCCAGTTTTTGGGTGGCGTACCATCCTACTTTGAGATGGTATCCCCACCTTTACTTTTATCGTAAGTGTAGAATGGATAACATATAGATAAAAATACAACAGTTTTTTTTTTTGACTCAATGTCACGTGGTTATAATGGGTTTGAGGTCTGACCAACCTGCTGTTGCCACCTTTTTTCGTGAAAATCTCTCGGCAGGCCCCTTAAAGAGAGTTTCACCAAAATTGCATAGACCCAATTCGAGAAATTCAGCGGTTTCCAAATTTAGGTCATAATTTATGCGAAAATGATAAGCAAACTTTACACGGATTATATCTAATAAACGATGAGATTCATCCCTTTATTTGGGCATCGTTATAACAGATGGGGCCTTGCAAGTCAGCAAAACGCTTTAGGGCCTTGTAAACGCTGCGATTTCGAGCAAAAGCAAACATATAGAAATTGTAGTTTTCGCTATTTGTTGACGTTTGTCAGCGTTTAAGAGTCCTTCTCACGAAAAAAGCATTTTCTTAAAAATTCGTAGTTTTTTTTCCTTCAAATTTTTTCAGGGCCACAATTGATTAACTAACTACCCGGACTCTGAATTTCATGGTCATTGAAAAACTGTGACATTATCTTCTATAAGCCCAAACTTGAGTAAACATTGAAGATTTTTAGCGTTTTGGCTGAGTTTGTGCTTTGGGAGTTGTCTATGGTTTCTAGTCTGTCATTATACAGCATTCTTGTTCTGCACACGTGCAATGACCATGCTTGGCTGACTTCCGAATGCTCACCGAGATATTCCCGTCACGAGTTGGTTTAATTATTGGCTTGCATTAAACCTATGAAAAAATGATATTTTTGTAATAGTAAGTAGATTTAGTGTGCAGCACTTCTTGATTTTTTTGCAAAGGCACAAGAATTGATTAAAAATTGTTAGTTAAACCTCTATGTATCACGCGATGGCCTGTCTCACTGTACCAAAATTATTATATCTCGGTGAGCATTCGGAAGTCAGCCAAGCGAGGTCATTGTGCGCGTGCTGAACAAGAATGCTGTATCATGACAGACTAGAAACAATAGACAACTCCCAAAGCACAAACTCAGCCAAAACGCTAAAAATATTCAATGTTTACTCAAGTTTGGGCTTATATATAGAAGATAATGTCACATTTTTTCAATGACCATGAAATTCAGAGTCCGGATAGTTAGTTAATTAATTGTGGCCCTGAAAAAATTTGAAGGAAAAAAAACTACGAATTTTTAAGAAAATGCTTTTTTCGTGAGAAGGACTCTTAAACGCTGACAAACGTCAACAAATAGCGAAAACTATAATTTCTATATGTTTGCTTTGCTCGAAATCGCGCGCATTTACAAGGCCCTAAAGCATTTTGCTGACTTGCAAGGCCCCATCTGTTATAACGATGCCCAAAATAAAGGGATGAATCTCATCGTTTATTAGATATAATCCGTGTAAAGTTTGCTTATCATTTTCGCATAAATTATGACCTAAATTTGGAAACCGCTGAATTTCTCGAATTGGGTCTTTGCGATTTTGGTGAAACTCTCTTCAGCGCAAGGCACTCATGCGCACTATGTGTAGCCGAGAGATTTTCACGAAAAAATGCCGGCAACAGCAGATTTTCGACTCAGACCTCAAAGGGGCGTGGCATTATAACCACGTGACATTTACTCCGATCGCCAAAAATTTTCTGTTATATTGTAGATTGATCTATATGTTACCCATTCTATGTGTTAGACTTACGATAAAAGTAAAGGTGGGGATACCAGAGAGCTTCAAAGTATGATGGTACCCCCTCAAAAAAACTGGGTCGAGTCACCTTAAAGGGCCTGTGTCATGGCAGTCCAGTTCATTTTGTTTAATTTTGCCAATTATTTACCCTACGTTCGCCCTCAATCGCTATGGAACTTAAAGTAAGCAAAGAAATTACATGTAAATGACAAAATCAGCGATCCAAGATGAACAAATAATTTTATGTCTCCTGAGCATTATTTTTGAAGTTGCAAGCCGCAGGCATCAACTTTGAAAACTGTTAGGCTGAACAGTTTTCAAAAACCCTAATTCTAATCTGTTTCAATCTTCTTCAGTTTTGCCCATCCATATGGTATCTGTTGTTTCTGTTATGTTATTTTAACCTTCCTTTAAAGTTTTAAGTGGTTATTTTTCTCTTTCTACTAATTTAACAGGCATTTTGTAATTTCCTAATTTGGCTGAATTTCGTGACACATCTCCTTTAAGCATATTCACACTATACTGGACAGCTTTTAACCCTTTAAGCCCCAGTATCCACATATGAATTCTCCAAACTGATCTCCATACATTTCCTTTAAGAATTAGTTGAGAGAATTTAATAAAACATCAAGGCATTTTTTCTTTCCTGATCATTTTTTATATTCTCACAACCTCATCTCTTGACAATGTATGGACATTGTTAGGAGAAAATTGCTGTTGGTCACTATTGGGACTCAAAGGGTTAAGCTCAATTCTCTATACATACCAATTCATTTAGCAGATCTTGAGTAAGGAACTGATCTTGATGTGTACTGATATTCATGATCATGGGAACTCCTAGTTTATGAGTTTGACCTTCTGGCGAAGCTTGAACCCAGAAAGCTCGTACAGTTGACTCTTTTGTTGGTCGGTAATTATCATATGGAGCTGTTAAAAATTTATTAAAAAACAAAATAAACAAAAAACTGACTAAGTGACACAAAAACAAGACATAATCAAATCTTGACAAAGCCATATTTAATCTTTGCAAATTTTTTTGTTTAGTTTTTGCTTTTTTGTTGTCCCCTTTGACTTGTTTCCCTTTATTCTCACTGATGATCCTTTACAGCTTCACAAAGATTTTGCGATAACATATCTCTTGTAATACATGTACATTTGTACTTACAAACTATCATGCCAAGACAAGGGCCATAGGAAGATGTTTCATGTTGCAATATTTTCTGATACTTGAGCTGATTCTGGATATCCTGTAGTGATGGATCTGGTTGATAGGATGGGTGACTGTGATACCATCCAACAAGAACAAGACCTCGCTGTGCAATGGCATTTCGCACCTGGCCACAGAAAGAAAAAAATGTGTTAAGTTTACACTGCACAAGCAGCGGGAAGGTTTTACAGATAAAATTGAGATTTTAAACGGCTAAAATAAGGCCACAACAAAAGTGCTAGCCTGAGCAAAGTGGAACAAACTGTCAGTGGGTTATCAAGTTTTAACTACAAGCTGTCTCCTGGGGAAGCAACATTTGCTGTAACTGTAGATAAAGTAAAGGATGATGGTAAGCTAAGGCCAGCATGACTTCTCTGGGCTAGCAAACCTTGCTTGCCTGAAGGGCAAGGATTTTAAACTATTAAATTTTCATCTCACCTTGTGGAAGGAAGTGTTTGCCACAGAAATTAGACTTATAAATCAATATTATTACATATATTTTTATTTATTTACTATTTGTACTATTGTTAAGGACATGCTTGTTCAGCTTCAGCAGCATTGTATGGTACACTGTATAGCGGCAATGTACAGAAAATCATGAAAACATCAATCTGTGGTATAATGTAGTTTTTTTTTTTTTACAATCCCCACTGCTCTTCTTCTTTAAGACTACACTGAAAGTAAAGGCTGGCATAAAATACACATGACAGCTGGTAGGTTTTACGCCAACAAAACATTTCTACACGTAAAAAATTTACCTCTTCTTCCACCTTGGGTGCATTTTCTTTATCAGCAAATCGACAGCGGCATGGAAAAGCCTGTACAATCTTCATGTCTGCATGACATAAAGAAATAATGTTATATTGGCATACAGTAAAAACCCACGACTAAGAACCTGGATTTTTCCATGTAAGTTTGCCTAGACAGATTCTTAGATAAATGGTAATAAGTACAAATCTAGGATATAAATTATGGGTTCTTAAACAGGTTCTTATTTTTTGAAGAAAAAAAAAATATATACATATACATGTTTAGTGTAGCTATTTACATGTAGTGGTATTCAGCTTATCCATGTATAAATTTTGCATACTATTTTTCTCCCAGACTTTTTTTAAAGGGGTACTTCAGTTTATTCCTATTTAGTTACTCTTTGCAAAACATTTTAGCATGAATCCTCCACACTCATATTTACATGTACATGGGATTCTTGTACGTTACCTCCTTCTTATGAACAAAAGATGAAATGGCACTAAAAATTTGAGTAGTCAACTGGCTCTCTTCTTAACATTATTGCTGTTAACATATTAAGTACACTGTACTAGATCAAACTATTATCTTAAGCAGCACACTTACGATGTGTTTGTGGGTCAAACTTTCCAGCAAGGTATCCTACTACTTCACTTGATGTTAGATGACAATGGTAATCCTGTGGATTTGATTGTGGAGGTAGCTGCTGTTAATTTTATTTTACTTCTGTAATCACAAGATAAGAGTAAGAAAATCTTATATAATACGTGTACATTATAATAATACCGTAAAATTCGGAAAATAAGCCACGGGGCTTATATTTTACAAAAGCCCTTTTTGAGGGGCTTACTTTTGGAGGGGCTTATATTCGGAGGGGCTTATCTACGGAGGGAATTTTGCGTTTCAAAATCGATCGGGCTAGCCTTATAGTTGAAGGTAAATTTACCGTTTTTGCTTTGTTTTACTTTGTACTTGAGGGCAATTTTCCAAGTACAAGCCCCCGGGGGCTTATATTTGGAGGGGCGATTTAACGGAGGGTTTTTTGCGTTACCGGTTTGGGGGGCTTATATTTGGAGGGGCCCATACATGGTGGGGCTTATTTCAGAATTTTACGGTAGTCCTACACTGGTAATTAATCTTCAATTATGATCCTGTCAAAATTGCCCCAAACATAACTGATATTCAGTAGTCTGTATCTTTTGTCATCTGTAATATAAGACAGTGTTCTCTAGAAATGTAAACTTTAGTTATCTCTCTTAAATTTAAGACTGGCTAATACATTTTTAAACAATTACATAGATCATACAGGTATGCGTGATTGTTAAGGTGTTCATTACACAAACTCAATATACCTATCTTAATTGGTAGTCTGCTGAGAGTGCTGACACTTACCATAAGCAAAAGACAGTTTGTTGAAATATCTACAGAAAAAGGCTGCATTTTTCCAAGAGCACTAAAGTTCATAAGTTCAACCAGGGTATGTGGATCACTATGGAACATAAAATAATACAAACTCATTAACTCACTGGCAGTATAACCACTTGTAGACTGGCAGGAACAAAACACAGATCACAAGTCATGGGTCACAAGTGCAGGTCAATGCTCTATAACTGAGATAAGCAGTTTCCCTTTAAGACATAAAGTCTCTATTTCTGATTGTGAGTTGTTTATTTACCATAACGTACAGATAAAATTATTTATATATTATGGTACTCTAAGCTGTACTAAGTGACCTGTGACCTGCATATTGAACACTGACAAGGAAAAAATATTTATCAATTAAAATTCTCTTTCTGTAAGTTACTCCCTGTAACACCCTTAAATTGAGAGTGAGATTATTTTGTTAATAGCTTTGAATGGAGATACCGATAAACTGACACAAAATAACCCACAAGATTCATTTGGTTACTGAGTAAAGAGTAAATAACAGAAAATAACTCTCATTCATTTGCCATGAAAATTCCCTCTCACCTATCTGGAGTCAATGCTGTGTACTTTACTGATTGCCGTGTTCTAACAGCCAGGCGTTTTCTTCCTACCGAAGCAGGGGATGATGATAATGGACTGGGCAAATCTAGAACAAACCAGCCATTAAAATAATATTATGTTAATCAGTGATCAATTTTTTCTATAAAATTAATTGGCCGTGACATTAACCTGATTCTCCCGCACTCAATTACCTGCATGCCATAACAATAAAACTTACACTCATACACATGTAAGACAATGGGCCGCAATCAGTTAAAAAATGAAAATAAAACTGCTTACATTTTTATATGCATGTACATATAGCAAAATAATCACAACTTTACATCAGGAAAATTGTTATAGATTTATTATTTACAAAACTATTGACAGTTTTTTTATGTCCATTTCAGTTGAAGTTTCTCAGACAATTGCGTGTGCAAGAAAGAGAAAAACAAATTGTGCCACCATCATGTCATTTCCATGGTCTGTGGTTCGATTGGTCATAAAAATCAGTATGTGAGAAAAAATCCCTCCGTTAGTGTATATATTGTAAAATTAGTTTTTAATAAGGATTTTACAAAAAGAAATTGAAATGTTTTTGCCAATTTTTATCTTTGGACACTATAAGCAAGAATCTGACACTCTGATCTTACCCACAGGACTTTTCAGTGATACCGAAGACTTTGATGACATGGTCGGAGTCAAGGCTGTAGGTGAGAACCGTGTTGTTGACTTTTGTGTTGGTGGTGGGTGAATGTAGCCAATGTTTGGTTTTCGCCTGTTAAAAAAGAGGAACAATGTAACATTACCACACTAAGTTCAGTTATTCTAGCAGGGCTGCAACTAACACAGTTGCCAATGCGACTCACATAATTTTCTCCTTGGCAACTAAGAATTCTGGTTTAGTAGCCACTTTGGCGGACAGATTTCTCTATGATTTAAATTTAAATTTTAAGAGTAAAGTTAAAACAAACATTTCATCTTATCTTGCTTTGCTTTTGCCATAAAAAATGTGCCAAATCGCATAAACAAAGCCAGTTTACCTTCAAAATTATACTGACTTGTGCCCGTGAAATATTCCAACAATCATAGATGATGGATTGCACATACTATGAGCTGCCTAATCAAGCCTTCCTAAGGGGCTTAGGGTGAGGAGATTCCAGAAATGTGGATACTCAGGCTACTAGAAGTAATTATAAATTAATGCTTGTAAATTAATATGTTAAGTGGTGGAGTGCAAAAATGTGTGGGAAAGGAAAGAAAAGCAACATGCAGCATTAGAGTTAATTCTTTCAAGTGGGGGGTCATGTAGACCACCTGAGGTTTCACCTAGACCACATGCTAAATTTATTCATTATATTTATCTAACATAGTTTTATATTCATCTGTCTTGTCAGGAAGTCTTCTTTGTCGGATCATTGACCGCAGATGCATCTCTTGTCTGGAACACTGTACATGCAGGATTTAATTGGCCAAACAAAACATTTACGTACAGTACATAACAGAGAAACATCAACAATCTGAGCTTTACCCGCGGCCTGATGAACCTTTAGCTGGTTTCTTCACCTCCGCAGGGAAAGAGATGCTACTTGTAGCAGATGAGCTCGGTCCTGAATTCTTTTGTACTGGTACAGAATGATGTGTGGTTGATGGTACATGTGTATGTGTTGGAGATTGGACATTAGCCGACCCTGTGGATAATGATGTCGATGATGATGATGATGGCACACTTTGCATGTCTCCGTGACTACTCGATGATTTGCTTGCTGGGGTCTTGCTTGATGTAGGTGAAGCCAACTGAGAGCCTCGGAGGGGTGTTTCTTTCTGTGAAGTCAATGATGAACTTTCTTTGCTTGATGATGGCTGAAATTTTTAATAACAAGTCAAAAAATATTAACATATTAACCCGTTCGCCCCTGAGCCCCTGGTAACTGCCTGTGCGGATCCACATCCCATAATCTACTGCTTGTCAATATATGCACAGAAATTATTGTGTTTTTGTGTAAGGGCTAGGGATCATTGTCATGTTCTTTGTGATGTAACTCAACAGCTCTTATTCACTTGGTATAATTATCATGCACTAGCCATTTTATGGACTGAAATTCAGCCATTTTTAGTGAACACAAGTGCTCTTGGCCACAAAAAGAGCACTTTGCCTGTGGGATCAGTGGAGGAAATCCCAAGCAGGTAACATGGCTCCATCTTGTCCGCTTGGGTAGTCAGTCACAACAAAGAATTTGCTTCAAATTGCCTGCTCAATAGGCTGAATGGGCTATTGACTCAGAGGCCATGAGGGCAAGAGGAATAATATTGTTTTAGTAAAATCCAACTAGTTGCTCAAAATATCGAGACAAACAACTTTATAATTAGCTAGCAAAACGCAATTCATCTGTCATTGTTTTGGTTTTCAAAGCCGGTGCTTTTTGCTACTAGTGGGCTATAACATATAGCCTAGTAGTAGCTCAACCAATCAGAATGCAGCATTAATTTTTGATAATAGACCACTAGTTGGATTTTACTGAAAAACGTTATTCATGATTATTATTTTATGTAGTAGTGTCACTGTGAAAACAATGAAATTTGACATAAACCGTTTTTAACGACAGTGAAATAATAATATTATTGTCATAAGCAACAACCTTGACTATACTTACAGACACAGATGAATGTTGTTTCCTGAACCAAGTAGTTTTGAACTGGTCCAATTTTTTACCCTTGTACTTCACCTTCAAATAAAAATGGAAAAATTAATGACAAATTAATACATTGTACTAGTCTATCAAATATAAAGATACATGTACTGAGCAGCATACTGCGAATTGTTGTAACTGTTCATAATAATTTTTCTTGCTTGCAAAGCCAGGGTAAGTTGCAAAAATAATACTATTAGAGTTGTACAGCTGTAACTGGTACATGGATGAATCTATTGTTTTCTGTTTTGCAAGGCTCAATCATCAACTCAATTCTTGACAAACAGTTCATTTTACATGAGTAAAATCCATACAAGTTAGCTGACAAACATTTCTCATGCAAAATGAATGTAAACTATAATAGATGTTTGGTGATCATCTCACAAAATAATTATGTGTGGTCATTACACAATCAAAATCAAGATGGTGCCAAAAAAGTACACTAATGACAATGATGAAAAAAATCACCACTAAGTGTGGTACAGGGAACCCAGGAATATAAAAACAATTTTGATATTGTTCTTCATGCTGTAATAATGGTATTGCAGCAGACATAAAAAATGGAGACCTGACCCTTATATGAACTTTTTAAATGTTACATTAAACAAAATTATTATTGGATGAGGTTTTTCATGATATCCGGAATAATCAAGGTTGAGGTAAGTGTTATCGGCCAAGCTGAAGGCCGAGGCTGATAGTACTTACTGAAGCCTTGATTATTTAGGATACTACAAAAACCAAATCTAATAATATGTTTTATTATACATTGTTTTAAAGAAAATTACGACATACACACTGTCGCAAGGAACCTGCATTGATATTGCTATTCAAAATCATGCATTGCGTGCGCATCCTACAGATTAGTTAGTTATCTGCAAGCAGATACTGTAACTAACTTATCTGTAGGCTGCGCTGATTTCCAAAATTAGCTGTAGGCCAATGAAAAAACAGCTAACAAGTACAACATACAATAAAGTATAATAAAAAAATTGCGCTTGGTTAAGTTACTGCATGTCAAAAAGATAATTACAATTGAGCAGTAATGATTCACTCACAGAAGCCCATCCACAGCCTGATTTCTTGGAAGGGTTGACAAGCTTTTTGCAGTATATTGCCCATGCAGATGGTGAATTAAACACCTGACTAGCTTCTGGCCATTTTATTCTACCATCGGGTTGAAGATCAGCTACAAACTTTTGACCCTGTAACAAAATAAATTGGTACATATGTTATAACAATAGTAATTATTATTAATTACCAATGTGCTTAGACTGGCAAGTGCTGAGGTACAAAGCACTATCTGGATCAATTTAGGTATCTGGGAAACTGCCCACCTACCCCTCCCCTAACCCAACATTTTGTCCCAAGTGAGATGCAAATGTTAATGTTGAGTTAGGGGAGGGGTAGGAGGGCTGTTTGCCAGAAACCTAAATTGATCCCATTGTCCTAACATGCCTGGGAACTAAGTTCTTCAGTAGTGTTAATAGATCTTAGTCTTTACCCCTCCCCCGAGCCCCACAATCACCCTACCCCCAACATTTTTTTCCAGTTGTCTGCTTGTTCATAATAATTTTTTTCTCTACTATTGAGTTACAATACTATATGTACGTTTGTTGCATGGCTTATAATTCTGTATGGTTGTGTTGTGTAGTTCTGCTCTCTCCCAAAATGCTTGCAAAATGGCAATGGTTACCTTGAGGAAGCAAGACATCGCAGGTAAGTTGTCTCTGAATTTGTAGCACCACTGTTTGGTAGAAAGGATCATTACTCCCCTTCATTTTAGGAGTCTGGCAGAATCCCACAGGAAAATGTTTTGGGCCACCAGGGAAAAAATTTTAACCATGAGAGTGGCACCTTTATTTACCAAAATTTGCTACATTTGATATCACAATGCTTTCTCGAAATAATTAGTGTTGCATAAAATTATGCCAGATTGAGTACTGCACCCTCTTTACAGAAAAAAAAAAAATTCTGTGGGTAAACAGGACTTTTGTCACAACTAGACAGGGATTTACAACGGTTACCATACATCATGTAGCTGCTGAAGAACCCTGGAGCTATGCTGTATAAATAATATTTTAAACAATAATACATCTAATTAGGTTACAATGTATAAGATACATACCAGGTAATCGATAGAAAGGCATTTTTCACCAGGCTCAATGACTCCATCATCCATCAACATACCAAGAGTAACACCTCGTCCTGTTAACACTGATCGAGGCTTTCTTCTTCCTTTGGGTTTGGCAACAGATGCTTTGATGTCTTCCTCTTGCTCCATGTCATCAGCATCTTCATCATCTTCATCCTCTTTTATGTCTTCATCTTCTTCAATGTCATCAATATTCTCTTCCATTGCTGTAGTGGTAAAAAAACTATGCTTGAATGCAAGAATGGGTGTTGTCCAATAGTAACAGCAGACACTCTTAGAATTGAGGATGATAACGACTACGAATACGAGATTGGACTTCAAGTTTTTTTGCGTATTGGAAAGCCTAATTGTACTTTTTTTAACAAAAGAGTTAGCAATGTTATCTTTATGGAAGAAGGTTGACCCCTCTCCCGATTGCAAAATGATGAAACTTCTGACACTTGATGAACTGTTTCCACCACTACAACATTCTTGCTAAACTCCTTGTAGAATGATGACAGCTATCAAGTTTTCCCGCCAAAAATGATGCTGTACAAGGGGAGGGAGATGGCATAAGGTTTTTTGAGTTTTTTCCTGGAGGATAAAACATCAGCACCTGACATTTTCAGTAGCTGTTCGTTCATCCCTCGCGCACTTTTGAGACAAGTTCAGTGATAGTCAGTTGCTATGGTTTTGAGATATTATGTCATAAGTAGCAGGTGGTCAAGCCATTTTTGGGTGAAAAGACATGTTTTTTCAAATTCTTTCAACAATAGAAGTGAATCTTGTGGATAAAATCATACAAATTGCTTATTTATGTGTTATTTTCCATGTAAAACACAAAACATTACTATTTCTCACGGTTTTAACCTGATTTCTAATTCTTGGTAAAATCCAAGATAGCGGCCAAGATGACAACCATTGTTGGTGACGTCACAGGCCTCCATCAGTGCACCCATAAAATATACCTCATCTTGTTAAGAAGATCATTTAGGCTTTCCACTAAAGGTAAAATCATTTCAAAATACTGCAACATATCAAAAACTGCAGGGAGGGATTCTATCAACCCTCCCCCCTTTTGTACCTTGGTGGGTGTATGAATTTGTGTGTACATACGAGGGTTAAATTGCTGATGATTTCATGTCTGTGAAATAAAATACTTCCCTCCTTCCTTCCATTCAAAGTTGTTCCTTCAAGTCTTGAGCAAGCTTCTATATTGCTAGCTACTTTGATAGGAGTAGGAGGGGATCACAAACACAAGATTATAGGCAAGTCAGTTCAGCCAAAATAAGCTACATGTACAGGTGTAAAGTGTCTCAAGTATTTTTGCAACTGGTTGTAGCTCCAGGCAATTTGGATGAACTTTTGATTGGGAGGTACAAGGTTTTGGAAGCGGAGCAGTATGATGTTCTGGGGGAATATGGCCCAAGCACTGGAGATGTTCAAAAAATTGATCCTACCATTGTCTTTGTGATCCATACATGTAGGAGACACAGAAAATGGCAATCTAAAAGTCCTTCAAAATTATTGCTGAAAATACCACTTCTGAGCCAAAGGGTGACAACCACAAAAAGGAAAGACAGCATTTATTTGGCATTGATTAATGTACATATTAACCGATATATCACTACAGATTGAGCAACCAGTAAATCCAAGAATGTGTGGGTGTCCTGTGACCTCACTGGGTAATAAATTTAAAATCAGTACAAAACTTGTATCGGATCAGTTTTAGAATACACAGTCACTTGTCTAATTGTCATAAAGATAAATCCTATTGCTACAAAAAAAAATGCATTGGCTGGCCGGGCATTATCCCAATGTGGAATAATAAGCTCATGCAAACTGAGCAGAAAAGGTCTATCCTTGATCACGCGCGTAAGCTGAGATGAAAACGAGCTTCTTTGCAATTAGAAGAAGGAGTCTACCTCACATTAACACAAACTTTGCAACAAATAGTGCCGTTTACGTCAGCAAGCTTCCGTTAAGCCTTAAACCTTATTCTAAGGTGAAGCTTGGCAAAATAAAAAAGTTAATTAGTGAACGAGTTAGTATGCTGGCGGTAAAGTAAGCTTACATGAAATGAACAAGGGCTAAAATCTATCCTCGAACAACATAACTACTTTCACTAATAACGAAGTTTAAATTCAGACTTACCTTTCATTGAACGAGAATTAACCACAGCTTCGACTCCACAAACAAAACAACGAGTTAAACTATCTGGGCTTCACACATTCACTACAAAACAGTAAGCAGCATGCATGCACTACTTTCCGATGTATTGTAATGTATCGGCTATTCGGATATCTTCGTGTAATCTTCGTAAACCTCTTACTTCGCGATCTTTCCTTTATATTTCCTATGCGGTCACATGCTATTGAAACAGCTCAAGCTCGTGCAAGTCACATTTGGTTTGGTTTCACTTTGTAGATCTAGAGTTAACAATTTGTTTCGTGTACTGCCGATTTCTTGCTGCTTTGGGACAACATCTTCAAAACGTTCAACGATTATAAGAACCATGGCGACAACTAAGAAACCTTTTGAGAGACTTCCAACCAACGTTGCCCCCAAGAATTATGCTCTGACTTTGCAACCAAATCTCACGGAATTCACCTTTACTGGCAAGGAAGTAATAGATGTCGAGGTAATGCAAAAAATTATCCCGAATACATAAAATTAAATGTCGCTCTTTAACTTGCGTTAGAAATTGATCGAGAAACTGTTAAGTTTGCCCACTGCAGCGTCACGTTGATGATGGTGAATTATTTCACTTTCCTTTAAAAATTACAGTTTCGATTTCATCACACTCCTCTGACGAGGAAGTAGCGATGACTGTAGAATGTCGTTGTAATTACATCTTTTTTTATCTATTTCAAATATTTAGGTCGGTTAATTTTTGAATTGGTAAGGGAGGCCAGGGGGCAAGGGGTAAATATTTGCTGAGTATGGACGTGTGATGTGTGTCAGGGAGGAGTTGAGGGAAAATTTTCACACTTTGTTAACCCATTCGCCCCTGAACCGCCCTAAATAACCGCCCTAATTCCGTTTACTTACAGTACTACGTGTAATTAATTTATCGCTGAGGTACACAGGGGCTAGTCCCGACATGCATTTGGATCCAGGTCCTTTCTACCCTTTGTGACGCTCATCAGTTTTAACAGTCAAGGACAACTTTCTTACGCTAAGGCCCAGTTCAGATGTTTGTCGGACAACTGAGCTTCTCTGCTTTGCCGTGCTTATCGAACTTAATTGTAATTTCATAGTCGTCAGTCTTGGGGATTGGAACAACCTCTGCTAGCCATGCGGCAGGAAAACAACTTTGATTCAGACGTCTTTGTAGTTTGCTTGTCATGACCAGGAGATGGAATAGACATCAAAATGGCTTGGACTTCAACCAAATTCAGGATTTACTGATGCCTGCCTTGAAAATAAGAACTGAATTCTTCTCCCAGCTTCCCACAGCTTTGTCGTGGGGCTGCATGACTTATCACGCCAAAATACATTAATATAATTTATTAATTTTGTTTTTATAGGCTGACCATGCAGAAATCGTCGGGTTTTTCTTGCAAGAGCTCTCCAATAATCCCTTGTCTTCATTAAGCTTTTTATCTCTGGGGTAATAAAGGGGTTTGATCGTTTGAATTGACCAAGGTACAAATGACGCTGCCCGTGCCATATAGTTTTAAAAGATCTTGAAGAGCCGTTTTAGCACGGCATGGACGCTTGTCGAACATCCAGTAATTGGTTGTAACTTAATTCAAAAGTTTGATTCTGTTGGATTTAATAGATTGCAGTTTAAATCGCCCAAGATGAAAACAGGTTTGTTGTGTGATAGAGCTGCCGTACTTTTGAGAGGCAGTCGAACTTAATTCCTGAATTTAGTTTGGTGTAAACCAGATGGAAATATCCCAGATATGTCGGCCAGGCTTTGGACTTTAAATTGTTCTTTGACATAGACACACACTCCGCCACCAGGCTTGTGAGATCGTCCCTGTGGATGAACTGGGCCTAACTTGTGCAGAGTGAAGAGATCTTTCAAACCATACCAGAATGAGCACAATTCAGTCAAGGACACTGGAGAAAGAAGCAAAAAACCACGTGACAGGGACCTGAAAATCTCCATGAAAATCTTGTGCCATTACCCACCTACCTTTCCTTTCACCTAATCCTAAGATCCTAAAAGCTTTCCTAAAAACTCTTCCCACCAAAATGAAGCCTACTAAATGCCCAGCAAGAGAAAAAAAAAATGAGGCAAGAAAAGCGAAAAAAGAAGGGAGGAGAGAAAGCGAAAAGTAAAAGTCAAGACTGCTGTGTCACTTTTAAACCCAAAAACTATCTCGAAATTTTGCTTTCTGCACATGCCCGAACTTCGCAAGCTAATATTTTGCATCTGGATCAGAAGGCCGCCAAGTGTACGACCTGTAAACCGGTTTGTGGTAAGTTTTAGCTCTTTATAGCACGACAGTGACCAGAAAACCACTTGACTAGCTTCAAAACGCGTTTTTCGGCAAAATCTCCAAGAGCGAATGGGTTAAGGGAAGCTTATTTTTTTACTATCAATATTATTATTATAATTATTATTGTTATTTTTGTTATTGTTCCGAGCAAAGCAAGGTGTAAAGGGATTTATAATTTTGTCGTACGGAACGTTGTGCAGAACGATGAGTGGATTGAGCGAGGATCCTAAGCAGGGTGCGATTAATTAGCGAGGCTTTGGTCAAAAATCTTTCTTTCTATCGGTTTTGTAACCACAGTTGCCTAGCAACAAAGTCACGATGGCATCCCAATTGACATCAGCAGCATGACGCTATCGTAAGCTGGCTTTGATTTTGCTTCTGTCATAAAAAATCTTTCTTTGTATGAGTTTGGTATCCGAAGTTGGCTAGCCATGATGTCTCAACTAAGCTCGAATTGACGTCATTCAGTCTGACTTGGGGCATTTTCAGGTTTCCAGAGTTTCTGCATCCGTTTTGGCGATCAAGAAGTTATCCCGGCTAGAAATATTGACTGGAGAAGTATATTCCAAAAAACGTTGAAGCAATTTGGGCTAGTAGCTTCAAAATAAGACTAAAAATCGACTTACAATCTGAGCAATTTTCAGTGCGTCTCACTTCGCATACTAGTTTGTTTATGTCGTGCGATATGTTTTTCCAAAGTGTGTTTCAGTTTGGCTTTTAATTGTCGAAACCTTATCTTTTTTCCCTGAAATCTAGTTTGGAATTCATCTTACACCATGGATAGATCAAAGTTTCAGTTCTGTACTACGGCCCAAAGTACAATAATTTTCATGCAAAATGTACTGTCTTGTTTATATTTTTTTTCTATTTATCATCTGGTGGCTAAAATAATGCTATTAAATAAGCTTTTCAAAATCTTATACTTTTAAAAGAACACCATACACTGTACAATACCCACCCCCGCCCCCCAAAATAAAGAAGAAGAAAAGAAAAAACAAAGCAGGTACCTTAATGAGGAGCAAACTTGCTGGGTCACCCATCCAGTTCCTAACCCTACCCAACAGAGCTTAACTTGAATGCCGCTACTGAAAAACTGAGTTTTGCGAGGGTTATTGTGAGATTTACGTATTTCTAGTTATTATTAGGGCCATTTATACGAGGAAAAATAAGACGCGTCTTACATAAGAAGCGTCTTAAATAAGACGCGAACTGTACCATTTATACGAGCATGTCTTATCTAATAAGACGCGTCTTAGCTAAGCCACGTCTTATTTTAGACGAAATGTGCCATTTATACGGAAAGTTGTCTTATTTTTCCTCGTATAAAAGGCCCCATTGTTCATGTCACTCAGCTTGATCTTCATGCTGGATAGATATCCATAGGGCAAGCTACGACTTGCAGCTTTGCTTAGGCCTCCAGAACCCTTCTAAGCAATCTTGCAGTTTACAGAGCTGCCTTCTGTTATTATTATTATTATTATTATTATTATTATTTATCTTTTAGAGATTTTTCTTGTACAATTCAAATTCCCTGCTAATGGACACCTTGGCTGGCAGATCCTGACCCTACTATATAGTTCACAAATGTCCCAACAACGTTAACACATACACATGGCATTTTTACCTTTCATATGCAGGCTACCGTAAAATACCGTAAGTAAGCCCCTCCAAATATAAGCCCCCCAATCCAGTAATGCAAAAAACCCTCCATCAAATCGCCCCTCCAAATATAAGCCCGGTGGCTTGTACTTGAAAGTTTGCCCTCAAATATAACGAAAAACGAAGCAAAAACGGCGAATTTACTTCCAACTATGAGACTAACCCAATCGATTTCGAAATGCAAATTTCCCTCCGTAGATAAGCCCCTCTGAATAAAAGCCCCTCCAAAAATAAGCCCCTCAAAAAGGGCCTTTGAAAAATATAAGCCCCGGGGCTTATTTTCGGAATTTTATGGTATGCCCCTTGGAAGATGCCTTTTACTTTCTGGTCCCTAGGATTTCTGCTTGTGGAAGGTTTGGCTGTACTTGTACTTGTACCGTGTATTTAGACTCTTGTTCTCTTTTACACAATCATAATAAGGTTTGTCAGGCAACAGACAAGGTGACAGTGAACTGCTTGGATATCTCTATTCAGTCAGCAAATTTCACTTCCGGTGGCTCAAGTAAGTTGATCAATTAATTTTTCCATTAATTATCACGTTAATAATAGATATCAATTATTGATATGTAAACTATTAAATTAAACTCATCGCAAATAGATGAGCTTGGCCTGAACTGGTGCCTTAAAAGTAAGTGGGGTGCCTGTTAATTTTTACTTTTCTATTGTTTTTGGGTATGGTAATGTGTGCTAATGAATTTAAAACAACGGATGACAAAAGTTAACTGAAACAAAAAATTGACTGCAACAAATTAAATACATGTAACATCATAATATTCTTATTATACTACCAGAATAACAGTTATAATGATGATGATAATAATAATGATAATAATAATAATAACAGTATTAATAATGATAATGATTATAATAATAATATTATAATACAGTAATTAACAATATTAATGAATGAGGCTGAGTTTTATTGGAAGAATTATGGAGATCGAGAAGGGTGTTTTCCGAGATCTCCATCAGATGATGCGAAAGCCAAATTCAATAAATTGTTTTATTATTCATTTAAAAAAATTCCTAGTTTAAAAACAAGCTACATGTATGCTTACCTCCCTCTATGTTAAGTTCATCTTCGATAGTGCATGTTAATCAGTAAGTTTAGGAGATGAAGGGTTGTTCAGCTTCTGCAAGTACTCTCCAATCCAAATAGCAGATGTCATCTGTCGAGTTGTCTTTGTGCCGTTTTTGTTATGTTTTTAGCCAATAGTTCACCTATTTCTTCGACGTGAAACGAGTGAAATGTTCTGCCATTTTTATACTCATTCCAAAAACAACTCAACCTCGTCCCCAGGTCTTCTTGGTTAACAGTTCAATAATCTAGCAATTTTGCTTAACTACTGATATCATTTTTCACATATCGCAAAATGTCTTTCAAATTTTTTGATAATAGCTGGTTATGATGAATTATGCATGGGATTTTAGCCAACCAGAAATGGAGAAATATTTTCGAATGAATAGTATCAAATTTTATTGTCTCTTCAGCTTTGAAAACTTCTGACATTAATTACAACAAAGAAGAAGAAACAGTTACCATCAGCTTTCCTTCCCCTCTTCCTCTTGGGAATGGTCAGCTATTCATTGATTTTACTGGGGAGTTAAATGACAAGATGAAGGGATTTTATAGGAGCAAATACACTGGTACAGATGGAAATGAAAAATACTGTGCTGTTACTCAATTTGAAGTAAGTGAACTGAGAATGTACTTGAAAATTATTTTTTTAGAGTACATTACAAACACATTCTGTATATTTTGAAATAACAGTTGAATTCAGAGTGAATTAAATGGATGGGACACAGTTCATGTATGTATCTCAAAGCATCATTATCTTCTTCATGCTAGATTCATGAATAAGTACAACATTAGGTTTTAATAATTTTGCAGGTGAAAATTATATTCTAATTATTCATGAATAATTAGGACTTAGGAGACAAAGGAAATGGAGAATCAACCTTGGTTAAAAAATTTTGACAAGAATATAATATTATTTTGACCCCCAACATACATGTATACATTGTACGACTATTGTGCATGTGGCTCAAATGTTACGCTGATTTCAATCCAGTCTTTTTGTCAAAGGAAAGTAGAATTGAAACTGGTTACATACATGTACATATTTCTTAAGCAAAGAAAATTTTGAAGCATAGCAGTGATAATGACATACATGTAGAGCAATAAAGTTGCTTTCAATCATTTTCAGTTTCTGTCTGCATGTGTTCATTTTGTCACATTACGGCTATGATCAATAACATTTGCATTGCTGGAAGAGGGAAGGATGATAATTATCAAATTGTGAAGTAATCTGTCATACATGTAGGTAAATTAAAATTGCATAAAGGCCAAGTGTGATTTCCATTTCTTTTAGCCCAGGATATAATGCAGAGTAACTATACAAATTGATCCAGGTTTCGTTAGGTTGCTTATTGTATCCGTTTTTCTAAATGCATTGTTCCATACTTCCTTGTTTTCTTTTCAGCCAACAGATGCTCGGCGTGCTTTTCCATGTTGGGATGAACCTGCACTCAAAGCAACTTTTGACATCACCTTGGTTGTGCCAAAAGACAGAGTGGCCTTATCAAACATGGTAAACTTTCAGTGGTAATATGCAAGTTAATATTATGGCTGCGTCTAGAAGCATTTAATGCGTGTTAATTTTTGCATAAACAAAATGCTGAAGAGAGTAATAATGCTTACTTGACTGAAGAGTGTGGTTTAATTTACCTGTGTTTAATGATCAATTATTGTTGATCATTGATTGAAAAATATATTTAAGCAATGCAGTAATATATTAGTTATGGAAAATGTCCTGTCAAGTATCTTGAAAAAAAAAAATAGAAAAATATTGTTGACAGTAACATAAAAAAAAATAGTTCTGTGCTGTCTTCTTTAATGGACTTGAAATTGTTTCCCAGACATAATCAATTGGTGACCGGCTTTTGTGATACATCAATTTTATTTGTTTTTGTTGTGTTCTAAAATGTGGTTTAGTGGTTGTGCTTACATGAACGTTCCATTGATTTGTAAGGGTTTTGTTTCATATTCATGAAATGATTGTCGGTAATATTAATGTTGTCCACAGTAATGAAACCTCAAAAGTTTATATTTCTTACAGTCTTTGACTTGCACACTGGTGAAAATAAATGGAACACTTAATAAAGAAATTTTTTGATTCTAAAATGATCATTCAGTTGGGTCACTCTGATAGAGTATTAAATCTCAAACAATTCCCAATGCTTTGGGAACTTGACGCGAGTACCTAAATTTTGCCATTGACACGTTGCATTCATGAACTTACACCTATCCAATAGCATTCATTTGCATGTTTTAAACTTGCAGAATGTTATAGAAGAATCAAGTGTAGCTGAAGATGCCTCTCTTACAATGGTAAAATATGCCCAGACCCCAATAATGTCCACATATTTGCTGGCATTTGTTGTTGGAGAGTTTGATTTTGTGGAAGGAAAAGATAGTGATGGCGTAAACATCAAAGTTTATACACCAAAGGGGAAATCTATCCAAGGACAGTTTGCTTTGGAGGTTAGTGGGTTAGATTATCGTTATTACATTTATGTATTTTTGTATAAAGAAATGTACTGATGTCAAAAAAGTAATATTGTCACTGCCACCACCTCCACTACCTTCACCACCACCACGACCTCCACTACCACCTCCACCACCACCATCAGCTCCACCTCTACCACCATGCATGACCACCACCTCCTCTTCCATCAAATACCGACACCACTTCAATCACCACTGCCTCTACCACTACCACCACCTAGCTTACCAGCTGTACTTCCACTACCATGACAACCATCACCACTACCACCTCCACCACATCACTACCACCTCCACCACTACTACCACCATCACCATGACCACCACCTCCACCACCATCACTCCTCAACCACCATTTTATCACTACTACTTCTACCACCATTACCACCACTACCACCACCACCACCATGACCATCACCACCACTACCACCTCCGCCACCATGACCATCACCACCACTACCACCACCACCACCACTACCACCTCCACTACCATCATTACTGCCTCTACCACACCTCCACCACTACCATCACCACCATTATGACCACCACCACCACTACCACCTCTGCCACCATCATTACTGCCTCCACCACACCTCCACCACTACCATCACCACCACCATGACCACCACCACCATGACCACACCACCACTACCACCTCCGCCACCATCATTACTGCCTCCACCACACCTCCACCACTACCGTCACCACCACCATGACCACCACCACCGACTACCACCTCCGCCACCATCATTACTGCCTCCACCACACCCACCACTACCGTCACCACCACCATGACCACCACCACCACTACCACCTCTGCCACCATCATTACTGCCTCCACCACACCTCCACCACTACCATCACCACCACCATGGCCACCACCACCACTACCACATTCACCACCATCATTACTGCCCCCACCACACCTCCACCACTACCGTCACCACCACCATGACCACCACCACGACTACCACCTCCGCCACCATCATTACTGCCTCCACCACACCTCCACCACTACCGTCACCACCACCATGACCACCACCACCACTACCACCTCTGCCACCATCATTACTGCCTCCACCACGCCTCCACCACTACCATCACCACCACCATGGCCACCACCACCACTACCACCTCCACCACCACCATTACTGCCCCCACCACACCACCACCATGACCACCACCACCGCTACCACCTCTGCCACCATCATTACTGCCTCCACCACACCTCCACCACTACCATCACCACCATTATGACCACCACCACCACCTCTGCCACCATCATTACTGCCTCCACCACACCTCCACCACTACCATCACCACCACCATGGCCACCACCACCACTACCACATTCACCACCATCATTACTGCCCCCACCACACCTCCACCACTACCGTCACCACCACCATGACCACTACCACTACCACATTCACCACCATCAACCACCACCACCACCCTCCACCACCACCACCACCACCACCACTACCACCTCCACCTTGGTTGCTGGGAATGGCTAACAACTGTTAGGAGGGTCTCTGACGCTGAATAGAGCATGGCAGAAGGTCACCTGATATCAGGCAATGAATTTGGCTAAAATTAAGACCAAGAGAACCATGTTGAATTGACAATAATAATGATAATTATGATAATGTTAAATAGTATTTCTTTTTTTGAAGTTGTGTTTAGCTTTCAGCCCCACTTGTATCCTTGTTCACATCACTATAAACTAAAACGTGATTGAAGGTTCTAAGGTAACTGCAAAAGTCTGTATTGCAAAGCATTGTAGTGCATGCTGAAGGATGATGTAGATGATAATGGTTTGTTAATTATTTGCAATTTAAAACGTACATATGTACCTGTTGTTGTTTTGTAGGTTGCCCAAAAGACACTTCCTTTCTATAAAAATTACTTCAAAATTAGTTACCCTCTACCAAAGATGGATCTGATTGCTATCCCTGATTTTGCTGCCGGTAAGATGCTATGAATTGTTGCTGTGTGATGTACATTTACAGGGCTCAAAATGAATTTGGGACATACATTAATTTTGTACCGTTGCCAGTTTTGTTGACTGGCCAAAGAATTGGCTTGGTCATGTCTCTCTTCTGACTGGTTGAATGCCTCAATTTTTTATTTAATAACTTTGTTTCGATTGGTTTCTTTTTTAGGGGCTATGGAAAACTGGGGACTGGTGACTTACAGGTGATCAGGAGTGTTCGTGTGATTTTTTTTTTCAAAATAAATTAATAATGTCAATAGCTGTTGCTCTACGTCCTAAAGTGGTACCCATTTTTCACTCTACAGCCCTTGAGGGAAAGCTAGTGAATGTATGTCACTATAAATTAATTTTGTTTCCTTTAGTTTCATTTTTTGTATATACAAATGGTGCCTTTCTTACTTCCTCTAAACAAAACTTTGTTTATTTCTTTAGAGAAACGGCCCTTCTTGTTGACCCTGAAAATTCATCGTCTGCTGCCAAACAATGGGTAGCATTGGTTGTTGGTGAGTCAGACTTTTTTAAATTTAATCATCTTTAAGTTGGAAGATTTTCTTTCATAAAGCTGAGCAACGAAAGTAGATATTCAATAGTTTGAAATGAATTAACAAGGGAAAAATGAAATTATCTGGAACAAAGTATCTGCAATATAATATTCATGTTGCCCAGTAGTGGCTAAAATTGAAGGGATTTTGTCTAGTAGTAATAACTATAACAACAACAAAAACTTCATTTGGATTGTACCCAACAGTACAGTTTTAACGTTTAACAAAGTAACTGTTCGTAATTTTATTGTTTACATAATTTAACCCATCAAATTTATTACTTACTTTGCTTTAGGTCATGAAATAGCCCACCAGTGGTTTGGAAATCTGGTAAGTTAGTCGAAGGGTGGGTTATTACAGTTGACTGGCATGCAGTTTCTGTTGTGGACAGATACTTGCATTTGTTATTGAGATGTTAAAATTGATCCATGTTGCATATTATGTACCTTCAACTGATGATAGTACACCTCACTTTGACTTTAATCCTTTAAGTCCCTTTATCAACATACAAATTCTCCACACTGATCTCCTTACATTTCTTAAAGATTTAATTGAGAGAATTTGATTAAAAGATCAAAGCATTTTATCTTTAGTGATCATTTTATTAATTCTCATGACCTTTTCTCTTGACTTTAAATCAATATTGTAAGGAGAAAATTGGTGTTGATCACTCTTGGGACTTAAATGGTTAAAGATGGCTATCACACAGACTGTTGAAATTTGTTAGTCAGTCACTACTGTCAACAACAGTCACTTTCCTATGGGCTACATGCACTTGGAAAATCATTTATGATCCTACCTACTAGAATTAATTTTGACATGATGCCTAGGCTCAAACCATAAACCAGTAAAGTTTATTGACTGTGTACAGGACAAAAAATGTGATCATTGTATGTATAGAGAAGAGAATTTTCCTATTTATTCACAAAAAGTCTTGTGAATTCTGCTTCACTTGAATAGTGTTATTGATATTCTTGCATCTCATTTGCTTTTCAGATAACCATGGTAAGAAATGCCATTGAACTTAAACTGCATCTTTTCTCTGCATTTGGCTTACGGCAAGTGAATCAAGAGAAGTGATAGTCACTGTAAACATATGGATGTCTGTTGGTTGTAGTGGACAAGTTTCTATTATTTTTTGTTTTCCCTGAAAATGTTTAATTGCCTGTTAGATTGTTACTCGATTCAGATGAATGGTACAAATTGTGTTAACCTAAGCAGTTACCGGTATTGTACTTTTCTAGAGTGGGTACATGTACATGTACTGTTTATTATGATGTACAAGGGGGTTCTGACTTTTGGGTCTCTGAATGAAATTCTTGAGTGTAACTATTCAATTGAAAGCTATTGAACAGTACTTTCCTGTGCAGGTACTGTTTATTATGCTGTACAAGTTGGTTATAACATATTACATTTGAGCAGCCTTTAAATAATACATGTACAATCCTCAAGTGTGACCATTCAAATAAAAGCTGCTTATAGTAGGACTTTCAATTCCCAAAGTACTTGGTTTTTTATAAACTTTTGACGCTTCAGTTAGTGACACGGTATAGGCTCAAACCATTACCTCCAGATCTGAACCCAGCAATTTTAGCCATGTAATCAAAGCACCATGCATCATCAATATAGAGGTAAACAGCTGATTTTGATTTTCAGGAATGGTGGACTCACTTATGGCTGAATGAGGGATTTGCTTCCTGGATAGAATATCTTTGCGTAGATCATTGTTTTCCTGAGTGGGACATTTGGACTCAGTTTGTGACATCTGATTATTCTAGAGCCTTGGATCTCGATGCTTTGGCCAACAGGTATATTATGGTAGAGAGAATTTCCAACAAAATAAAAAAAAAAATGTTTTTGCCTCTAATTCTTTTGTTTCTATTACAGATTGATCATAGATTGCTAGACTGTTGCATTATAGCAATAATTTTGAAACAATTTCCTCTGTGTGACAGTAAGGGCATACAGGGTGCATGTACATTTAAAGTAAATTGCAATCACTGTGCTGGGATCATTAAAAAATGTTCAACAAGCACAGAAAATTATTACTGGAAACAATGGATCTATCAGGTCCAGAGTGTGGCCATTTTTGTGGGTACCAAAGGAAGCCAAAAAAAATACATATAATATAATATTACCTTCAATACATTCAAGCCAGTTATGGAAACAGAAAAACTCTTACGTGATCATTCTTGCAAGATAGACTTCTGGGCCCAGTTGTTCGAAGGCCGATTAGCGCTTAACCCAGAGTTAAATTTAAATTTCTTTTGTTCAAAAGCATTTTTTCGGCTAATTTGCTCTGTTATTTTTAAGACATCCAATCATCAACTTGTTAACTAAAACAATCAAACTGAATTACTTTCTCAGCTTCCATTTCTGAATTCAAATTTCGCACCAGCCCTGGGTTATTTTAACCCAGCTTTGAACAACTCAGCCCTGAGTTCAATGCAGGCTAACTTTTAACTGCATTGCAGTTAACTTAATATTTTTATAAGTGTAGTTACAGTGACTTTCTCATATGTATCATTTAACTTGCCTTTTGTTGTTTTTGTTACATGTTTACTTCTCAAGTCATCCTATCGAGGTAAGAAACTAGACATAAAAAGATGTATTAATTAAGTCAATTTAGTCAATGTAATGGACCGTCGACCAGAAGATATATATGGCTACTGTAGTGCCCTTAGTGAAGGTTTGACTGTACTCCTAAATGTGAACTGTAGGGTTGTCTAAAGTTTTGCTTAATGTCTAATACTTTTTTCCCCAAAGAAATCAATTGCCAAGGCACTGTAGAGAGACACTTCCATGGTTTTTCATCTTTTGATGGGGAGCAGTTAGTAAAAATCTGTCAACATCACTGGAAAGTTGCCAAGTTTGAAAGTGATTTGTTGAAAACCAACAAAGATTTAGCTCCGGAAGGTCGCGGAAGTTTTAAGAGGTTTATATGGTGGACATGAACCTGCCCCCCCACCATACAAATGTTTCTGTTTTATTTCGCGACTTTGTGGAGCTGTATCTGACATTCTCTTTCAACACATCACCTTTAAACTTGGTAAGTTACCCTAGTTTAAGGTCCTCTTTCGAACACTGTCAAAGGATATTTGCTTACTGCTCTTTATTAATTAAAAGTTGAAAAAAAAAAACAACAACAACAACACAAAAGGGTCTAATTGTGGAGATGTTATTATAATTATATGACTTCTGGCATCTCAATTTTTGAATGTAGGTACCAGTGGGACATCCTGGTGAAATAGATGAGATCTTTGATGCTATTTCTTACAGCAAAGGAGCTTCTGTTATTAGGATGTTGCATGAATTTGTAGGAGAAAAGGTTTGTTCAGTGTACAGTTTTAGTCGCAAAGATTTATTCGGTAATGATGACTTTACTATTATGTTCAGGATTATAATTTTGATTCTCTATTTTAACAATGTAGTTTCTTCCTACTAAATAACAGGTGTATATAGCTGATTCAATGAAGATTCAGGGTTCTCATTAAGTGCTGACAGCGGGCTAAAAAACGGGATACTTAGAGGTTTTAGCCGTCTTCTTTTTGGGGAAAGAGTGAAAGCCTGAAATTGCCTACAGCACTCAGTTACCAAGCCGCCGACATTTACATCATAGCTGTCTACTTTAAAACTTAATTAGAACCCTGGAGATTGCGTTATGCACAGGAAAGCTTTTGTTTGGTCGTCACTCAAGTAAATAGTCGCAGTTAGTTTCATATGCCCAAATGCCCAATTACCAAAGCAAACTTTATTGAAATTATAGGTGTTGCTGCTTTTCAGTGATTTAGCTTTCTCACACCTGATTGGCTTTTTCATTGAAATGTGATAACCTTCCAAACATCATTCTTGTTAACAGTTTTCTGAGTTTGGCAGTAATACATGTACTGTGCTTGTCGTTATTTTGTAGGCGTTCAGAGAAGGACTTGCATACCATTTAGATAAATTCAAGTACAGCAATGCTACAACTGGTAATAATCTCTATGTTTTTGTTACTCTACTTATTTGCACGACTGTCCAGTTTGATTCCAGAAGTTGACTTTTACATTCTATTTTCTCTTTGCCCCACTTATGTTGCTTTTCTTGCCCTGTTTTCTCTTTTGCTGGGTATTCACTAAGGCTTCTTTTCGGTGGGAGAAGTTTTTGTGCATACTTTTAGGATTTATGAAATTAGTTTGAAGGTGCAGGTGGGTAGTGGAACAAGATTTTCAGGACAACTTTTCAGTTTGTCTTTTTCTTGTGTGTGTGTTTTTTTCTCTGGCCTGTTTGACTGAGTTGTTCTCAATCAGGCATGGTTAAGATCTTTTCCGCGTTTACAAGGTACATGTAGATGACAAAGGTATCTGTGGTGTTAAAACGGATGACATCACCAGCAGTACAAGACGTTGTTCTAATCGGGCACTTCAGTTGTGAATGGGTTCAAGGTCATTGCCATAAAACTTTGTTGAATTTTTTGCTTTGACTTTTTAGAGGACTTGTGGGCTAGCTTAGAACATGCCAGTTCTAAGCCGGTAGGTGCTGTCATGGAGACATGGACCAAACAGATGGGGTTCCCTGTGCTATCTGTCTCAGCAGAACAGGTGACGAATGTGTGACTATAAAGTTACATGTACTAGAATAATGTAGTTTTCGGTGTCTATTGTGACAACAGGCACACCGAGCCAGACATTTTGACACTGTGAAGAAAGAGTCAAAGTAGCGTACGTATGCGGCGCAATCGCTTGGGCAAGGAAATATTTGGCATAGGAGCTGCGACAACCTCGTCTACAGGGCTTTTCCCTTTAAAAATGGGAGGAGCGGCAAAAGGCCCTGACAGCGGCTGGTCACTTGTCTGGCGCAAATATTCCTGGGAATGTTGTTTTTGCAATGCGCTGTTTTTCCCGCCTATTCCATTTTCTAAGGGAAAAGCCCAGCAGACGAGGTTGGAGCTGCGAAGCCGTTCTTAGAATGGAATGCTTCTTACGGCCGGCGATGGCGCCGAGGATCGGCGCTTTGCAGCCAAAACTCTAGCACGCGCAAAAATAATTCCGCCTGCCGGCTATACTAGGCTAGAGTCGAAGTGACGGTGTTCATGCTTTGTTGCAGGATTTCAAATTTGTTTTTGCTTCTGTCATGATTTTTTCTGCTTGTAACCTTCCATGAATTGTTTTCAGTTATTTGTTTTCAAAGATATTTCTCCTTGGTTGGAAGCTTCATTCACACGATTCCCTAATAATCAACCCTAAATTTAGCGAAAAAATTTCAAAAAAAATACGCAAGAATATTAGGTAATTTTGTTTCTTGTTTGTTTCATAGAAAGCAGATTCTAGAGACGTCACCATCTCACAGGATAAATTCTTTGCTGATGGAGTTAGTCAAGGTAGTTAAGTCAATGGGTCGTTTTTAGTGAGCATGCGAGAAATTTTCTTCAGGGGGAAAGGGTGACTCTGTCAATTATGGTCATTCTTCAATCTCAGCAGTCAGTTCTTTCACGAATATCCAACTTTTACTGCAATTTTTGTCGGGTCCAATCCATTTAAAATTGTTTAAGTCCTACTGATGAGGTGACCGGTCGTTTCGCCTACTCGTCGTTTCGTTAACGTCCTGTTTGCGAACTTCTTAAGTCGTTTCGCTTACAAAACAAAACGGGCGCTATACGCGTTGAAACCTCGTACTTTCAGCCATTACATAAAAAAGTTAATGTGTACAGTCTGTATACCCCAGTCTTTAGGCTACTGATGGCAAAAGAAGTTGGAGAACTGACCTAAGACTTTCACGAAGAGGACGTAGGAGAAACGATCGTAAATCAACTGATTGTAACATATTGAGGGTAATGATAACTGGTTTGAGGTATGTTTCGTTTTTCCTGTTGGGGGAAATTAGGTTCTTATCACTGGCAAGTCCCCGTCAGTGTATCATCAAGTGCTAATCCCAAAGAGGCTATAGCAAGTACGTTACTGGATCAAAAATCCTGTACTCTGACTTTAAATGGAGTCAAACCGGATCAGTGGATTAAGGTGAGTCCTTATAGCGATCTTAAGAGAATTTCTCCTGATAATAAAACATTCAAGACAGACGAAAAGAGGAAGTGAAAAGCAAAGATCCAGAGAGGTTGTAAGGTTTTCGGTAGATTCTCATTACCGCTCTCCCACCAAGTGGCCACCAAACATGTCACACTTTTCATCTGTCATTCTCTGAATGGAACTGTTTACCTGACTTTACACAGTGTTACCTCAAGTCAGTCATTTAAATTTGCCTGATTCCTGAAGTTTCTAACATTATAAACTGACTAAAGAGCTGAGCTGATCATGTTCCAGTGCATATCCCCCCGCAAAGAAATAACAACAACAAGAATTAAAGAAAGTTTTTTTATATAACTCAAGCTAAAAAAGTACAAGACAACTTATTTTCTGCTTCTTCTTTTTTCCCAGTTAAACCCAGGTCAAGTTGGTTTTTATCGTGTGCAGTACTCATCCGCCATGTTGGAACTTCTTCTTCCGGCCATAAGAGATAACAGTCTTCCGCCAAGAGACAGATTAGGACTGCAGAGCGATCTCTTTGCTCTGGTAAAACATCAGCAATTTTTGCGTCTTTAGAATACCGTATTTACTTGATTCAATGAAATCCCGCGGCGCTTGTAAAATTTTCAGCGTTTCCGATGTCCGGCGAAATCCAAACTGAGATCAGATACCGTATTTCCTTATTTCATTGAATACGCATCGCGGCGCTTATTTAAAATTTCAGCGAAAAGGATGGTTGCCTACTGGGAGGAGGACTCATAATCGAGGGAAGCGCTTATTAAGTTCTCCTGTTGTTAGTCAAGCGCACCTTAATCCCATTATACAATTTACACAGAGTTATCAATAAAGTGGAAGTCGAAACAGATTTTCCTGGTATCCCTACTATTAAAGAAAGTGAAGGTGGAGGGGAGAGGCGGGGCGCTTATTCGAGGGGGCTTGTTTGATGTTTTGGCCTAGAGAAAGGGCGCTTATTTGGGGGTCCTGGGAGGGCGCTTGTTCGAGGAAATACGGTATCACAGAGTAGAAGACTCGTTTGGTAGCTCATGATTCGATGGTAATGAAATTAAACATCAACATGTGATGTATGCCCTGCAACTTTTCCGATTTGCCCGCTTTAAGTGGTCACGTGCTCAAACAAAAGTCCTATCCGGCAGAAGGGAAAAAGTATTACTATAGCAGGCATGAGTAGTGTGTGATGGACGATTTGAACATTATTTGAGGAGATTTCTTACGAAAATTGAACCCGCGTGGCACTAGCCCGCGTAGCAAGCGTTTCCGTTTGGTTTCAGAGCAAAGAAGGACAGACGAACGGGATTTTCGGTTTTGGCTGCGCGAGAAATGAAACGCTGTCTTTGACTGTCGTTCCTCGTTGTTTGCTCCGAAACCGCATGGAAACGCTTGCTACGCAGGCTAGCGTAGCACTCACCTAAAAGTAATATCGCTGTAAGAAATAACGGAGCGCGCGAGGGAAACACGCGAGATGAGTGAAGCGTTTCTGTTTCGTGCCCCATTCTTTCCTGTGCTCGCCCCGTACCACTTCCAAGCACTTGCTACGCGATGATAAAGGCTGTAGCTGATAAAAAAAACAAACAAACAAACAAAAAAAAAAAAACAACAACAACAACAAAAAATTAGCACATTCACGCGTGTTCCTTTTTGTTTTATTTTTATTTTGGTTTAGTGCCGTGCCGGGCTGGTATCAGGTCCTGATGTCCTCAAAGTTGTAGAAGCATTTAGTAAGGAGACAAACTTCACTGTGTGGAGTGATCTCATTAGTAACATGGGTGGTATTGGGGTGATTCTTCAATATTGTGACTGTTATCCTAACTTCAAAGCATTCTGTATTGAGCTGTTTCAACCAATTGGCGACAAGCTTGGATGGGATCCTGTTGAAGGAGAGGGTAGGTGCAGGAAAATCTTACATTTCAGTTTGTATGTAAAGAATTACAAAAGTGACCACAGAAAAATACTGCTGAGTAGCTTTAATTTGAATGGCCGCGCCTTAGGATTTTATTAGCCTCCCACGCAGACACTCTTAGGCCTTTGTCACGCGTTCCTTCCTATGGCGTGACGAGCCCAAAGAACGTCTGCGCGGGAAGCTAGGATTTCATCCACAGACTCAAAAGTTAGAACCATCTTGCAAGGCGTAATAGACAGTAACAGGGGAAAGTGCTGCTATGTAGCTCTCATTTAAATGGATATTTTGTAGTTCATTATTTTTTCTGAGGTAATTATTATTTTTCCTTTGTTTCAACTTCATTACCATACCCAAAAATAAAGAGGCAAAAATTACCTGAGATAAAAAAATGAACTACCACAGATACACCGTCAATTAAACACAGACTGAAACACTTAGGAACCACTTTGTACAGCATAACAAACAAGACCACAGGAAAGTACTGCTCAGTAGCTTTCATTTGAGTGGTCACACTTTAGGATTTTATCCCCAAACTGAATGGTTAGGACAACCCCGTGGAGCGAAACAGATAGTACCGCAGGAACGTATTGCTCAGTAGCCTTCTTGGTCACACACTTATGACTTATGGATTTCACAGGTGAGAGACTCAAAGATTGTAATGTCCTGTTATAGAATGAAAAGACAGAATAAAACGAAGCGGACGAGAGGACAACAAAAGTTTCCCCTTTACATCATTTATTAATATGTTAACAGACTGACTATTAGACTAACTCCCTGAACTAGTGAGTCGCATCTAAGCCACTGTGAATTAGCTGCAGTAATCCTGCATTAATTTGTTAAATCTGTCATTTGATTCGTTTATGATTGTGATATTTGTATTTCCCTTTAGGACATCTTGATGCTCTTCTTCGTGGTCTGGTAATCGGGCGTTTGGGAACCTACGGCCATGAGGCTACTGTAGCTGAGGCTCGCAAGAGATTTGAAGCCCATTGTAATGGTGAAGCCACGATTCCTGCAGACCTGAGATCAGCGGTTTACAGTACAGTTCTTAAGAATGGTGATGCTAGCTCACTGGAGGCCATGATGAAACTGTTCAAAAAAGCTGATTTACATGAAGAGAGAGTGCGACTAATGAGAACCATGGGAACTGTAACGCAACCTGAACTGATCAAGAAAGTCTTGGATTTCTCCTTGTCGGTGAGTGTGGTGAAAATTTGAATTCTGGACATAAAACAGGGGCGTTTCGCAGGGACAAAAATGTACAGCACGCACACGTTGACGTAGAGATATGCTATAGGGACAAGCAGCAGGGGCAAAGTCACGTGCAGTACACAAACAGGGACGTGTAGCAGGGACGCAATTACATGTAGCACACAGAGGGACATGTTACAGGGACAATTAGCTGGGACAAATCACGTGCAGCAGGCATTCAAGGACGGAAAAACCAAGAACAATTATCAGAAACCAAATCAGTACTCACACAGAGACATGAAACTGGGGCACGTAGCTGAGATTAAATTAAAGTTGTACACACTCGGGAACATGGGACGTGTAGCTAGTCTGTGCTTGATTTATTTATGAAATTATGTTGTTTGTCTAGTGTTAAGCCCACTTTCCTTGTAGGACGAAGTTCGTTCCCAGGACACTGTGTTTGTGATCGCGGGCGTCACCGGAAGGTCAGTGGTGTCTCTTCGTTATTATATTTTCAGGTTGATGTTGTCAGTGGTATTAAGCGGTTTTTTAGTTAAATAAAACAAATTTGCTTTTGTTTTTGTCAAGGTGTAAGGAAAAATGAAATGTTAATGCCATTACCTCAGCACTGTTGCGGTTACAGGCACCTATGGACTTATCCTAAGCTAATAGCCTCTACCATTCCATTCCAGTATCATTTATTAGAGAGCTTCAAATTGAAGGGTGAGGACGACTACGAGTACGAGTACGAGATTTGACTAAAAGTTTTTTCGCGTATTATCGAAAACTATTCCACCCGGAAAGCTTCATTGAAAAATTAGTGTAGTTATTTTTATTGGAGAAGGTTTAGCCCTTTCACGGTTGCAAAATGATTAAATTAAAATTTGATAACTTGTTCCCGCCACTACTATATTCTCGCTAAAACTCCTAGTAGAATAAAGACGACTATCACGTTTTCCCGCCACATTGACGTTGGTTCACGGAAGAGCACTACTTAGTACTTGATAAACGCTCGTCCTCGTCCTTGTCCCAGAATCTAAAGCTCTCTACCAGCAGTGAGTATAAAAGGGACTGAATTATCCGGGTTTTCTTGAAGTGAGATTCTAATCTTTCAAATCGCACTTTCTCAAGGCTATTGTATCTATTTAACAAATAGACTTCATGTTGCGTGCGTCCGTTCAGTAATAGATAACAGATGACGTCAAACATCAGTGATACACTGTGCCACTTCTTTGTTTTTACCACATTTTGACGTCATCTGTGATCTAGACGCAAGGCAACATGGAATCTATTTGTTAAATAGATCATGGGCGACTACCTATCACGGCGCGTACATTCACTTCATTGTATAATGCATAAGAAATACACAAAAGGCAAGGTAATTAGAATCCGGCGCATTTTATTAATGACATCAAGACAAAAGGCCATGACGTCATTTGCGTTAATGTGTTTCACTTCAAACTAATGAGATTCCACTTCAAAAATCAGATACTTCGGTCCCCATTGTACTGTTAAAGAAAAAGAACTATATTGTATGTCTATATACACAAATTCAAGTTTAAAAGTAATTTGACAGCTGTTTTTTCGTTCCTTTTGTCGTTGTTGTCACAATGCTCGACTCATTACTCGTTATTCGATGACTGATGTTAGATCCTCGATCTGCGCTAAAATCGGGTTTCAGGAATCGAAACCAAAGTTTATTTCAAGCTGTACACTGTCAATGTACATTTAAGCTGTACGGTTTGCCTTTCCTAACATCCTTTTTCTTTTAATCTATAATTTAGCGTGCAGGGACGTGAACTAGCGTGGAAATTTGTCCAGGACAACTGGGATGAGCTGTATAATCGCTATGAAGGCGGATTTTTATTGTCTCGACTAATCAAGGTACAGTATATCGACGCTTCCTGGCCCATTTTTTCGTTGGGAATTGAAAATTCAATTTGTCCCTTTCCACAAGAAAAATAAGGTCAACAAAATTCGCCAGCGCAAGTGAAAATCACGGTACGCGGGCACTGGCTAATTTCTCTCGCTCTAACATCCCTTCTTGCTTGTCTCCAGCACCGAGTCCCTACTCCCACTAAGCCTTGGGAAACTTGTGGAGGACTGAGCAGCTTTTAATATATTGCTGTGATAAGACGTCAAATGTGGGATATCAAAACAACAATTACAACTCGTCACCTCAAATCCATACGACCTCCTTTTGAAAATGACCAGCAAAGTTCTTGTTGGAAATCAATTGTTGTTGAAGGGAATTGTGCATTCAGTCGGAGTTGAACTTCGCTGGTGCCAAAAGCTATTGAAGTCTTCTACCCAAATTATTTCTCCCCTTCTTGTATAACTACTGTAACTTAAAAGAGTGTTCAAGTTTTGTCCTGTGAAATTATTTTTCATTTGCAGTCCACTACGGAAAACTTTGTCACAGAACAGTCCGCTAAAGATGTTGAGGTAAGGAAATTCTTAAAATTAACTTCTGACCATTTGCGTTTGAATTTTTCGGTACACATTTTAGAATTGCGGAATAGGACAATCCAATACGCTATCTTACACGACACTTTGTACTCGAAATGAGAAACCCTGTTGCTGAATAGTTTTCAACTGATGAATTTGACAGATCAGAGGTTTGCTTAAAGCTCATTTCTTTGCCGCAAATTTTTAGTAGATCCTCAAATTTCAATCGCACTTTCTTGTCTTCGTCAATTCATTTCCGAACTGGTTTCTCTTCCTAATTTTAATGTCGAAAGTAGTCAATTCAGTCTCGTCTGAATATTTTACTCCCGACTCCAGATCCAGCGTTTTCATTTTTAGGGTCTTTTCTTCCCCCACCCCGCCTCTTCCGCCGAGGCCCCCTTTGTGTCGAAGGGAAGCTGGGAAGAGGGGAAAATGAAAGCGGGGAACGATGGGAAGGGAAAAGAAAGCAAGAGAGACTCCCGCCTTTTTCCTCTTCCCATTGTTCACCGCGCGCTTGCTGGCATTTTTTACCAAAAAATTCTCCTAATCTTAACTCACTTATCCTTACAATTTTTTTCATCGCCTCAGTTATCCGTAACTTATTTGTAAATCCGGTAGCAAAAGGTTTTCTTTTTTTTACCAGGAATTTTTCTCCAAACGCTCCGTCCCTGCTGCAGAAAGGACCATTCAACAATCTTTGGAAAATATCCGCTTGAACTGCACGTGGCTATCACGTGAATCCAACAAGATCAGCACGTGGCTGAAGGAGAAAGGATATTAGGAAACTGCTGAGAATTTAATTTAGGCCTCTTTCTTTTCCGTTCCATTTTTTTGTTTAAAGAGAAAACACTTTAGGAACGTTAAATTAACTTTTGCGAAACAGATTGACTTAAAGTCGGTCATTAAAAATGCTCTCTAGGCGAATAACATGCAGTTTCTGTTCCCATATCCTATAAATGAAAACAAATCAACTTCTCGTTGTAGTTCATGTGATCTTTTCTAGCCTGCGATGCGACGTTTTTCTTTTCTTTCTTTGTTTTAAGAAGAGAGGGAAAAAGAACCTTCCCACGAAAGACATAACAAATATACAGGGAGGGCATGATCGCAGGCTAGATCTTTGCAAAAGATTTGTTCCTTTGACCTTTTAGAAATGAAGAGTGCACGCGAGCCCCGGGACGCGAACATTTTCCTCTCTCGGCGTTGTAAGTCCAGCTTTGCAATGCTAGTGTACTATCTTCATGCAGGATCGTTTATTAGTCATTTTAGAAAGCCCTTCATATTTTGAAAAACTTAAAGGACAAACAGAATAAACACAGTTTGAAATTCACCTCACCTTCATTCTTCAGAATATAGAGCAAGTATGGTAAACCACTTATTGTCAGTGGTTTCCTAACAAAATATTTCATGTCGCACACTTAGAGTCTATAATGAAGTCAAGTGATAACGTTTTGTCGCTGCTGAGCCTGCGAACTAAAAGTAGGACTTTTCAAAAGACTTCTCTGACACGACTTTTGCTTAGTTTTTCCAGGAGTGAGGGGTTTACTGAAAGATAAAGGGAACAACGTTTTTGTTAACTTATTCGCGCATGTATTTGTTCCCCATCATACATTGCTCCCTCGTGACTCCGAAGAGTTAAACCTAGTTCTGATTCTAACTCGTTAGAGAATAAAATGTCACTTGACTTATTAATCATATTTTGGCGTTTTGTGTTGTAATATTCTGTCGCCTCACTTTGGAAGGATGTCTGTAAAACCAAGAACAGGCCCGGAACACCCCCGCAAGATGAGGGTGCTCCGGGGTTTTCCAGTCTATCAAGGGGTGTTCCGGGCCTGTTCCTTGTTTTACAGACACCCACTGTGAATGTCTTGTAATCCTTCCCATAAATAACGCTTTATGTATTGAAATACAGTTTAACTCCATGTATGACAACTTCTCGTATGCGACCACCTATCTAACACGCTAAACTTTGAAAAAGAAAAGTGAAAGTGCCGTGAGACGCACGACCCTGAATGTTGGTCCGGCAGGGGTTAGAAACCGACGACACCCTAGCCTCCCACGCAGACGTTCTTAGGGGTTCGTCACGCTTGGGGCAGGAACTCGTGACAAAGCCCTCAGAACGTCTGCGTGGGAGGCTAACGACACCCTACCCAGCAGACCCGGGCGCTCTCCCAACTAAGCTAACCAGACCGCGTTAAAGTCACACTGACCACCCAGGTCTAGCTGACAGATTTAAATAAGGTCTTGAGCGTGTCCACACGTGTCCGCCCACATGTATACGGATATTATTGAAACCAGACTTTTTCTCAGTTATAGATAAAATTTCTGGCCGTTTCAGGACACTTCAATTTTCTCGAGGATCCCGAATCCCTTCTCGTACACACACCCTTACTGTTTCTGACTAGCTTTCCCCGCCAATCTCAACTTTGACACTGACACATTTAAGGTTTTCATTCAGTGACAAATAAAGAAGTTACAAACCCAAGAATCAATTACCTCCCCGCCCTAATGTTTCGGCACTCCTCAGAAATGCAGGTATGGGCCTTGGTATGTGGTCAGCAGTAAAAAAAAAAACCAACCAAAATCGTCGGGAAAATATCGATAAACCCGAGAAAATGTCGTCAAAAAAAATCGAGGAAAAAGTCCGGAAAACAGTCGACAAAAAGGAGATTTGCACGGCACTAATCGGGCTCCGTGCCTTTGCCACCCTGGTTTCTTAGTCCAGTCCATTCTCCGGTATCGTCACCAGACCAGTCACGCAACTGCAACCAGTGAATCTGAGAAGGACTGGAAGCAGGAGGAACTGTTCGTGGCCCCATGGTTGCACTGGCTCGTTTCTCAACATTTAACTTTCATTTTCGCGCTGTTATTAGTCCATTGAAAGTTGTAAGATCCAGGTCACTTAAATTTAGTCTCAGTTCTTGTGTACATATTATGTGTTCCACAAAGAAATTCTTCGAACGACTTCCAACCAACGTGGTTCCAAAGAACTATGCGCTTACTCTTCAACCAAATCTGACGGAATTCTCCTTTACTGGCAAAGAAGTAATAGAAATAGAGGTGAGTATTCGCATTTTCCAGTTTTTTCGACGCAAACGCATAGTTATTATATAGCTATAATTTTTTTAATGAATGGTAATTGAAAGGCGTTCTTATGATCAATGACAAATTTGTTAAATTAGCCACAGGCATCCCAACGTAGTAGCTTCAGACTGCTGAAAATGGAGAAACATTAAATTAACTTAACAAATTTTGTTAATTTATGTTTTCAAGGTTAAGGAAGAAACTGATAAAGTGATCATCAACTGCTTGGATATAACTGTCAAGTCAGCCTCTTTCAGTGCTGGAGATTCAAGTGAGTTTGTGTGTTTATATAAAGGTGGAATTTTCCACTGTCACGTAAATTTTTGGTGCATACACACATAAACTGCATGTGCATAAATAAAATACAGGTAATCTTTGTAGGGTCTTGTATAAATGTAAAAGTTGAATCTCTCAAAAGTTCAGAGAGATTCAACTTTTACATTTACACGCAGCCCTTCGTACATTACCTCTATTTCATTTATGCTTGTAAATTTCACTCGTGTATGCACGTAAAAATTACGTGACAGTGGAAATCTGCCTAAACTCTATTGGACCTGTTTACATGGAGGTGGGGGACTCCAGGTAAGGGAGATAACCTGCTTAGTGGGGTAAACTGCCTTCCCATAAAATCTCTTATATGGTCACCCCATCTATCATGTAAACGTGATCAAATTCAAATCCAGTTACCCCACCTAAGGTTAACATTCTGGATTTCAAGAATGGATGGAATGGATGATCGAATGAGGGCAAAAATCAAAACCCAAACAAAATCCATCGGGCTTCCAACAAAATGCAAAGAAATCCCTGGAGCAGAAATTAACCCCCTTAAAAATCCTATGCCAAAGTTCGAAGCCTTAAAAATCTCCAGAAAGCATGAAATTATTTAACATGAAAAACAAGGTTTTTAAAAGTAAGTTTGGTTGTACTTTGTTTGAAGAACTATGTAGCCTGGATATGCAGGCACTACGACTAATCTTCAAATTGTTTTGAATATCAAAAAAAAATCCCTACTAAAATCAAGCCACCCAAAAAATACTTGCCAAATTTCCTACCAAGAATCAAAAATTTCAAACCCAAAAAATCCTTTGATGATTCCCGTCACTTGAAATCTGGGGTACACCCTCTTGGACGAACACCCAGATCCTTTAGAGACACTTCAATAAGCGTGGAATTTCCGGAGTCATTCCTCGCCATCATTTCATGGGAAACCGATTGTGACATTGCCAACTGTAGGCTGTTCTCTCAGGGTAGTGCTCTATTTTTGTCTCTGTTTGAAAATAATGCCTTTTGTAGTTCCCAAGGAAAGCTTGCCTTGCAAATTGAAATTGTAAGTTAAGCATTTATATGACTTTGCTTACCAATTATCACTTTGATTCCATGTTTGTAAAATTGGTGTGATTTTAAAATGGAAGCTGAAGTACTTCACTACTACGTACTGGTACGTTGGATTATGTATTGAAATACCGTAAAATTCCGAAAATAAGCCCCGGGGCTTATATTTTTCAAAGGCCCTTTTTAAGGGGCTTATTTTTGGAGGGGCTTATATTCGGAGGGGCTTATCAACGGAGGGAAATTTGTGTTTCAAAATCGATTGTGCTATCCTTATAGTTGAAAGTAAATTTACCATTTTGGCTTTGTTTTACTTTGTATTTGAGGGCAATTTTCCAAGTACAAGCCCCGGCGGGGGCTTATATTTGGAAGGGTGATTTAACGGAGGGTTTTTTGCATTACCGGTTTGGGGGACTTACATTTGGAGGGGCTTATATATACGGAGGGGCTTATTTTCGGAATTTTACGGTATTATATGTGAATGGCTATAATTATTTTGCTTATGAATTTTTAGATTATCCTTCAACTGACATCACCTATAGCAGTTCAGATGAAACAGTCACCTTTGGATTTTCCTCTCCTCTTCCAAAAGGAAGAGGTTTACTGTCAATGGATTTCACTGGTCAACTAAATGACAAATTAAAAGGATTTTACAGAAGTAAATACACTGGGGAGGATGGCAGTGAGAAATTCTGTGCTGCAACACACTTTGAGGTACTTTGAAGACTAGAAGGTGACAGTGCTTAGGCAAAAGCATGATTTTGTCTTTCATTGTACTCCAGTCTATAAAACTATGCATTTGTGGTATATATTAATACAATGGCTTTGAGTAACAAACCACATGTACCCAAGCAAGGACATTACAAGAGGAGAAGAGTGCAGTATATACTGTATATAGTACATGTAGAACTAATTATTGTCCTTTGACAAAATTGTCTTTTCTCTACTGTAGCTCTACAATGTATTTAATTCATATACACACACATCAAAGTCTGATAAGTTAGTATTGAGTAAGGTACAGGAAAAGTGCCTTTTTGAACAGGATTTTGGGTGATTTATTCCAAACAGAAAGAGGGCAATCATTCCAATAGTATTTTCCAATGACAGTAAGGTAGAACTTTTGTATAATAGTTCTTGAGTGGGGAAAATGGAGTGTGTAATTGCTGAGCAGATGCACCTCTATGCATTAACTGGCTGGGTGACTCTAGAGCGACTCTAACTGGTGAAAGGGATTCATTGCAGTGGCCCAAACTGGTCAGAATTTTCTTCTCTGAGAACCTTTTTAGTACACGCAACCACATGCAATAGCCTGTGTCAAGTGCCTGTGTAGTAGGGAGTGGCCGAAGTATTTAAATATCATTTATGTTAATTGGTAACTTGCACAGCTGTCTGGTTACTATACCTTTTATACCTTGACATAATGCCAAAATTGTGTTTTACCCTGTTCCAAGTGTTCAGATAGTGGGAAGTGACACACAATAAACAACGCAAGGACAAACATAAAGAAAGCAGATGGTGCATTTTCATTTTTTCCCTATGCTCTTTAAAAGAGCACTTGGAACAGGGTAAAACACCATTTTGGCATTATGTCAAGGTATAAAAGGTATAGTAACCAGACAGCTGTGCAAGTTACCAATTAACATAAATTATATTAATTGTTTTTTTTTTTAGGAAAATGACTTTTAAATTGAGGAAATTAATTGGAAAGAGAGGGTAACATTTCAAAATGTAGGAAATTGATGCAAGGTTCACAAAGAAACGAAACTTGTTGAGACAACAGAAACAAAGTTAAACGTATAATCTGAAATGGAAACTTTGTTTCTGGAACCTTCCCTAAACATATGATGGGAGTCGTCAAGAGGAGAAATCTGACCAGTTTGAGTTGCAGAACCTAACATTTAAGAAATTAACACAATTTATTAACTGAAGTTATTTTAATTCAATTCCATGATCAGCGTTCATTTCCTATAATAAGGTCTTTTTAAGAGTAAAGTCTCTCTTTGTTTGTCAATTACAGCCAACAGGTGCACGCCAAGCCTTCCCCTGCTGGGATGAACCAGCTCTTCGCAGCACTTTTGACATCACTTTGATTGTGCCGACAGACAGAGTTGCATTGTCAAACATGGTAATTTTGTTTTAACTAATATTTATTCGGTTGCAATGTTAGAGTAAAAAATCATAGCTCTGAGAAGTTAAAGGTGATTACATAAAGCGTTTCAGTTTTTGTTTTATGCGATAACCAACTATCAATGTCGCCTGAAATTCATCCGATTTCTTCGAGTCGTTTTCTCCTCTCAACTGAGGGAGTAATAACGACTCGAAGTAATCGGATGAAATTCATGCTACTATCAATGTAAGACAATTTAAGTACAGTATAGTACAGTACAGTTAAAATCCTCCAGACCGTTGTTTGATTTGCGCGCGCCGTTGTCAACTGACGATCCCGTTCTGTTGCTAAATCAGCCTAATAGATCATAGACAACGGCCAATCACAGCGTGCATAATATCCAATACATTATATAATTTTATTTTCAGAATGTAATAGAAGAAACAAGTCACCCTAATGATGGTTCCCTTAAGGTGGTCAAGTTTGCCAAGTCACCCAGTATGTCTACCTATCTGGTGGCGTTTGTTGTTGGAGAGTTTGATTTTGTTGAAGGAAAAGATGTTGATGGCGTACCCATCAGAGTTTACACACCAATGAAGAAAGCTGTGCAGGGGCAATTTGCTTTGGAGGTTGATGTTGTTTTTTATATTTTGAGTTATTTTCCTTCATTTCTTTACAATTCTTTTTAACCCTTTCGTCTCGTAACCGCCCGCGCGGATTCACGTCCCTTCTGCCGCTCGTGACGTGATCAGTTTTAACGGTCAAGGACAACTTTGTCAGTTAACTTGTGTAGGGTGAAGAGATCTTTGAAACCATGCTAGAATGAGCACGATTCGGTATAGGAGGTCGGAGAAAAAAGCCGGAAAAAAAGTGCCAAATCGTGTGAAAAAAATTGGGAAAAGACGAGTTTAGTTTTTTGTTTAAAAGTGCGTAAAAGAGCTGAAAAAGGAAATGAAAGGATAATATCGCTCCCTCCTTTCCTTCTCAGGTTCAGTAACACTTAGACAGAGTTTAGTACTTATGTACATGTATGTAATTAGGTTGCTGAAGGTGATTGAGGTTTCGTTTGGATCATGCATGTGGACACTGAAGCCGGTGCTTCATCCCCAGTCTCTACATGTTAATGGGGCATTATCGAACTTACCATCTTATTTATTTATTTGTTTACTTAAGTTTCTTTGTTGTTTTCTTTTGTTTTGTTTAATAGGTTGCAAAGAAGTGCTTACCTTTTTATAAAGAATACTTCGATATTGCGTATGAACTGCCTAAGCTTGACCTGATTGCAATTCAAGACTTTCCTATAGGTTTGTTGTATCTAAAAAAAATTGGTGAAAAACAATGGAATCTTACTCTCACTGGCGTGCGAGCTCGCTCACCTGTGCGAGTACGGGGAAACGTTTTGCGGTGGAGCCGACGACGCGTGGGGAAAAAGTGTCACTTTTCCCCGCGCGTTCGCCGCTCCGCCGCCAACATTTTTCCCGAAATCGCACAAGTGAGATTTCTCTCAAGCTATACTTTTACTCGTGACTATTTAGTTAGGCTCTGTTCTTGCCAAAGCGTTTTAGGAAACCTTCATTTACGTGTCAATACATAAGCCAATTGGAATTCCCCCGGACAACCGGGACATAGCGGGGAGTTATCTCTATCAAAGCCGGGATTTAGCCACCATTTAGAGGCGCTTAGGCCCCGGTGAAGGAGGGAAAGGGGATTAACAAAGTGTGTTTGGTTCGTGCCCGGGTTCTTGAGCGGTGATTTAACAGCACACGTTCGTCACCGGACGTCGAGGCTTCATTACAGGATGGCGTTTAATTTAAGATAATTTAGGAATACATAGTGCACGGCCTCTACGAGCAGCACATGATAAATATGCTTGCAAATTTTCAAAGAGTTGAATGAAAAATTCAGCATTTGCAGGATAACACAATCAATCAGTCGAAAATCAAAATGGTTCGATAATTTCAACAACCATGTGTTTTCTTTTGTTTTAATTGAAATAGCAACTGTATGTACATAGGCCTTTAAAGCACTGAGTTGACTAATTGCTCACTACTAGTTCTATAATTTGATATAACTTTACAGGAGCTATGGAAAACTGGGGCTTAGTGACGTACAGGTAAATTTGAGTCCATCTTGTAGCAGTTTGGTAAGATAGGCCCGCGTTCGGTCGCTGCTGGACCAAAACTCAGGGTCTTGAAATATTTGAGGAGAAAGTGCATGATGCCTTTCTTTTACATCTGCTTATACTTAAATAAACTTTAAACCTTAAACCTCGATGGGGTTTCTAGAAAGTATCAGGATCGTAAAAAATTTCTAGCCCGCAAAGCAGACGTATTTTGAGTACGAACGATGATACTAATATTCTCCCGCCATCTTGGTCGTTGAAACTGACAGAGAGTTGGGGCGAATCAAAAAACGATTCCAAGGGAGAGGTTGAGGGGTCTCTTTTAAGATGGTGGCCGCGATCACTTCGTTAAAAAGAAAACACGCCTGTTCTGCAGTAGCTAGGCTAAAAAATCTCTGGCAGTGAGCACCCCTAGTCTGCTGCCCTTGGTCTTGGGTGAGTGCCGGTAATCTGAATTTGGGGATAATATGATAGGGGCAACCTCTTGATCCCCTTAGGGGAGTTTAAATGATGCCTTGATAGTTAACAGAGTACCAATATTAATGTAAGTGGCAGAGCTACCCCGTCCGTAGAGCCCTTGACTACAATGCGGGAGGTCGTTGGTTCGATCCCCGGGGCCGGACCAGGGGCCCGTTTCTCGAAAGTCCCGGTAACTTTTCGGACCCGAAATCAAATTTTCAAATCGAAATATAAAGAATAAGAGCGCTGATCCTGGCTAGCAGACTACTCCATTTTGTTTCACTAACTGATAGTTTTATCATGCTAGATGCAAAACTATTGATACCGCGATCTTTAATGTAAACGGAGACAGCTTACCGGGCCCGTTAATTATCGGGACTTTCGAGAAACGGGCCCCAGTACTTAGGGTTTTGAAATAACTGACGAAAGAAGGTACTGCCTTTCACCTGCAAACAGCTAGACCTTCGTGTGACTCGGATGACCACGTAGAATGGCGGTGCCATCTCCGTTAGAATGCGTAAAAATAGTGTTCGCAATTAGTACTTTCGTGCTAAATACATGTACATCGACATTTTCCCTTTGGTTTGACGCAATACAGTGATTTTAAGGAAATTGCTGACTCTGCAAGCGTCAACTTTTATTTCTGTGTGATTTTTAACTGTGGTAAAATGTGAGAAAGTTTATCAGACTCACTGCTAATCTAAATGACCTTTTCTTTGTTGTTATTCCATAAAAGGGAAACGTGCTTGTTGATCGATTCAAAGAATTCCTCATCGGCAGCAAGACAGCGTGTGGCCATAGTTGTCGGTGAGTGAATCTCTTTTATAAGAAAAGTGTACGAACGGGATTTACAACAGCAATGTAGCAAGCTAGCATATTCAACAACAACAAGAACAAAACTTTATTTCAAGAGTTTAACTTAAGAAATTACCCTGACCCACAGGTAGCAACCGCTAACCTAGGCTGGACAGACGAACAACTAAGGGATAACTGTTCATAAACACTGAGTTAAGGAAACAATAACTTTAAAAGTTTCAGAGAAAAATCAGTTCAGTCGTTAAGGACTTAATTATTCAGCCAGTCCAACATTTTGTATAATCAAAACCGGATACGCGTTTCTATTTAGTCATTTTCTTACACCTAAATATCCAGGAGAATTCGGCGAATTTCTATTCTTTAACAAGCTACACGGTATCTCATTCCGCAGTTGTACGCCAAATCTGGAAAAAAAACTGAACGCTTTAGTATCTCAAGCTTAGTGCTACAGGAGAGAGTATTTAGAGTCAAGTTTAAGGCAAACGGCTGATTCAAGTTGAGAAATTCTCAAAATAGAACATGAGCAGATAAAAACAGCTCAAAACAATTCTTAGGGATAGAATTGGCAAGAATCTACCGATTTCCGTGGGACCATAATGAATAGTAAACGACAAGCAAAGGAACAACTTGGTCACGTGGTACAAACTCACATTTGTCGTTTGCCCGTTTATCACACTTTCTGGTACATTTCTTTGCCGTGACAGCGCGGCTACAGAGTGAGACTTTTGAAGCGACGTTTCATAGAGGACGGATCGAAATGCGCAACGACAAATTTTTCTTCCTCTTTCTGAACTTGGACATGGTTTCCAAGAGTTAATTTCCGGGCATGTCATGAATTCTTGGAGCGAATTAATTCCGATGAAATGTAAAAGAACGCGCACGTTTGTAGATATATACAAGTCTCTGATGCAAGCTTACTTATTTACGGGTTTGCCCAGGCGAGAGCGATTGTAAACGGCTATAAACTTGGTGCCCTTAGTGGAATTAAAAGTTCACAAGCGACATAAGTTTTGGCATTTTTGTTTGTTTTTAGGTCACGAACTTGCTCACATGTGGTTTGGAAATTTGGTAAATATTTTCTCCATTTCTCCCTATTAATCCATTGCATTTTTATGTTTACAAAACTGAAAAAAGGCTATTTCATCTACCTGATGATAGCCCAAGACTCTGTTTCATAACGAGGGTGAACGAGGGTAAGAGCTTGCCTAGTCCTTAGGCCTCATTATTGCGCGCGGCCGATGCGTTTCGAGTCACGTGGTCCGATCGAGTCGGCGTTTTTCTCGGATACGTCACCGAAATGCATTGACCGAGAAGGCCTGGGGAGACGCCGTACAGGGACAAGGCAAGGTGAGAGCGAAACCCTTGATATGAAAATGAATTTTTATTCACATGCAAGTAAAACTCACTTTCAGAAGAAATAGCTTTGAACTTTGCCTAATTTTGTAAATATTTTTTCCTTTTTTTTAATGAAATAAATGATCAGTTTAGCTGCAGAATAATTTTTAGTTACTGGTACCTTGACTGGTTTTCACTGACCGAATGGAAGAAAATAGAAATTAAACCAAAGACTTTTAATGAAGAGACAATAGTTTTAGTGTTTTCTGACTTTCTGTTTTTTTTTATCTTTCCATTCACCTAGGTGACCATGGTAAGTTCAAATGCTTTAGATTCCAAATGCTGCTTCAAGTTTTTATATACTCTTTAATTGTCTTAATGAACCGTTTAAAGACTAACGTGAGTGATGTACTAGCAAGTTGGCAAGTAACCAAACGCGCTGACTAAAGAATGAAGAAATTCAGTACTGAACGGGGTGTAGCCTAGTACAGTGCGAATAGATAATCATGATTAGTCCACAGTTATTAAGTCCATATACTGGCAAAAAATCACGAACGAGACGTTGCAAACACTTTTAATATTAGTCGGAATGAATACGTTGGTTTTCTTTTTCGGCCACTCGATTATTTCTTTAAATCATGAGAAAAGAAAAAGAGTGAACAGAAAGAAAAGCAAAGAAAAATCGGGCTTGAACGAGATTCGTACCCACGACTCTGCGATCGTACCAGTTTTATCCACGCTAATGTAAACTATTTTGATCCTGTTATCCAGGAATGGTGGACACATTTATGGCTGAAGGAAGGGTTTGCGTCATTCATGGAGTACCTAATTGTTGATCATTGTTTTCCGGAGTTTGATGTGTGGACGCAGTTTGTTAGTGAAGATTTTGCGCACTCCCTGAAACTTGACGCTCTACGTAACAGGTGTTATTTCCGGATGAGTACAGGATTGTCGGTCACCGACCCCTCCCCTAATCCAACGTTGGACTAGGGGAGTGGTGGGTGGGCAGGTTTCAATATGCTGGGGAGCTACCCACCTACCCCTCCCCTAACCCAACGTTAACACTGACCTCTCACTTTGGGCAAAATGTTGGGTTAGGGGGATCGAACCCCAGCTTCTTTTACTGATGCTTACTTCTTTGTGAAAGTGTTTGTTAGAAGGTAAATACTGCTTTTAACTCGATGTCACCAGGCCCAAGCTGTTCAAGAGCTGGATAGCACTATCCGCTGGATAAATCTCTGTCCTGTGGAAATCCGCTGAATTGTGTTTTATCCGGTGAGTAGCCCGCTATCCAGCTTTTGAGCAATCGGGGCCAGAAGAGCCTAAATACTAAAGAAACACCCAAAATATGCTATACAACCTGGAATTTAAAAAGCAAACAAATGTGATAATGTTTTTAAATCATTGCTCACTTTGTGTATCAACAGGCGGCAAGTTGCACTAATAATATGATTTTTTTCTTTTCTTTAATGAAACAATATCTGCCATACTCAAGTCATCCCATAGAGGTAAATAATCGCTTTGTGGGTAAAATCCCATTACTAAATTTAACGTTGCACGTGCATCACACTTTTGGTACATATCCTCACTGTCTTTGGCACCAATTCGACGTGAAATGCTGTAATTTTACTTTTGTTGTAGACGTTAAAACACGAAGATAAAGTTTGTTTTTTATCTTTCTAAACATGATTACTTCGCCTTTGACCCACGTTGCATTATGACCTACAAGTCGCCACTTTGGAAACGATAAGGGACCTGGAATCGAAATGCGTTCGGCAATTGGTTCTGGGATGGTTACCGTGGAGACGCGCCGGTCAGCTATTGGCCAATTTTTTCCCTGTCCAAAGTAACAGTTCCAGAAGTGTTTGCGAAAGTTAACTAGTGCTACTTTCCTTCTCTTTTCTAAAGTGGCAACTTGACTGAATGAGTAGGACTTACGGCGACGGTTTTCAAAACAGCGCGAATTCATTATATGACCGTCCCCGTTTGCGTTGTTAAAAAATTCTCTTTGATTTTGGCGGCTGCGGTGGTGATGGTGATGGTTATACGCTGTCGGCACAATCCATGCCATGTCCTAGCTCCAACCCCTCGACCACCAACACATGTTTTTCATGAATTCAACGCATTGACCTATGATGTAACCCTATGTTTTATTCCTGTGCATGTTAACGAGACCGCTAACGGAGAATAAGGAGAATTTCAGTTGGTACTCACTGTACGACTAATAATCAATAGTTGGACCAGGTCGCATAAGATACAAAATAGCATGACTTGTCAGTGACGAGGAGAATAATTATTTGCTGATTTCGATAGTTATCGACGGATGGTGTCGCGGCCAATCGAAACCGTTCGGAAAAAAATTGAATGATTAAATGTGGCATCAAAGTAACAAGAAACATTATTTTTTATAGGTTCCAGTTGGTCATCCCGGAGAAATTGACGAGATATTTGATGCCATTTCTTATTGCAAAGGATCCTCAGTTATCAGGATGTTACATCAGTATGTTGGAGATGAAGTGAGCTGCCTTGTTTGTGTTGTTTCATAAAGCGTTTTCACGTGACGTCACGGCGGCCATGTTGGTGTTCCAAACCATTTCTGTTAAAGTGGAACGCTTTTCTTATGTAAACGCTTTCTTTTGTTCCAATAAATTTGCATAGATGCTGGCCACGTGAGTGAAAACGCTCTATAGCTTGTTTCCTTACAAGCAAACCCAGCCTAGTCCCTAAGCGTTCTCAGCTCGGTCAATCCTGGACTTTACCGTCAGCTGCGACGTCACCGAGAGACACTCACCCACCCTTTCCCAGACTTACCGCGGAGAGAGAACACCTAAGGACTAGGCTATAGAAAGCCCACATTATATGTGACCTTTTGATTTACGAGCTATTGCAGGTGACCATGTTATCTTTTGATCAAGTAAAGCGAATATAGAGACTTTTACTTATCTGGCCAGCAGCTTTCCCAATTTACTGTAACAAACAAAAAGTTTTTGAGTTGTTGAGAACAAGGTTCAACTCTTACAGGATTTATTTTGGACACCAACATGGCCGCTGTTTCATTGTTAAGAACACCAACATAGCAGATGTGACGTTATGTGAAAACACTCTAAAGCAGGCTTTTATAACTTAAGACTTTTTACCCCCGCGTGAGCGGAAAGTCGGCACTAAAAACTATCCGGCGTAGTGAAGACATAGCCTAGGAGGTCAAAAGCGTTGTACCAGGTGTAACACGAAAGGCACTTTGCTTATTCAATAAGGTGCAAGCTACAATGAGGGACAATGGCCCCTTTTTGAACAGTGGACATACCTATCCCCTCCCCCTGTGTACCCCCACCCCTCCCCCAAAATCAATGTTGTATTTTGGACCCTCAAGTCTTTCTTTTACCACAAGAAACATTGATTTGGGGGTGGGGGATTTACGTCATTTAAATAGAATGAAATAAATGGATGAAATAGCTGATAAAAGCACTCGTTATAGACAGGTGTGTTTCACTTTGTCCCTGATTGTAGGTTCAAGGTATTTTGGAGTTACTTATGTAGATATTCTCTCTTTAAGGCTTTCAGGAAAGGACTCAATCATTACCTAAAACGATTTGAATACAGTGCTGCGTCAACAGGTAACGTCATTTGCGTGACATGTTTAAGGCCCAACTACAACAGAAACTAGGGACTTTAAGATCCAAAACGCGACCGCAACGACAACGAGAACGTTAAAAAACAATAAGTTTAATAAGCCGAACAACAACTCTGCACGTTTCTTTGCCGTTTTTCCACTACTACGACGTGAAAATGCCTAATTTCGCGTTTGATGGAGACAGTAAACAACGACGAAATTTCCTCTTTCTGAACTTCGATATGCGCCATTGGTTGGCCTACATTTGACAAAGTAAGCGGGTAGGAATAATCTCTTTAAAGCTACGTACAACAATGTTGGGAGTTGTTGCGTCTGTTTGCACGTAGCTGAAAGTTTGACCGGTTTCAAACTATGCGCAACAACTCCCAGCAACACGCTACAACGTGTAAAAACACGCAACAGGTTGTGCAAATGGACGCAAAACTGTTGGGAGTTGTTGGCCAACAATAGCGTCCGTTTGCACGTAACCTAAAGACTAAGGGCCTGTTTGCATGGAGGTGGGGGACCTCAGGTAGGCGAGGTAACCCGCTTTGGTAGGGTAATCCGCCTGTCCATATAATGTTTCATATTAATTTGATCACGTTCACATGATAGGCGGGGTGACCATATAAGAGATTATATGGAAAGGCGGGTTACCCCATCTAAGCGTTTTACCTAACCTACCTGGGGTCCCCCACCTCGATGAAAAGAGGCCCTAAAAGAACGCCAATTCACTTTTTAAGCAACGTTCTCATTGCCGTCGCGTCATTGGATCTTAACCCTATTAGCTTAAGAGGGCAGTCTCGTTGTTTTTAGGAGTGGGGGGTGGGGGGCAAATAAAATTGAATGGAGAATGATAGAAATAAGGGCAGAAAAAAGGTATACAGCACATAAATCAGTTAGTCCCGTTAGAGCGAGCTTACTTCTCTCGTGAAACAGGCAATAACAACTAGAGTAAAATGGCTACAAATAATCAAAAGAAGACAATAGAATTAGTGCATAATAGTCAGTGGTATTGTACTACCTATTTCAGGGGTTAAGTAAAAGCACTCTAATGCTATCTTGTTGTGGTGGTTGATTATCTTGTATTTGTCTGCTAATTATTCCCGTCATATTTTAATTTTAAACGACCCCAAGTTTTATGAAAATTCCAAGTTGGTATACCGCCCCACTTATTTTAGTTAATTAAAAAAAGGGATTAAAAAAAAACCATTCACAAAATTATCAAACGTTTATTGACCCAATGACCTCGACCCTATAAGCCTTTTTTGATTGAATAAACTATTGGCTAGATTTTGAAGAAAAAGGGCAGAAATAATCGAAATCTAAGGCTGTAGACCAGAATCCCTCCCTAATTAGCGGTTGTGTACGGTTGCCTCGTGTTATGTACACGGGTACCAATGCAGGACGACAACTTAGCGTTCCTATTTTTTGTTCTTTTCAAGGTGATCTGTGGACTTGCTTAGAACATGCTAGTTCTAAGCCTGTGGGTGCTGTCATGGAAACATGGACCGAACAGATGGGGTTCCCTGTGCTATCCGTCTCAGCAGAACAAGTAGAGAACTTACTTGAAGTTTACTTAAGTTTGTATTGCGTTTTCATCAGCAGAGATGAAGTTAAACATTTTATGATGCCTGGCGCAGTTACCTTTTAGAGATAGGAATTATGGATTATTTCACGTGTGTGAGCCATTCTCGCGGCCTTGCCGCGATAAACGTGCGCCAAAGGCACAAAGCGTCTCATCCCCATTCTTTGCACGGCTTCGCAGCACCTCTGCTAAAACTTTGCACGTGTTAAGTAACGATCCTGCCGGCTACCAGGCCATTTAGAGATTTCTAGGGAATTAAAGTCTCGTTACGGTGGGCACTAATTGTTCCCTTTTTATTCAACTTTTGAGCGCATTCGTGCTCGATACTGAATACTTGTAGTAGTTTATAACCCTATACAAGCCGTGCCCTTATTAAACCCTACAGTGAGTAACATGTATTTCAATTAATACGTATTTTGCAGAAAGAGAATGCGACTCAAATTACTATATCACAGAGAAAGTTTTCCGCTGATGGAGCAAGAGAAGGTATACTTCATATCAACAAACTAAAATTCCCTCCAGGCAGGGCACCAATATTGCGTCTCCTTACCAAGGTGTTTGTAAAAATTTGTTCAACATTTGTCTTAACGTCTCACGCATGAATAACTGCTAAACCTGGTTCTTGCTGGGGCTAGATGCGTAGTAATCCTCTGCATGACGTGTCTTATAACCCTAATTTCTACGTGTATCTGTTTTGTTTTAAAGCATGAGATAATCGATTTTTCTGCGGAATAGCCTCCCGACCCACCCATAAAGCATTCATCAAAAACGCGTCTTTTCATAATCATCTTCAGAGTACAAATTTGATAAACGCCGAGAAAACAAGGACAAAAACAGTATCTGATCTTACACGGCATAACAATTTATTTTGGCCATATTTTTGGGAATAATTAGCAACTTTCACCTGAGTTATTGTTTTATAGAGGGTAAATGCACATTCAAGATTATTATGTCAAAAGACGACTTAACCTTACACTAGGGCGACTTCAAAGGCCATTGTCCAAAGTCGAAACAACAAACAGAGGTAAACATACAAGACCTTGGAAGTCTTTTGAATGCTTCGAGTTTAATCCGTGGGCGGACAGGAAAAACGCTTAAATGTGGACGTAATTTCTGTTTTCTTTACTGGAGGAAAATTATCCGTAATCAAATAAAAACGAATAAATAAGGACGCAGCCTTATATTCTTGAGTATTAAACCAACACTAATCGAAATTTACTACAAAACTAAATGTTGTACTTTTATTTTCGTAACTCATTACTAACCGAATCCCCGCTATGTACAACTTTTTGGAAGCTAAAGCACGATGGAAGGTACCAATTGCTGTGTCCACCAGCGACAATCCCACTGAGCCCGCAGCTGAAACGCTGTTAGAAGAAGATTCTTGCATCTTAGCGGTCAGCGGAATTGGCCAAGGCCAGTGGATTAAGGTACAATAACGTGACTAATGATGAGCCCGTTTTGTTTGTGTGTAATTTTGTCTGAAGCTGCCGGCTTTCATAGAGAAGAATTACAATCGCGCCAAGGTATGTTGTTAAGTTTTCAACTTCTTTTGGACATACTAAAGTTTTCTACACTATACTGCACTTTCATTGAACAATAAGCGGATCATATAATTATAACTGCTTAAGTGCAACGAGATAGGTTATACCAAGTGTGCTGCTGAAGCTGCAAACAGTGCAATTTCCCCACCCATCATCCCACGATTTATTGTTTAAGCTGCGACCCTTCTCGCATCGCATCGCCGAAGTTCTCGGTGCGATAGCAAATTGTTGCAGTCTATAGCTTAGCCGGATTATTATTTGTGGCACTCTCTCAAATTATTAACGTAGGAGGCGTCTCTAATAGGTCATTTGCACGTCATTTTACTACAACGATCAGGATCCTTTTCGTTTTTTCGTTCACATTTTAATTTAGCAAGCCCAGTAAGGTTTAGATAAGGACAGCAAAACCCTGAAGGATTCTGGTCTTAGTAGTAATACGACGTCATCGTTGAAGTGGCCTATAGGCAGGCAGCTTGGTCTACGGCAGATAATGAACTGATTCTGACCAATCATAGCTTGCACATTTGATCGTCATTTCGTAACCCTGTTAATTTTTTATATTTGTTGGTGATTGTGTCGCAGCTCAACCCAGGTCAAGTTGGTTTTTATCGAGTGCAGTACTCCTCCGCCATGTTGGAACGTCTTCTTCCGGCCATCAGAGACAACAGTCTCCCTCCGAGAGACAGATTAGGACTGCAGAGTGATCTCTTTGCTCTGGTAAACAAAAAAACTCAGCTTGATTTTTCTTCCTTGAGCAGGCATTAGCGAATTTAAGGTTATGTTCACACCTTACCAGAAAGCTTTTGAGTCGGCACGGAAATCATACGGGGCAGGGTTTCTGTTCACACACATTTTTGTATCGGAGCGAATAATCGAATAAATACGGCAATTCGCCGCCGTTGGCGTCGTGGTATCTTAAACTACCTCTTATACGTTGAGGCCATCTCCTCTGTTCTTGGTTTGCAACCACGTGACAAGGCGGCTATTTAGGAGGTCAAAACAATAGATTTTTTTCTGGGCAAATTTACTTTAAAATAGAGTTAAGTTCGCAGAGGAGAGAAATGTGACGTCACGTGCAAACCAGCAATTGGGGGAATTGGCGGTAGTTTCTCGGTGTTAAGGATGATCCAATCACCAAATGGCGTAATGCAAATTGTTGAAGAGACACTGAACAATTCTCATATCACAAAACAGTGGCTATTATTTCCGCAACACTACGAAACATGCTTTGACTCAAATGTATTTTATCTGCTGTAAGTAAAACGGTTGTACACTAAAAGGGCTTGAAATGTAGCAAGAAAGAATAAGAATGTTTCCTGGCAGACGAAATAGAACACAAACTGTATTTGCAAGCTCGATTATGTTCAGAGACAGTTTCAGTGTTGTGTTAATTCTTTCTTCTTTATAATTTAGGCAGAAGCTGGTCTTGCTTCCACTACGGAATTCCTTAAAGTGGCTGAACAATTCACAAACGAGACAAATTACACAGTATGGAATGATCTGACAGCAAACTTTAACAAGCTAGACATAGTACTGCAGAACACTGGATTCTACTCTAGTTTTCAGGCCTTCCGTGTGAAGCTTTATGAGAAAATCGCAAATAAACTCGGATGGGAACCAAAAGAAGGCGAAGGTAGGAGCAGTTCGCCAGTTTTCATTGATATCTGAAATACAACAACGCTTTCATTAGTATGCAAAATTTCGTTAATACACCCTTCCACGGTTTTTTCAAGTTTTGATAAAGACCAATAAGCGAATATCGATTGACACTGCCTTTCTGGGAAACTGCCCACCTACCCCTCCCCTAAGCCAACATCAACACTTACTTCTCACTTAGGGCAAAAAGTTGGTTTAGGGGAGGGGTAGGTGGACAGTTTACCAGAAACGTACAATGATCCGTGCAGAGCGCCTGGAAATAAGGAACGTCAAGTTTAAAAGATGTAAGTCCAAACAGAGCGAAGATATTGCTCAACAAAGTCGCGAAATTTTACAGAGGTTTGTATGTTTGGGGGCGAGGGGAACGGGGGAGTTCGTGCCCGTTACCATACAAATGTCTGTAAATTTCTGCAAATTTGCGAGGTTATATCCTCGTTAGTTTTCAAAAACTTGCTTTCAAACTTGGCAACTTTGCTGATCTGAGGCGTTCTTTTCAGCCGTGTTGATGGATTTTCGCCAACTACTGTAGTCCCAGTCAAAAGTTTATGATTGTGATTATGATTATGATTATGAGTATGTAATGAAAACTAACGAGATAATGTTCCGACATTTCGAAGACTTCATGACACCATTATCAAGGAATGGAAAGAGGTAAATGCGAGTTCAATTCCATGATAATCTCTTGATGAGGTCTCTGAAACATCGAAACAGCTAATTTGGCAATTTTCCGGAAACGTTCTTACAACCTTCGGACAAAATTTTCTCCTGAACGTTCTTTTAGGCCACCTGGATGCTCTCTTACGAGGAATAGTTCTCGGCGTCCTGGGACGCAGTAGCCATTCCGCTTCTGTAAGTGAGGCTCGCCAGAGATTTGACACCCATTGTAATGGTGAAGCCATGATTCCTGCAGACTTAAGATCAGCAGTTTACAGTACAGTTCTTTTAAATGGTGATGCTAGCTCACTGGAGGCCATGATGAAACTGTTTAAAAAAGCTGATTTACATGAAGAGAGAGTGCGACTGATGAGAACCATGGGAACTGTAACGCAACCTGAACTGATCAAGAAAGTCTTGGATTTCTCCTTGTCAGTGAGTCTGTAACATTTGACCATTCTACTTCATTTTTCTTTTTCTTCTTGATTCATTGTTTTCATTTTCTAGGTCAAATCTCATTTGAATAATCTGTATGAAATTCTCAACACTTGTCCATAATCCAAATTTACGGCAAACTTCAAATTTGATCTTTTAAGGTAGTTACACGACAAAAAGTGCAATGTAATATTACCACTGAAGAGTGTCGTTTCCATTACGGTATTTTTCTTCTCTAGCTAAAAAGTTAGTAGCTAATTTCTGAAAGCAGTTTCTTTAGTCTATATTTCATTCATGATTTCACTGCATTTTTCGATTTTTTTCGTGCTTAAAACGCTATATTTCTGTGTTTTCTTTTCAGAGCGAAGTGAGATCCCAGGATACTATCTACGTCATCGCTGGCGTCACTCACAGGTAAATACTTTCCTAGTTCTTAGGCCTAATTTTTCCAAGAAGCCTAGTATGCGTTTCTGGTCACGTGGTCCGAGCGTGATCTCTCGGCATCATTACATTCATATGCTCAAAAATTAGAACAACTTTGTACAGCATAATAAACAGTGATCACAGGAAAGCAGAGCTAAGTAGGTTTCATCAGTTAGTCGCAGTACCACAAAAAAACAGAGTTAAGTAAGTTTCATTTTAATGGTCACACTTTAGGATTTCACCCACAGACCCAACAGTTAGAACCACCTTGTATAGCATAGTCAACAGCATCACACTAAATAAGTTATTGCTCAGTAGGTTTCATCTACTTAATCCCAGTTGTTTTCATTCTCGGACTGCCAAATTACAATCATGGACAGAAGTCCTTGAGACAGTAATGCAGTATTCACATTTTTCTGTCACTTCTGGGTTCCCTCATAATAAAGTACATCCTTTACGAAATTTTATTGCAGTTCTCCCTCACCCCAACCTATGCAAAGTTGAACATCGAAAAAAAAACTGGAACGCTGTTTGTGGGGTGAGGGGAGGGGTTGGGTCTGTGTGAATTGGAAAACGCCCCAGAAATGCAAAAGTGTCCCAAGACTTTTGTCCATGATTGTAGAACCTACTTCGAACGTATCACATGATCCGGTTGTCGTTGTATAAATTCATAATTAGGAATTCTATCTAGGGTTCGAATTGACTGAAATTTGGCGTAAAATTTGAGTATAATTTCATCAGGTTAAGGCTTTCTCGGTGCTGAAGTTTTCTAGCCCCGAATTTCAGAGTTTAAACATGTGTTCGATTACATCAAGCTTTCTTATAGCACCTCGATCACTTGCACAGGAGACCCACAATCCGGGACACCACTGTATTTTTCAACGCCCTCTTGTTTTGCTTTTTAGTTTGATTGGTCGTAAGCTAGCGTGGCAGTTTTTTCAGGAACAGTGGGATGTGCTTTACAACCGCTACTCTTCTGGAGTTATGTTTTCCCGTCTCATTGAGGTACGGCGCTGCATTGTACTTGTTTTATGTCATTGAAAACAAACAGTTTTTCAAACAGCAAACGTCTGATTTAAGCGTCGAATTTTTCAAAAAATTCATATAAGTAGATAAATACTGTCCTCAAGTATTCTTATTGATTACGTTGGTGTGAAACTAGTAATAGAGACCTTTAGATTCAAGGACGGGGACGTCTACGACTACGAGATTTTACTTAAAGTTTTTTTGCGTATTCTCAAAATATGACTTCACGGAAAGCTTCATTTTACCATTTTTCACGAGAAAAGTTAGCCCTGTTATCTTTAGTAAAGGAGGTTATACCCTCTGCCGATTGCAAAATGATAAAACTACTAACATTTGATAACTTGTTTCCGCCACTTCGACACTTGGAGTGACGACGGCTACCACATCTTCCCGCCAAAATGACGCTGGTTCACGCGTGCGCACTACTTAGTATTGAGAAATCTCGTACTCGTCTTAGAATCTAAAGGTCCCTACATTTTTGTAGACGTATTGAACAGTAAACGCAAGTAACGGAGAAACCTCAGGTGCTTACCATTTACACAAAACACCCGGGTAGAAATCTTGTCATTAAACACAAAACTGTAAAATTTGACATGGTGAGATTACAAACCGCTACTAAGTTTACTCAAATCAACTGAACCGACTAAAGAGACTTAAAATATTGTATCACACAACTCAAATCACATCCCATATTTTCTGCACCTTCCCGAACGGAATGGCGTGAACCTTTTGATTTTCCAACCGGAATTTCTGGTTTTCTCAAGTAAATGGCATTTGGGAGTGGCGGATCCAGGGGAAGGCTCCCCGCACCCCTTATTTTTAGACCAAACTGAGGTCCAGAGGGCCGAAAAAAATTTTTTGGAGACCGCCCCCACCCCCAATCCCCTTGTTACATACGTACATACATATATGTTTTTTTTATTATTATTTGGAGTCTTATACAATAAATAGTATATCAACTATTTCCAAATAACTAAAAGTACAAACAACAAAAATTCCTAACAATATATGGCTAATAAGGTATTTATACTACTACATGAGAAATTTCTGCAATTTGATTGGCTTAGAGCAGTGGTATTTCAGCTTAATTTGAAATACCTACATGTGAAAATTACAAACTTTTTGTGGGTAGTAGTATAAACAATAACAGCATGATTTGTACGTGATATTTAGCATAAACACCACTTGTGATATTTCAAAATTGTCTCAAATTTCACTCGCCTAACGGCTCGCGAAATTTTGTATAACAATTTTGAAATATCACTCGTGGTATTTATGCCAAATATCACTACAAATCATGCTATTACCTATACTAATTAATCAAGCCCTAGAGTATTTACTATCTCAGGGTCTAAATGACCGCCCCCTCCCCCCCTCCTTCCCCCCCTCCTTCCCCCCTAATGTTGTAACCATTCGAAACAATGTCTTTCGCAATAATGTTGTAACGCTATGTTGCGCTACAAATTGTATGGCGATGTTACAATGCTAATTTGTCACCTGTTTTGTAGATATTTTTTCATATTCTTTCCTGGAAGAAAAAATTGACAACTATTCTCTTTTTCAAGGCTACCACAAAATCATTTGCTACTGAAGAGAGTATGAAAGAAATTGAGGTAATTTACACCTTCGATACTATGAGAGCAAGTATCGCTAATAGGCCATTTGGTAATATAAATATAAATAAATAAAAAACGATTGTAAAATAACGATTTAGAGAGAGCACATCCACCTCTTCGTCTACCTGATTCCTATTCGAATTGGAATTTGGAAATGTTGGTTTTTGAGGAGAGGAGGAAAAACCGGAGTACCCAGAGAAAAAGCTCTCGGAGCAAAGGAGAGAACCAACAAGAAACCATTTGCACGATGGCGCCATCTTACTCCACTAAAATCGTTCAGGTTTTTACTTTTTTGTGCAAAATAGGGCTTTTGATATTTAAAGCTCCTTCAGTGGATTACCAAATTCAAGTATGAAGGAAATTCTGGTCTTACTAGTAAAAAGATGTCATCGTGCAAATGACCTATCCAATGGATCTAATGGACGCTTTGTTGCTGTTGTTGTTTCCTTCTATACACTTAATAACGAGCGGAAGAAACGTCTGCGAAAGAGACAACTTCATGTGGCTTCAAGAGGACGACTACGATGACGAGATTTGACTTAAAGTTTTACAGTGTATTCTCAAAAACGCAGACACTCCAGAAGGCTTCATTTTCCTTTTTCTTTTTTTCACCGGAAAGGTATTGAAGATGGTTAAGCCCTCTCCCGATCGCAAAATGATAATACTTCTAGCATTTGATATCTTTATTCGTCCCTTCGACATTTTCGCTAAAAATTGTAGTAGAATGGCGACGGCGATCGCGTTTTCCCGCCAAAATAGGGACTTCAAGATCCAACGACGCGGACGGCAACGAGAACGTAAAAAAAAAACAATAGGTTTAATAAGCAAAACAACAACTTTGCACGTGCATCACACTTTTTTGTACATTTCTTTCCCGTTTTTGCACGACTACGACGTGAAAATGCGTAATTTCGCGTTTTATGGAGAACGTAAACAAGCAACGACGAAATTTTCAGTTTCTGTTTCTGAGCTTAAATATGGTCCCTTGAAATTCAGCTTTAGCAGGGGTCGCCTACAATTGACAAAGGAAGTGGGTAGGAATAATCGCAATAAAGACTGAAAGAACGCAAATTCACTTTTTAAGCGACGTTCTTGTTGCCGTCGCGTCGTTGGATCTTAAAGTCCCTAATGACACTGGTCCACGCGCGCGCACTTTTTAGTGTTAAGAAAATCTCGTTCTCGTAGTTGTCTTCGTCTCAGAACCTAAAATTCTCCATTCCAGGGCGTAACCCTGCACCTGGCCAGTACCCCAACCAGGGGAGAATGGAAATACTCCTCTATGCTTCTGTGCTATTGAAACTTGAGTTAAGTTCCAACCGTAACGGCCTCGTTGACCTTTTAAAAGCGCGCCTTTACATTTTACCTTACCTTTAAGTGTTCTTTTGATACTATTACTTTGTTGTTAATCCACAGGATTTCTTTTGTGAACACCCAGCTCCAAACGCTGAGCGAACCATTCAACAATCACTGGAAAACATACTCCTGAATGTCAGGTGGCTATCACGTGATGCCGACAACGTGCGTGTGTGGCTTGCGGACAAAGGTTACTAAGTCATGCTCTTCTGCGCAGGCGCAAAGGTAATGGAGATGACTAAATTTGAATGAAGATATGATTGTCGCAGTGCAATTACCACTGCGACGATTCATTGCTTCATTTAAATTTGTATTTCCGCAGTTCACATCATCATTGTATGTTTCATTCCTTTCACGCGTTAAGATGAACTCGACGAATTGGCCTGCTTCCAATGTATGGGTCTTCATAGCTCAGTTGGTTAGAGCACCCGCTGCGCTAATGCAGAGACCGTGGATTCGAGTCCGGTTGAAGTCCCGAAATTTCTTTGTTTCGGGTTAATTTGCAATTGCTTAAATTTCAATTACTGCGCTGCGACGATCATATTTTCATTTAAATCTGTATTTCTGCAGTTCACATCATCATTCTAAGAGATGATTAAGTTTTGATACCGTTAGTTCAAATTGCTCAGACTTCTTTTTAGTACTTGAAAAAATGAACCCGACACATCAGTGATATCCAAATTCAATGCGTAAGTAGGAAATGAATGCAGAAAGTTTCTGAGGAAGTTTTAATTTGCATGTGTTTTAGAGATGCTAAAATCCTTATTAGACAGGAAACATTTGCCTGACTAGAAATGCATATCTCGCAAACCCTCGCGAAACCCGTTATTGTACAACACTACTGTGCCAGTATTTTTGGGATTGACGAGAAAACACCTATTTCCGTTTTGTAAACGGTCGTTGCCATTTTTAACGGTTGATGAGGCAAATAATACGTTTTTGAATAGTCTAAGAAAGAACGACGCGGACGCCCAAGTAGAATTTATGTTCTGAAAAAGGGGAATGGGCCAGCGTCACCTGTTATTGATGTAACAGTTAAGAAAGACAGTTTGCTAGTTTATGTTCTTAAATTTTTTGGAATTTCGGTGGGTAGGTGTGGTAGTGTAGTGGTAAGGGAGAGCGATCAGGATACGATAGGTCTGGGTTCTAGGTCCCGGTTCGACTCTGGGTTGCGATCTTCTTTCTCTTCAATAGAAACACTCTCAATAACAGGTCAAAAATGATTTAAGTGAAAGGGAAATTTGCTGCGACGACACGTTTTGGTTTTAAAAATATGGCAAATAGCGTGGAATAACCCCTTTAAGTGTCAGAATAATACGGTTGTCTATAACAAAAAATAAGACAAGTTTCTGAAGACTTTAGATAATTCTAAAGGATAAAAAGCCGTCATATCATCTTCAATATAGTTTAATCTTTCGTATAATTACCTAACTATCGTGGAACATTTATGTAATAGGAATGACCTTTCATTTAATTAAATTCAATTTATAGATAACATCTTTATCGCACCGGATTGCTATGAATTCAATAATTTAAATATGAAATTAATAAATTAATATTTTGAGAAAGAAATAGCCTCGTTTCTCAACACCTCCTTTTTTAAACTTTTGCCATGCAAATCAACAAATCAAATCGTTTCAAAATAATCGATCGTTAAATTGTTGGAAATGAAATGTGGAGTTAGTTAAAATGAATTGTTTTGGGAAAAACATTGCAATGAAATGTCGCTAAGGCTGATTGATAGAAGCGTGATTCATTACGACAAAACAACATTGCACACACAAAAAAACGTTTCACTATACAAACGAAATATCCGGTTTCAAAGTCAGACAAACAAAATTACTATTTGCTAGTTTAGCCTGGGTGGTGGAGGGGGCGGGGGGTGGTGTTCCTAGTCGAGTCATAAAGTTTATTGATCTTGGTTTATTCAATACATTTATGACACCAAACCAGTCACCGCGTGGAAGACCACAAAACCGGGAAGTTTTACCCTGTTTGGTGATGTTTCCATACATGCTTCCGCAATCTATCCTCCAAATAGCAAATCTAGATCCGTGTGGTATTTCGTGTGTAAGTGAATGTCACAAACAGATAACATGACTCACATACTTTCACTGCGATTTGTTCTTTCTTGCAGTTCTGTTTATTTTAAGTTTCAGTCTTCCACTACTGCGAAAGTGAATATTTTTACGTACTGTAATGTGCCCCTCTTGGACTGAGAGAACAGGGCGATTGCAAGTTAGTGTATCTGGTTATGCTGAAGCAGAAATTAAAACTGTTTAAATTAAGTTACGCTCGAAACGTCTGGTTTTGCAAAACTGCTTAGGAAGTATTTATCTCTTGAGAATAAAATAAAATAAATAATTTAATGAATCGATTTGTTTTTCATTGAACGGCTCTTTCCGATTTCAGCATGACGGTTATTACGTTTCGACTAGTAACATTTATTTTTGCAAAAATATTTCTACCATATATATTTTTACAAAATTATTTTGAACGGGTCTTCGTCCTTACAAGAAGAGCATTTAATTTGTTTCTTTATCATAAAACTCGCCCCAGGCTTCCTCCACTTTCAAAATGGTGGCGTTGCCAAGCCGCTGTTCAAGGCTACTGGGATATTCAACAAAACATGGAGTTCTTTCTCACGACGCATTATAAAATATCTCTTAAAATACTTCCCGTTGCAGTTAACTAATCTAGACGTCATTTGCTGGAATAAATACTGAAATTTCTCTTTTCCCGCGTGATAAGACCAGGAAAAATGGTTTGGACACATGAGAATCGTTCTACGCCTCAATTTTCAAAGCAAAGAAAGGCCTGGGATCGAGTTTGTTTCCTATGTGATTTCTAACAGCTACTACCATATCTGACTCGAAATTTCGCTGCGTTTGTACTGGCTAGAGTTTGTTCACTGATGGTTCCGCCCTGTGGGGAAATACTCAGAAAATATCGATGGGTAGGGCTGGTGATTTTCCGGTAAAGCCCCACGCGATGAAGGTCCAACAACCTGGTCTTGATATCCGTGTCACTGTCTCTGTTTTTCTGAAAAGAGATCAAAATGTTTCAGGCCGTATCGGGTATCGGGTCGGTGATAATCAACTGGCCTTATTTAGATCCCGTCTATGTGAGGACAAGTTGTTCTTGGAAGGATGGTCACCCTCCCAGCCAAGCCAACTTTAGCAAGCGTTTACCTGGGAAAAAGTTGACCCCTTTGCGCGAGCCAAGAGCTGGCAACAGTGCTCGCGCATGCTCTATGCATGGAGAAAGGTTGGTACGGGTGATATGGCTAAGTGGATGACCCATCTAGCCGAGCCAACTTTTTCCATATGTGAATGGTTCGCCAAGTTTTGTAAGGAAATGCTCGAAAAGTTTACTCGCCCAGGGTAGCTCGGGTAGGCGAGGAAACCCTCTACCCAGGACAATTTTTTCCCGCATAAACTGTGCCTTAAAATCAGTGACTATTTCCACATGCACCTTCAAAAATATTATCTGTTGCATATAACTTAATATGTACTATGGAAAAAAGATATATTTATTGGCGAAACAGGAAGAAGACTTTTTTATTGATTGATATGGGTTTGCTCTGATGAAGTGCTGAGGCTGAAACGTCACGTGAATGGCTGCGTGAATGAAAACGCTTTACATAGGACTGCGAACAATGGACTTTTGAAACAGTTTGATTAACGTATCTCACCTTCATGTAAACGTTCCCACTGGAGTCTATTGCCAAGTACCATCCGGTCGGGCTCTTAATGAAATTTTTCCCGCCAATAGTTTTTCCAACCGAAAAGACTCCTGTAACAAAAAGAACAACCACAAATAGGTAAATAATCTATCTATCTATCTATCTATTTCGGGCGGACCCGCACTGATTTTCCGTCTGTTGACCATTGCATGCAGATGCAAGATCCTGTCTCGAAAGACCAGGATGGGGGGTAGTGGAATACCAAAAGTGTACACGAAATAAACCTTCCAATCTGATATACCAAAAATTACACTAAAACTCGTGTAAAATGCCATAATTAAGAAAAACACGATATACTTTATACCCAAAATTGGTCGTGAGAGAATACTTTATACCCAATTTTTAGCAAAAAATACTGTATACCTGAAATTAAATACCTCAATTTATTGTATATACAAAAACCCTGGCCGACCCTGAAAGACCGGTGTCACTCTTTCGTTGGTCAATAAATTGTTATTAGTTGGTAATAACATTATTTAGTTGGTAAATAATACACCTTGTGTAATCTGTTTTTTTTTTCGCTACTAGCTGAAGAGTTTCCCTACTCAATGTTCAAATTTCAAATTTTCATCTACATATGAAATGAATGTCGTCTCGCGGTATTTCATTCATAAGTCAGGACTACATTGCTTGTCTTCGGTATCTACCGCGATAATCAGGTTCAACAGCCATATTACAAATGGCAGAAGCCAAGTTTTTCGTTTCCGCGGATACATTCACTGTTATTTTAACCTCTTGCAACGGCCACCTTGCTACAATCGCCCCTCGCGCAATAACCTTTCTTGTAACCTCCACTTTAGTTATTAACCTTGACCCTCTGGCTATTATGGAGAGATTCGACTGTAGATATTGCTGTGGTTTGTTGATCTCTGACGTCTGTGACCAGAAGCCCATATTTGTGTGGACGTTTGTCAAGCACAGTGAATTTCACGGACAAGAATTCTGAACATTCTGTCGCGGGACAGGGCTTTTCTCGTGTTTTCCCCCAATTTTAGGGCGCTTAATATTACCTGTAGAACTGGCTGACCAAACCAGTTCAGTTGTTATTAGTGCTCGATTCATTCGGCTAGAATAATATTATGTAAATTTAGAGAATTCTTTAAACAAAGCTTGAGAAATACAGTTTTGTAGTTCACGTGAAAGTTTCCATTGGTGTTAATTATGCAAACCACGCAAGAAAGAAAAAGGCCTCTCTTTCCCGCTGGTTGGGTTGGAGATCAATCTCTTACTGGAGCCTATTTCAGACTCTTAGCATGCACATCTTTCGCTTTATTTAGTTTTTAAAAGGGTGACTGTCAAACATCGAAACTGTTAAATATAGTACTAAATTTCTAATTGGCTATGTTTATAGAACTGCAGAGATACGTTTTTTAGCGAAAACTCGCGTAAAAGCCTGTTTCATAACCAAAATGTCCGATCCGGAAATACAGTTCTCACTTTTAGTAGAGACCCTTAGATTCTAAGACGACAACTACGAGAACGAGATATTCTCTATACTAAACACTGCGCGCGCGTGAACCAGCGTCGTTTTGGCGGGAAAACGTGATAGCTGTTGCCATTCTACTACGGGTTTAGCGATAGTGGCGGAAACAAGTTATCAAATCATGTTAGAAGTTTAATCATTTTGTGATTGGTAGAGGGCTTAGCCTCCTTTAATAAAAAGAACACTTACCATTGGTGTTACATGTTGATAGATTCTTTGTTCCTTTTACTTCATGCCCAGCGCCTTCAATCAGATAATATCCTTCTTCGTTTTTGAACGATCTTTGCATCGCCTTAAATTGAAAGGATAGCCAAATTACTGACCGAAAACATGTTTTCAGTTGAAAACTTTTGATTCCGAGATAGGACTTATTTTTCCTAGCTGTTACTACCCTCAGCAACTGAGTGTGCGACTCGAAGGATTGTCTGAAGTTCGGGCTAATCAGTTAAAAACTTTAAAGCAGTAGCCAACATTATTTGTTATCATTCTAAACTTCCTTTCATTCTAAACGTCCTTTCATTGCTTTTCTTTCAGCGGATCCGAGTTCAAATGATGAAAAACAGTGAAGTAAGAGTCATTCAAGTAAAGTGTATTACAAGTAAAGTTTAAAGCAAGGTATGCTTACAGAGTTCGGGTCTCTTTGGTAGCTTGTGACTGAAGGAAGCCCAAAACTACTGCGTTTCTCATCGTACGATTCAACGTCGTTCAAATTTTCATCGTCCAATTCCTCAAACTCGTCTTCAGACAGTTCACGACTATATGGAAAACGTCGGAAATCGATGTCATCTTCGGCATCCTTCGGGAACCAGGTGTATTCAGAATCGGCTAGTGCTCTATTGGGATGGCTTTTCACGTGGGAGACAGCGCATGACAGGAAGCTCAGGACGAAAATAACCTGTTAGTAAAGAAATACAATGAGATAGTACGAATTTGTACTTTCTGTTAAAGCACATATTGTCACGAAACAGCATGGAATGATTATTAAGTAAAGTGGTTGTAACTTTTGAGTCCTTGGGTGGAATCCTTAAGTGTGACCATTCAAATGAACGCTACTGAGCAGTACTCTCCGGTGGTACTGTTTATTATGCTTTACAAGGTGGTTCTAACTTTTGAGTCTGTGGATGAAATCCTTAAGTGTGACCATTCAAATGAAAGCTCAGTATTGAGGAGTACTGTGCTGTGCTACTGTTTATTATTCTGTACAAAGTGGTTCTAACTTTTGAGCCTCTAGGTAAAATCCTAAAGTGTGACCATTCAGTTGAAAGCTACTTGGCACCCTGAGACTCCAGCAAAAGCGAATATTACTCAGCAACTTTTATGGTCAAGTTGCGTTGTGTTATTTATATGGGTGCGTTTGATTGATCGTATTCTGGAATAAGAATACGCAAAAGTTTCGTTTGTTACAAATCTCTTCTGCCATGATTTTTGGACCATTTAAACTCTACATATATCGGAATATTTTATTTCAAGCAGATTTCTAGATATTGTAATCCAATTAATTCCAAAAAAGGGATTCTAAATTTTAATCCACCTATTCTTATTTCGGAATACGGCCAGTCTAACACGCCCTATATAATATCCCATATCTTACAAAGCGACATTTAAACTTTCAAAATTTCACTTTCTGTTTTAATTTGGTTGCCTTTTGGGAGTTGAACAGTTGATGAGGGTCGATGAGAAAAAGAAAATAATGAGAAAACGAATTAAAAATAGCTGTTGTTGGCAAACAAACGCACACCGACGCTTAATATATACAAACAGTATATTTAAACCGGTAAAGTTTCCACTGAAGTGCACTCAAGTGTTAACTGAAATACTATAGAAATAGGTATATCGACACCCTGGCACTGCATGCGAGCCGAATCCTACAATAAACTATAAAAATAAATGGCCTCCCTAGCATGCGAAAATCCTATTACAATGACAACAGGATGCAAATTACAGCTAAAAGAAGCAGTAAAAAACTTAATCCTTGTAGCACAAGGGTAAGTGAGGGTGGCTTTCTCATTAAGAGTCCACATTAAAAAATTAAATATTACTATTATTACTCGCTGTAAGAATGAAGAAGTTGTGATAAGTTATACTTTTAAAGTCGGCTACCCAAAAATCAAATTCAAATTAGGCCCTACGAATTTTGATTATTATTTCAACAGTTTAGGCGTTCAGCTTATGATCCAACGTTCAATACAGTGTCAAGAAATGATGCGTTGATTAAGTTATATATAGCGCGAAAGAACTAGGTGTTATTAACGGATTATTCTTATTACACTTTACGAATTAAAAATAGTCTAATTAACAGAAAGAAAACGCCCAAGGAGACTCAATTCTTTTTCGCGGTATCATGATCACTTTGTAATTTTCCAGAGATAAGCAGAAAGGGCTTCTAGAATGCGAAATAAAGCATATTTTAGTAACGAATCTTTATATTTAAGATAAATTTAAAAAAGAATATACTCACTCGTTTATACAAGCCTAAAGATTTGTTCATTTTGAAGTTGCTTTTTTGCCAGCTTTGTATTAAGTCTGGCATCTATTGTTTTCTGCAATTGTGAACCAGTTCTGTGACTGTGACTTTAATGAAGCATATCTTTTATAGGCATGGTTTTATACAACAGTATAATTATATGATTTAGCAGGTGGAAAGTATTATTCCGGGCTGAAATATCTTTAAAACAACGTGGTCACCTTAAATGGAGCTCAATTATCAGCATTTCAAGTTGTTTTAATCTTCACTTCCTCAATACATGATTTGATTGCCTATAATATGACAGCGGTGGAAGAGGTTCCTATCTATGAGATTATACAATTTCCTTCTTACACGAAGCGTCACGACAAGTTGGCTGTTGTGGTCGCCTTTGTCTCCAGAGAGAAGCTCGGCGTTCGTGCTACATGCGCTTTTCTTTAGCTTTGCTTTTTTCGTTAACTTTTTTTTTCTGAATTGCAATTATTGAGCACAGTAAATGAGCTTTAATACGTATAAAAATGTTTTGAAATAAATAGAATTTTTTTAAAAACAAAAACTGAGTGTAAAGACTGAGATTAGACTAAAAATTGCAGTTGCCTTTGCACGCATTTTAGGCGAAGCGTTACTGTAACTCAGTCTAAAAGTAATCAATTTAATCCAAAACCCACGTGCCCACGTATTGTTAATTTCCTTATTTTAGCAGCAAAGTATTAAATTATAAAAGTTAATTACGTTCAAATTGGTCAACTGAGAAAGTCATAAGGTAATGTACAAGAAGTGAAACTCACTAATGAAAGAAGGTTGAACTAATGGGACAGTGTGTGTGTTGACAAAAGTGTTTTAGAGGAGAAAAATAGCGCCTTCAAGTTCAGCTTAACAAATATCAACGCTAAATATTGCCTCAGGCGTCCCATTATTGCATGTGACAGTTATATTCTGAATTATTGAATATTAGAAATGATATCGTGTACCCGGCATGGTGGGTGTTCCGGCTTGGGCAGCTGGTAAAGTCCTTCATTTGTGGTTTACTTTAATTGAATTTTTTTTTTTGGAACCGCAAGCCACATTAAATCCATTGGCGTAGTCGGCCGTACAGTAACTCCTTGTATCAAGGAAAAGCAGTAATTCTTTCAAGTATGTCATTGTTGGGCAATTTCTGCACCCACACTTAACTACAGGAATATTCTCTTGCTGCTGAATTTTGGAAAATGAACGTTGACAAATCAACGATCACTCCTTACTGAATTATTAAACGCACTCGACGCTACGACCACGCTAAACGATCTAACACTTGATTATTCTAATTACTGTTCAAATTGTGGTTTTGCTGAGTACAATTTTTTACTAATAAAAACCAAGAAAATGAAGAAATAAATCGCTTTGTATGAGATCAATTTCTTAAATTTAACCTACTCTGAGTTCGTCGGTGGAGCGATACTCTAAACACTAAGCTTTAATGACCGTAATTGTTCGGGACGGACAAAATTCATACACACACGTATCACAAGTAAATGGTTCTGATAATTAATTAATGAAGTATGATTTTAAAACTATTCGCTACGGAAGCGAAATGGAATCAGAGGGATGATCCTTTGTGAATAAAGACCGATTGTTTTTCTCAACGTCTACTTTTCGTGATTTAACTAATCAATTAATTCTATGTTCACCATTCAACGAGGGAATCATTCTATTTTTGATGAAATTCTGCTGTTTATATTTGAAGAAACTGGCCCAAAACAAGCGTAAGTCAACATGTACATAGCGGTCACCAAACCGTGTACCTACCGAATATATTAGTTACGATAATTGGTTTTGCCAATATGACACGTAAGTACATTCATTGAACAATTGTAATTATTCCAGTGGTGATGCAGCCCTCGTTTGTTGATGCTGAGACAATCGAATAAAGCTCATATTAACATTGATCTACAAGTATATCTGGCGTCATGTTTGCACTTCCTGTCATTGACCAGACCGACGACACTTTCATGTACTCGTCATCTACTCTTATAACCTGTGATCAGGCTTATTATTCTTTCTTCCTTTTTTAAAATAATAATAGCTTTTGTTGAGGAAAACGAAATGGCTTGGCACTCCAGGCTTGTGTGTGTGTGTAGCAAGTTAGACTTATTTAATGACATTGAAACTACAATTGAAGCGCAACTGTTCATTAGTCCCATAAGTCAAAGACAATGACGTGCTAAAAATCGCTCTAAAATCCTAGGACTAGTCATTTAAGCTTCCGAAGCGTTTAACGTAACGATTTTGAAGTCAAACATTTAGCCACCGATGAATTCTAACTCCATTTGGAATTCTGATGCTGAGCTACTATTTGAAGAATAACTAATTTTAGTAAATTCAAACTAGTGGTCTATTATCAATGCTGCGTTCTGATTGGTTGAGCTACTACTAGGCTTTCTGGCGGCAAAAAAGGATTAAAGTCTACAATTAGCTTTAACTAGCTGAAGCTTTTTTTTTTCTCGATATTTTTGACCAACTAGTTGGATTTTACTAAAACAATTATTCCTCTCGCCCTCATGGCCTCTGAGTCAATAGCCCATGAGGCCGAAGGCGAGGGATAATTGTTAAATAATGCATCACTTTTCTAACTTTCTAATCTTTGAATGAATTTAATTGTGACCATTTAAATGAAACTTTCCTGTAGTTCATCGAGCTATACAAAACGCTCTTTTTTTTTTTGAGACTGTCCAATGGGATGAAACCCAAAGTTTGTCTATTCAAATGAAGGCAACTGAACAGTATTTTCCTATGGTACTGTTTTTTATGCTTTTTGAGGTGATTCCAATTTTTGATTTTGTTGATGAAATTCCCAAGTGTGTCCGTAGCGATTCCAAAGAAGGTTATTAATCAGTACTTTTTCGTTCTGTTATTCTGATTACCAGCCAAGGCTTGAGGTCTGCGGGATTAGATATCCTTGAGTATGATCATTCAAATTTCCGCTCATAGAAAGGATTAGTGCCTATATTTTGTTAATTATAGTTTAAACAGCAACTGAGCCCGGTCTAAGGCGATTTTAATCTTAAGTCTTTGGAAGGGATCATTTAAATAAAAATTATTTAGGCGACACTTTAAACTGCATCGAATGTCCAGTTCACTACTATATTCAAGAGCAGACTCTGCTGAAATCATGAAATCAGTTTAAGAAAAGGATCTAGATCTCAAGTTGTTTTTGGCTGTAAGGAGAAAAGCAATCTTAGTTGACATGACTAGAAATTAAATCCCTCTTATCAAACGTGCGTTGACTTATATTGTTATCGGCTGTCATCATGACAGGTTGGGTTTCATTTGCCGTATAATTTATCAGCGGCCAAATTTAATGAATGTGCGTATGTGATGACTAAACACTGACAATTTTAGCACACTTCCTCGAGTTGAGTCGATGTCGCAATAACACTTATGAATTCATGTCAGTCTGTGATCAGTGTGATAAATATTCTACTGTTATAGACCAACCATGACATATTAGTCACGACGCGAACATTCTAAACGGTGATAATTGCTTATCACCTGGTGTCCGATATTATATTCATCCTTTATCATCAGTGGGCTGAAAGCCAGTGATATGATAATTGATGTACACTATCTTTGACAATGTGATTGAAGTGAGTTGTGGTTTAGCCTTCTTTGATGTGCAAGAAGTGAATAAAAAACATCAAGAGTTACTTTTTAAAAAATACATGGCATTACAATGGGACTCTAGTTTCATTTGCCGCCTGTAAGAGTCTTTTTGAGTTACAAAAATCACCAAAAACAGCTTTGATGCGGAAACCTTTTTCATAATTTACTTTTTCTTGATGGTAGTTTGTGGGCGGAGGGAATTGTTTGGACTATTTTCGAAAGAAAGAAAGTAGATAAATTGCAGTTACAGGAAGTTCTGCTTGTTTACCAATATTAAACTTAAGTGGAAGATAGACTAATCGAAATCATGCTTCAAAATAAATTCGACCTTTTTCCCACACCTACGGGGAGAAAACGACGTTTCAAATTAAAGATTACGGGTCGACAATACATCACTTTGCTGTTTGACAAAGTTAGGCTTTGTTTCGTGAATTTTGGACTATCATTTTGGTCAAAAGAATATTAAAATTAAAAGAGCATCACAAGAGACTTTTTGTATTGAAACGTGGTCGAATGCCCTTAGTTAACATGGCGGCCCCAACCCGGTACCAGATTTGTGTTTCGCGCGCGCGCGCGCGCTCACCACAGTTTAAAATCGTCCACGTGACGTGGATTGCTTAGTAACTGTGTACTAAGTGGCGAGGGGGTTTTCTCCCTTTTTTTTAATTTCAGTCCTTTTTTGCTTTCTTTTCTTCCTCAAGTGCTGCAAAAGCTATCTCGGGCCTCATATTTTCTCTTGTCAAAGTTGAATTATTACAAGAGATTCTTTGGCAAATGCCAATTTTGTTTGATAAATTATTTATCGCACTTGTACACAAGCGTCGGCTGGTTAAAGTAGTCATAACCTTGTTTATAAACTATTCTCGACTTCTTAATGCTACACAAGGAGCTAGTAGTTTACTTATTAAAGAGAATGCTAATTAGCGATACTCAAACATTGTTGGACATGTGACTTTTCGCCCAAAAACACGAGTTGTCCATATAATTTTTCATAGTTGTGCTGAGTTTGACATTTCACATGAACTATGTAATGATGACGTCGTAAATTAGCATATTTATCTACCCATGGTGCTTAATTTTTCGAACACTGAATAGAATTACTAATCTTTTGAAAATCGGAAGTGTGACTTATCAGATCCCCCAACGAAAGAGAGATGCCTTAAAAAAGTTTTTTGGTCTATTTTTAGTGCTTGATAAATGGATTAACCAAATAAATCGCAGTATTTGTAGCAGTGATGTACATATATTCGGTTGTACGTGAAAGAATTGCGAAAAAAACCTGTTCAAATTACATCCTGTGTTTTGCCGCCTTGAAGTAGCAAGAAAGAGTAATCGCTGACGTCATAAGACGAATTAACCTTACTGTAATTAACAAAAAAGATAAAAATAGAATTAATTACAGTTTGCACAAATGGTTTTAGTACACTGAAATTGCTTCTTTTAACAAAGTGGTCGTTAAATACAGCTAAAACACTAAAACAAACAGTAATTCGGACTTAGAAAAAGGTGACTGCGAACGCTTATTGGATTCAGTTCTTCAATTCTTTAATAAGGGTGGAAATTTTTGACCGTTTTAATTTCAAAAGCCCGAGGGTTTTTTCGATAATTAAAAACAAGTTGCCGCAAATGAAGAAACTTTTCCTGGGACACTTTACTGTCATTTTTGACAGCAAAACAGTTATTGTCAAGATTGTTTCTTTAAAAGACGTGCGCTGGGATGGAATTTGACCTGATAAGGAAAGCTAATTACCAGGCTTCCTCATCTCTCGCTCCAACTTACTCTCGTAATATTATCTTTCCCGAAGAGGGTAGAACAAAATTAATCAACAATTGACCCAATAAACCCAACATCTTTACGTTTTTGCCTGCATTGATCTTTTTGGTTAATTAGGGAAATCCGAGAGGATGTAACAATTATGATAATTTATCTCTCAGAATGTAGTGGCCGTTTTGACAATACCACCACTACAGAAAAAAAAGTCACAAATGAGAGAGAGATAGAGTCGACAATTTTAGCGTGTTTAGTAAAATGTTGTCCACTCTCTGTCTTAAATGGGAACATTAGAAATCATAAAGAGAAAAAGGCCGGCTACACTTTAGCTAGCTGTAATTAAAACTAAAGAAATGTCATTTCACTTCCATAAAATCTATTTTTATAGAGACAAACGTGTCAATAAAGTTTTAACCATATCGTGGTTTATTTCGTAAATTATTGCCAAAGTGATGCTGAAATACATACTTATATAGTTACCAGCGAGAAAGTAAATTTTCGGTAACTCTGCACATCGTTAAAGTTTTAAGCTTGGGCTGTTATTACAATTTTTCTTTGGCTAGTTCAGTGGGGCTCTTTTTTTCCTAACAAGGAGCCGCTGATTTGATTAAATATCAAGGCATTTTTTCTTGTTTCATTTTCATAAGTTTATGCTTGATTAACAGGTGGAAAAGGAACATGCTAAAGGACTAGCGTATGTCATGTCACCGTTTAATGGACAAGAATGAATAATTAGTTGCACTTCCACTCGACGATGGCGGACTTGTTTAAAGATCGAAACTAATGGAGCTCGGTTGCCGCTAATATAACTTTGTTATTTGTCTGGATTGTAAATCTTCTTTATACAGAAAGTTTAGATTTTAGGGTGAACTGTAGTGAAACTGCGTATTGAAAATTGCTTACAGCACATTTCAAGTTTGGCCCTCAGTTTATGGTAACTCATTGAAGTTTCCGATAAAAATACACGAGAGGCTGTTGTCATGCATGCTTAAGCATCCTCTTCCTTTGGCATGAATACACTCTCATTACTGTCACGTGTAATGTCAAATTTGACATTTTAACGATTTTACAATTTCATAAAGAGAAAAAATACAGGGGAAACACTTCAACCGGCCAGTCGCCTTGCCTTGACCCTTTTTACTTCCCTGAATGTTTTTAATACATGCATTTTTTTATTTCGTTTAAAACACTGGATTACTACTTTAACTATATTAGTTGGATAACCTTTATGAGCCTTCAAAACGCGAAGCACCCCTTCTGCTCTCAAAAGGAAGAAAAAGTTGAGTTTACGCCTCTATTATGGGCATTTGATTGCCTGATGTCAAGAGGGAAGTCTTAAGCCAAGAGCGATTTCCATTTCATCATACTAATTTAAAACAACTTTTACGTGGGAAGGTTTATTCTTTAAAAGCCGGTTGTTAACACAGTCAAAATGTGTTACTACTGTTTGTTTCCGTTATGAGATGTCTTGAACCCCAGGCGCTTAGTTCATCTAAATAAAATGCTAGGATTCAAGCATCGCATCGTAGTGTGTAACTCTTTAAACCCTTATATCGACATTCAAATTCTCATTTGTTGTCCCTATACGTGGTCAATAGAAGCAGTGGGGAGAATTTTACAAAGATTAATATTATAAAGAGGGTAAAAGTACGACAACAGAGCTCAACAGGACTCGAAATTATGAAAGATATAAAAAAAATTATATTTCCTGAGAGGTGTGAAGGGTATCTCCCAAATGCAAACTTAACCAAAGAAAGTACTTGTAATTTGCGAGGGCTTCCCAAGCGAGTAAATATGTCTGGAAAACAGACTGATCCATAATCAGAAAGAAAAATACATACCTTTTTCGCTGAATATCTTCCGTTATAGTGTCTTGAAAGAAGGTTCTTGCTCGCCATGCTTTCCTTAAGTTAGAAAGACAAATATATTATTAACAAGGGAAATACTGTTTCCTGTCTCCTCCCCTCGTCAGTCTTTGTTGTGTGCCCTGAATTCATACCTTTTGTCTATTTCTTGCCCGATTAATTTTTGAAATTTGAATCCTATTTAATTTCTGAATAAGAAATATGCTTGATCTCTGTATCAATAAAGCTGCAATGCAGCGCAAATTTAAAAGGTACCTTTTTATAAAAAAAACATTGCTAGTTTTATCAAATCCAGCTTTACGCAACGTGCTGTCGAACATGTTGAATACATGAAGAATCAGCTTGGCACCCAGCGTTTTTGTTTTGCTAAACTTCTTTAGTTCTTGGCCGTAAATAGCTTACCTGATTTTTACTTGGAAAGTTTTGAGGTAAAGAAATTGAAAAACTTGAATGATGAAGCCTCTAAATTCCTTGTTTTCGATTTTCGTATTGAAGCAAACCATGCAGTATGTTCGCTCCTTATATATACTTTTGCTACATTAGAATTTAAGAAACGCTGTCATTTGATAATAAGGAACACGCTTTTAATTAAGGGGAAAATGCCATTTAGATGAATGACCCTGTTAAGAGATCTATTGTGAGTCGTTAAGTTTTGAGAACAAAAGCCAGCTAGCTCCAGATGGTTCAATACTTCAAGGCTTCAATATTTTGAATTGAGTATGCTGTCGTATACTATATCAAACCTTTTATTTCGCGTAACTTGCTTGCTTTATGTTTTAAATCGTTACGTTGAGTAAAGTCAATACAAGCACTGTATTTAAAGTACTAACCGAACTTAAGCCATCATCTAAATTCATAACATGCTGTCTTGCATTAAATCTGCGAGTCCGTATCACTATTTGTAATATATTTGTATAATATTTCCTTTTTTTATCGCTTTTCTTTTTGCTTTCTGGTTTAAGAACCTGCAGAGACGTGAATTTGGTTTTATACCTCAAGTCTTTCAAATAAAAATAAATTTTGACGATAATGCCATGTGGTTGTTTGATAGCTTACAAATAGTATTAGGAAAAACTGAAGAAGATCAAAAAAAGAGACAAGTTTTGTTTTGTTAAGTACACTCTGAAACAATACAAATGATGCAGTTTTAAAGCCAACTAGCGAGTAAAGGATGTCACTATATATATTCATAATTAACTTTTTAGGTAAAGAGGATAATCACCTCAGATATTCTCGGCAATTTTCTGAAAATATGACATGTTGAATTCTGTAGTAGATTTTCATTCCACTGTAAGAAGGGCTAACCACGTAAAAATTCGTTATTTTTTGTAATCCTCGGGTGTGCGTCGTAGCTGTGCGGACATGCTTCGTCATGATCATCCTTCGGAAATATGTCGTGCGGGTAGGCTTAAATACATGTACGAGTCTGGAACGTTTTGAAAGTTTTCGGTTAAGAAATTTGGGTCGTGGCGAGAAATAAAAGGAAAAGAAAAGAACAGAGGCCAATCAAAGGATTCTGCCGAATTGATCTTTTTATACCCAATGCAGTTTGGTAATAGGGCTCATTTTGGGTGTTATTTCTTTAGACTTTTATTATCCTTGAACTACAAGAGAATATCAGTGGCATTTTCTTTGCTTGCCCTTTGGTCCTACCGAAATACATTTATCATATCTATATATATTTAACCAGATCGTCAATTCTTAAGGGACAATTAAAAGTTTCTTAAATTAGCCATGTTGTCCGCGTGGTTTTTGCCGAGGGATGTATTAAACTATTTGATGTGATTAAACATTGCATTTTTTTTTAGTTTTTAGCGTTTTGAAAAGGAGCAGATGTTTAATTTATAATCAGTTAATGTAATGTGTAAGCGCCAAGAATATTGGCCATAATTTGTCACCTTCAGGATATATGATTGAACTGCACGACAGCTCAGTACATTAATGCTTATATATTTCAAAGGAATGAAAAATTAGTAAATTATCTACCATTACGCAACAGTATTTTATTATTAGGTATGAGTAAACTCGCGACCGGGATAACTACTTTCAACGTTCAGCAATTTATGGCATTTTGTTTCATTTTTCTATAATAAAACTGGACTATATTCCTGCGTTTTTGTTAAGAAGATGCCACATTCCTGGTTTAGCCAAAAATTCTGATATTTGCTTTTTGAACTGCTTTTTTGCGTTCTAAGCTCACTAACGAGAAACATTTTTTTTTAATATCTTACTTTTTCGAAGTACACCATCACATTAAGTAGCCCTTAAGAGTTTGTTTTTTTTTATTTCATCCAAAGATTCCTTTAAGTATCCAGAACTAATTTCGAAAATACTTTTTAACAAAAATTATAAAGGGCATGCATTTGTAAAGACTAATCAAAATGTACAAATTAGATAGCACGAAAACTGCATGACAGTTGAACACTTACCTTAAAGTGCTAATGACTTTTGCTTCTTGACGTTTTCTGAGAACATTTTTAACAGTAAACGTGTAGATGAAGGTTCATTTATCTTAGTTTTTAATTTGCAGTAGTTGGAAAGCAGATGCGCTGTGTAATTAGGGCGACATGCAGTCTTTGTGACGTTCGGCTCATATTTTTCATTTCCTTTTTGGTGTTCCTTTTATAGGTTTTTGTTGGGTTTGGTTTAATTTGAAATAATTTACAAATTGACTGAGCAAATCGTTCAAACACGTCTTTAATGGACTTTTATCTGGGCGTAGTAAACGGCATTAAGTATGTAATGGTTTCCTGCGGTTTTTTTAGAATTTGAGTCTACTTAAATTAGGTTTTCTACTGCGGCATTACATAGCATTTAAACGCTAACAATGGCAAATAACTCTTGATCGAAAACTTGTGGTTTGCTTGTCGTGTATATGGTGGTGAAATTTTGTTTTTGAACAAGATAACGCCAAATAGAATCAGAAAACGTGCTACATTGTCACCAACCTTGCATCTTCGCGGTCAGAAATGAGAAGAGGGAGAGAGAGAGGTTCCGCAAAACTTTATTTCTCATTTTCATTGTTTATAAATTTAGTTAAAAGAGCCTCACATGGATAATCTCTCGGTCTGCCTTGTAAAATGTGTATCTCATAGGGATAACCCCTCGGTCTGCCTTTTCAAATATATATCTCACAGGGATAACCTCTCTCTCCTGTATCCATCGATATGCATTTGAATAAAGTACAGTCGAAACTCCGCTAACGGCTACTTTGTTTCGTGCGTCCCGGCGGACTAAACTCCATACATTTATTCTTGTAAGAGATTATGGGTCTCTTTTATAGTTTTAATTGTATATTACAAAATTTGTAAATAACTTAATTTGATTTATTTTTTAATTGTAATTGATCTACTTTAACAGGGAAGAGCCGCCCAGTGGATCTATTAATAAACCATTATTATTATTATCATTGTCTCTATTATCACAGTCTTTGCTGGTGTTCTTTTTGTGCATCAGCCGGGCGCAAACCATGCACCTAGAGCGTCAGCCACTCAAGTCAATCATTCTGTTCATACACTGAGCACCTTTCTGAGGATTCGTGCAGATCCCAGCATGCAGATCTTTTGAATCTCTGTCATATTTTGGCTTTAGATCTTTCATGTTCAAGCACCTGCTTTGGATATTGCCCTTCCTTGTGCTTCAGATAGTGATCAATCCCTATTGTTGCAGTTTTGAATGCTGTTTCTACATCAATCAGGCCCCTACCTCCATCTTTTCTTGGGATGTACAGCCTTTCCACATCTGCTTAGGATGTAACATCTTGTGCATGTTCAATAGTTTGCGTGTTTTTGTGTCAATCTTCTTCAGTTCTGAGATTCAATGATGCCAAAGCTATATTGCACAACTGGGACTGCAAGACTATTGATTTTGTTTCTTCCATTGAGCTCAGTTCTTAGGATTAATCTTACTCTCCTATCATTATTATTATTATTATTATTATTATTATTATTATTATCTCTTTTATCACTGTCTTTGCTGGTGTTCTTTTTGTGCATCAGCCGGGAGCAAACCATGCGTCAGTCACTCAAGTCAATCATTCTCTTATTATTATTATTATTATTATTATTATCATTATCATTGTCATTGTCATTGTCATTGTCATTGTCATTGTCATTGTCATTGTCATTGTCATTGTCATTATCATTATCATTATCATTATCATTATCATTATCATTATCGTTATCGTTATCGTTATCATTATTATTATTACTATTATTATAATTGTGATAACCCAAATCTTTTATTGATAACAAAGCTAACTATAAAATCCTATTTCCAATTAATTTCACTTAAAAAACTATTCAGTCAAAGCACTATTTACATTATTCCTTTCGATTAAAAAAAAAAGAAAAAAAAGACACTTAATTTCGATTAAAAAAATATATATGATATATCGGGGAAAAAAATCAATTAAAAAACGGTTCATTTCAACGGTTCATTTCAACTAAACTAAATTAACGAGCTCACGCCATTATCACATTAATTGTTATTATTATTATTATTATTATTGTTATTATTATTGTTATTGTTATTGTTATTATTATTATTGTTATTATTATTATATTTTTTTAATTAACTTTTTGATGCTTTTTATAATTGTTATTAGTAGTCTTTAGATAGTCATTTTACGACAATTCTCTTTCGTACACAGGAAGAATGTACATAGGGTATATATTTTAAGATTTCATATTTTTGAATCTGTAAATAGTCTTTTTTTTAAATCTATGAATAAAGTTTTGTATTAAAATTAATGATAATAGTAATTATTGTTATTTTTCAATCGAAATTAAGTGTCTTCTTTTAATCGAAAGGAATAATGTAAATGGTGCTTGGACGGAATAGTTTTTTAAGTGAAATTAATTGTAAATAGGATTTTATAGTTAGCTTTGTTATCAATAAAAGATTTGGATTTATTATTAAATTATTATTATTATTATTATTATTATTATTATTATTATTATTATTATTATTATTATTATTAGTTTGATTGTGTTACAAATAGGCGCAAAAAGAATCATGCGTGTAGTCGAACTGCAACCGAACCTCCACTAACGGCCACCTCTCCACAACAACCACTTTTTTTGGCGGACAGTCCGTACATTAGCCCTTGTTTAAACCTCTCTACAGCGGCCACTTTTCTACACCGCCATTTTCTTCTTTCCCTAACTGGGCTGTTGTGGAGGGGTGCATCTGTATACTGTACAGTAAGGATAGCCTAAGTAGCAAAATCGTTTCTGTGCAAGCTAACAGTGAACAAGGAGAGTGGATCTCGGAAGCGGGCACTCAAGGAAGTTTATACGGGGGGGGTTCAGACTCGAAGTCTAACCCCAGCCCTCACCCTTTTATATAACATTATGACTGAAAAATGGTACCCCTTTCACATACCTTCTTCAGAATTCTGTATCCTATGTAACTGCTGTTAATACACCTCGGTTTTAACATGAACAAATCACTAAATCAAGAAGTTTGTTTGTCTCTTTCTCATCCACAAAATCTGTCTTTTAGCCCTTTTCGTCCTTTACAGACCGAAATAAAAGATCCTCCTACCCTTACCGGTATATCTAATGATATCAACAACTAACTAATGAACTAGTGATATCCCAACCCTTTCATTTGGATCAGGAAAAGAAAGACAAGCTGCAGAAAAGATAACTTTATCGTATGTGTAATGCGTCTTGCGCGCGTCTCGTATAGTCAGACCAGAGAAGACCGGCTATAAACACGCATGATAAAATTTTGTCCCTAGTTCACCAAACTCTTGCCCAAATTTCCGAGAGTCAAAGCGTCACTACGTCTCTAGTGTAATAATCATTCTCATGTGAAGTGTGGGAGGAGCGTTGCGTGACGACACTAATAAACGGCTGCGAGGGAGGCTACCCCTGGGGTGGATGAGTGGATATATAGTTAAAAATATAGTAAATGTATAATGGATGATCTTGGGTCATTTTCTACTACGACAAAATTTTTCCTTAGGACAACGTTAGTGCCTCAATACCTGACAACCAATATAAGGAAAGACGGATTGCCGGAGAATTAAAAACGGAAAAAACCCTTTTAGCGTAATTATAACTAATGCGAAGATGGCAATACAAGAATCAAAGGTACATTGCAGCAAATAGTAAATATGTATGGATCTTCATAGCATGGTAGTAAGAGCAATGCAGCACTAACCTAGAGGCGGCAGGTTCCAATCCCGTTGAAGTCTCTTCGGGTTTATTTGCAATTGCTTAAATTTCAATGACCACTGCGACGATCATATCTTCTTTTAAAATTAGCAAATAGTTTATTGACAGTTTAAATAAGAGAGAACATCTGCCACAAAGCCAATTTCTTTGTCTCTCACGCTCTGAGCTTATCGGCTTAGAGACTGAAATGCAAAACGTTTTAAAACTGAATAATAAAAAAGAAGAAGAGTAACCAGAAATTACATTCATGTTGGATTAAAGGCGCCCTTTGGCTGAGTATGTAGAAACGCCAGTTTTCCGCATCCAGACCTAAAACCCTAATTAAAAGCGAAACGTTTTCTTGAGGCGTAATTTCGTATTTTAAAAGCAATAAAGATGAAAGTTACTTAAGCCTAACATATTAAAACACCTCTTATCTCGCTAGTATAGACTTGCGTCTGTACATATAATCACTCCGTGAAATTAATAAAAGTTTCTACCCGCTAGATTCGTTTTAAAGAAGTTATAGAAAGAAAAGTGTGAGATTTACTGACACTCGTGTCTAGGCTTACTCTTGTTATTAGGATACAGTTTTTAGTGTATGGTCAAACCACAGGCCTTTCGACTCAAGTCCGGATATTTTTTGAAAACAGATATTTTCTAAAAATACGCCGCCATATGTTGCATGTTGCGTATTTGCGTATCCACTTGAAAACGCTAAATTATAAAAATACGATAGTTTATATCCACCACAGAGCATGCGTAATGCTACGAGCACATGATGTATGAGATCATTGTACACGAAAACCTCTGTTTTCGTTCATCTAAAAGTGAACGAGAAGCCGGCGTTTTCAAAAATCTCACCTCTGGGACCCCGCGTTTTAAAAACTCGCCCATTTTGGTGCCCGAAAAAGCCGTTTACTAGTAGACGGAAGGCTATAACGACGAAAAAAATGTCCGTTTTAAAAAATATCCAAATACATGTGGACGGGGCCTTATAAATAAACAGTAGAAGATGGAGCCCATATTTCGGAGCGAGCAACTTCCTTGCGGTCGTGTCATGGCGTTTCCACGGACTAGTCTATTTTAAGAACGGTTTTGGCACGATTTTTGAATATCTTTTAAATTCCACAAACGAGTCAGCAAAACCTACAGACCTAAAAATGATATTGATTGCCTTTTAATAACGTTTAGTTTTCCTTTTTGATATCTTAGGCGTGTTTCAAACGTCGTGCTACTGCCGTGCTAAGCTTGCTCGACTGTAGCTCGACCGCAACACAACACACAGCACGACACATGGTTTCAGACGTCGGATTTAATTCAGTCGAACAGAACGGCTGTTGCCGAAAACATAGCACAAACATAAAGAAACGGTTTAGCAAACTTTTAAATATATTCTAATGTATTTATAATTTATGAATTGAGTTCGGCACGGCGGTAGCACGACATTTGAAACGGGCCTTATACTTCGAATGCGCTCACAGACGTAATGGGGATTCTATTTTCGCGGTAAAAAGTGCCCTAAAATGTGTCTAAAAATAAACTGGTCCGTAAAAACTCCCTGACATATGCCTAGTATTGGAGTTGCTCGTTCCGGGTTATGGGCTCCTGGTAGAAGTCATTCACCCGATAAGGGTCACAGGTTCCAGTGAGTCCGTGTTTTGTCTTTACTTCTATTTAATGGCTAGCGAAGTACAGTTTCTCTAACAAAAAGACAGTTGCAACACACTTTTGACTTTCGAGATGAGTAGAGAAGAGAAGAGTGACGTCACACAGAGTCAAATTTGTGAAATTGTGGGATTGGATGGCATATTCAGAAAGAACAAGTTGAAAAAAGCCCCATTACCAAAACTCAGCCTCTAGCTGTTAGTCCAAATTGGTTTGTTGTGATGACTCTATACATTTCCCACTAAAATTGGCTTGGATCGTAACGTTAGCGATCCAGGCCTATTGAGAAGGATTTATTCGAAATCATCGGCGCATATTGTTGCTTCACCAATTTTCCTGACTATAATTTACACTAAGGCGCTGATTTTTAGCAACTGAACATTTTTCATCTTGTTCTTTCTGGATATGCTAACTAATCCCTTAATTTCACAAATTTAGTTTTTCAAGAAGACTTTATGTCCTCTGAGTTGTTGTGACGTCATCAGTTCTCTTCTTTGCAGATCTCGTGCTGGAAACTCGACGACAACGTTGTCATTTCTTGGTTTTGACGGAGAGTTGGCCATTCGTCCAGAGCGACAAACACTATATGTATGACTACATGACAGCTTAACAGCTAAAAGTACAGAGAAGAATTGACCACTATATTAACACGAAATTAAAGAAACGTTTGTTCACATTTGTCAATAACGTTTAGTACTTAACACAAAACACCAAACACGAACGACACAGACTCGTTTACGCAAAGTATATATGGACTTGCAGTGTCTTTGGACATCAAACGTAATTGAACAATGTTTGGAAAAATGCATGTGTGCGTATCACGTTATAAAAATCCACATAAATATCATGCCAAAAATAAACAGTGGACCACATATGCGCTTGTTGCATCTAAATACCCGCCGGCGGGCACTTTTTATGAACACTAACAGTAATATAACAATCGCTATAGACCATATAAACAAAATGATAAAACTCATCTTTGAAACATTTGCCCTGCAAGAGTTTTCTCCGAAGACAGAAGAATGCAGATGTTTTCTTCTTTTAAAAATAATTGGAGACTTATTTCCTACGTCGACTCTTGCAATGCCGTCGTAGCCTAGAAATTCACAGCTTTTTTGAAAGTCTGTGGAGATAGATACAGTGTACGAGATCCCATTAATTTCTACAACGGCCTTAGCTCCGATGTTATTTCCCTGCAATTTCGGTTTGGTTGCCAAATTCCCAGGAGCGACAAACAGATATGCTATTCTCGTCTTTCTCTCAGCTAAGTTAGTTGTAATATTGAGGAAGTGAGTTTTCCTTTTACCGACTTCTGCCCCCCATTCGTTGCTTTGTGATTGAACGGTGCTTTGCCCTTGATGAGCGTTTGTCCAAAAAACCAGATGAGTCTTGTTGTTTAACATTATCGAAGCTAACTGATCTCCAGTTTGGTCTTCTTGCACCTCAAAAGAAGAGTGTCGATTATGGAAAAAAGCCCCTGCGTATCGAGTTGAGCTATTCCATGTTTTCTCAATATGATCAATGACCAAAAGAACTCCAGGATTTAAGAGGACTATAGATCTATACACACTTGAGAGAGCCAACTCAGATCTGTACCAACCACTAAAGTCGCCACTAATAAAAACTATTTCTTTGGTATTCGAGGCAGCAACAATTTCCGCATCAGCGAACCAGATTGCATCGTTTTTGAAAGCTAACCATTTGCCACAGTCGCCAATTTGTCCTTCAAAAGGCCCAGAACACGTCGTTTCCGTCGTGGGACCAAATAGCAGAGCGTTATTGAGCCATGTGTATTTGGGTCCATAAAGGGCCTCGGTAATGAACGGTACACCGTAAGGTACAAAAACAAAGGAACCTTGATCTGGATGTTCATGTCCTGGGTTGAAATTACGCCATCCTGATATCCAGTCATATTGCTTATGTCTTACAATGCCATTTATGGTTCTTCCGTGCAAAACGCTTGATTTTAAAGAAAGAAATGTAATTTTTTCGCGGCCTTTTCCCAAAGATCCGCCTCCATAGGTCACAACACCCCAGTCGTCAAAAACATGAAGTTGAGGAGTTGAAGTATTAGGAGGTTCCTTTTCTGGAATGCTTGCATTATAGAAAATAAACTCCGTGTGAAGTGTGCAAAAACGTTGCGCGAAGGCTGCTTCCATTGTAGAATTCTCAACACGTAACATGCGGATTTTTTTGGCAAGCCAGTTGCCATACCCATTTCGCATAACGTGACTATCTAAGAAAACAAGCTGGCTTTCGGGTCCGTAAAACCAGTTTTGGTTTGAGTCGGCAATACCAACAGTTTCTGTAAAACTTGGAAGAATTGTGTGGTATAAGAACCAAAAGTGTTCTCGCAACCAAATGTTGTTTGTCAAATCAGTTCCGAGATGTCTCTTAGCCAAGAAAATATACTGAGTCAGTGATCGCGTGGTGTATGAGCCATAAGCCACGCCCTCTTCCATAGACCCATCGACGACTTGATCAAGAAGAAACATGGTTCTCCTCAGCATAAAATTAGCTCTTTCTTTCCAAACTTTCGCTTCTTTGATGTGGGGTTCGACCACTAATGCACCTGTAAAAAGTGCAACGTAATTAGTAGCAACATGATTCTGAATGTACTGTTTTCCCCAAGCGAGTTTGAAAGATCTCTCGTAAAGTTCTTTTGTAACATCTGAAATCTTTGCAAGGGCTTTTATTCGAAGGTCTTCCTTCAAGTGTTCGAAAAGAAAATCGTAAGCGGTTGCCATAGCAACCAAGCTGTGTGCAACAGGGACGTCATCCCTTATTGAAGCACTGACACGCCAGTTAGGCAACGAGACAAATGCATTAAAGAACTGCATTGCTACGTTCCTTGCTTGGACGTCTGTGTTTTTTAAAACACAGTACATGGCTAAGGCCGCAAAGTTATTGCCATGATCTTCGTTCCATCTCCTGGCAAACACGCTCCAGTTGGTTGGTGGAAGAAAGCGCGATGGTTCAGCTTTCATTCTACGCGCTGCTGTTCTCAAGCGAAGAAATATATCGCGATGCGTCGTTTTGGCTTTCTCTCGTAAACGATGGACATCTTGGGATGAAAAGTAAAGAAACGGATGAACAGCTTGTTCATGTGCAGGCTCGATCCAGCTTAACATGAATATCACAAGGAAGCTTACGTGGATCAACATTTTTTTCGAGATTAATGTTGGCGGACCAGTCTCTGAAAAAAAAAATAAAATAAATGAAACGAAATGTAAGTGTACTTAAGTTAAAATGGGTAATACTTCAATTTGTCCTTTGTTTGTCCTTACTTCGTACATCACGATTCTTAAACAAACAGTTTCCCATTTCAGTCAAAATTGAAGTAAAATGGCGATAAAGTACAATTAAGCAGTTTTTTTAATAAACTAGGAATCTCTCGACGTTTCTGTAATAAAAAAAAAGAAAGAAAAAAAGCGAAAAGATACCACTTCGAAAAATAATTTACCGTAATAATTTTAAGCCTTTTCGCCGCGTTTCGTTTTAGACGAAAAACATAATTTCTTCCCTTTAGTTTCTTATGTTACTTATACCTCTTTTACACTGTTCAAGTTCGTCGTCGGTAATTAAAAATGAATTTAAAAATGGATTTGATAAACAGTGGACTAAAAAATTGCTTTTTTAAAGGTTATTTAGTACAATCTTACTCATCAGTCACTCACCGTTATCACCGAACTATCTCAGATTTCATTTTCATTGAAAAACCGGTCTTATATTTCGAAAGAAATTATCAGCCTTTTGAAACAAAGGACACAAATGAAAGTAATATCTTTACACGTGACCATTTTTATTTCAAATATCGAAGAATACAGCTGATTAAATATAGACACATTCGAAGGCCTTCTCCTAAGTGACTCCTTTTCAGTTAATGTCAACGTTTATGTCATCGTTTGTGTGTAAGTTAGGGTCTGTAAATGAAAATAGCCAAAAGCATATCACCTTTAGAGCCTGATTACACGTAAGCCTCGTGAGTGAAATTGAAACACCTCTTATTCAGCCCGTACCAGTTTAGTACTCTATCCAATTCTTACTGATTTGTTCGACTTTACTAAACAACTGCGACTTGCATTTAATCGTGACAGAAAATATAAACATATTGCAGCTCCAAGAAGCAGAGGCGACGGAAATTAAACAACTCAAAACCGTTCCGAAAGGACACAACATCATTACTAACGAATCCCCCATTTATATGTCATTACACAAAAGGCCACTTAAAATTTGCGATTTCAAGTTTCACAAAAAAGCTTTGCTAGTTTAATGAATTAAACATTTCTCTGTTCGACCTACACCAAGCTAGATTTATTATTTGTAAATAGGAAGAAAACGCTATAAACGTGGAAAAAGCAAATATTTGCACACTAAAGAGACTCAAACACAAAACCTTCAAATTTCACCACCTTCCGAAGGATGTTAGTAAAATCTATTATAATGTTATGCCTTTTCAGGACGGTTTTGAATTTAATGTCTTTCTGCTTTGCTTCTAGGAGCTGAAATTTGTTTATCTTTCTGTTTTTCTTTTTTTTTTTTTTTTTTTCAATAAAATCTTTTAAAGTTCAAAATTTATGCTGGCCTTGTACCCCTAGTTTCAACAAGCGGTTTTTGAAAAGTACCTCTGCATGCACTTCCAGAATATTCATCCTACCCTGCGCCTGATCAAATAAAAATTCAGTGGACCCAGCTCTATGGACAGCCGGTTAATACGTGTTTGTTCCAACAAAAAGCTCAAAAAAACGGCGGAATACGGACACTGGGGTATGTCCCCTTTGTATCTGTATTAAGTCGAAGTAGCATTGTATTGTAACTTGGCAACTGGTTGCCTCCTGCCAGTTGGGGTTTTTAATCCTGTTTATGTTGTATTTGAATTATTTGTTTCTAAGTATTTGAGTGGAGTATCTGTAAACTAGCTGGATAAGCTAAGTGCACTTTCCACAATAAACAAGCCGTTAAACCTTTAAACCTCTATGTGTATATGTATGTTTTTCAACATTGTGTGTAAATATGAAATCCTTTTCTGTGATTAGAGTGGAGTAGAGTAGAGTTGTTTATTCAGAACCCATTGCAGCTAAGAGCTGGATAACAGGATCGTGCGCAAATTACACATAATTAACATTTAACTTATGACAAAAAATTTAAATATTTCACAGATACAAATTCTGACAATCTTTTTGTCCTATACATTTTGTTATTATAGTTCCGGCAGCTTCATAACGAGTACGAGTGAACGGTAGATACCCTTCCACTCATGGCAAGGCCAAACACAGGGCTGGATGATTTTAAATTACGCATAAATGATTCGCAAGCAGCAACCCTACAGTGTTCTAAAGACGGCAGGCCACTTAGTATCAATGCCTCGTCATAATGTAAATTCGGAAGAATTATCCTAAGGGCGCGCTTTTGAATTCTCTCCAACCATCAGACAGATACTTTGGAAGATTCGCGAATACAACCGAGGCGTATTCAATTACTGATCGTACAAGAGAGTAATATACTGTGATTAGGTCTGATGTCGACACGCCGCACTTCTTTAGAGGCTACGATTGGCTTTTTTGATTATGTAGTCACAGTGAACACCCCAAGTCAAATCCTCAGAAATATAAACTCCGATAAGTTTAAAGGATTTGACGCGCTCGATGACAACTCCGCCTGTACAGATGGGGCCCCAAGTGCAACTATTATAAGCAAGAAAGTCAATCGTCATGGCTTTAAATTTAGCTGGATTAAGGCGCATGTTGTTGCGGTGAGAAAAGCACTGGATATCATCCACAATACAATTCAAATATGATGGAGAGTTTCTAGGGATGATTTCTAGAATCGTCAGATCATCCACGTACTTTGCGCGCTTAGGCCATATGCTCACTAGGTCGTTGACCATAACAGAGAACAGTACAGGCCCCAGTTTAGTCCCTTGGGAAATACCTCCATTCAGGGACCGGATAATAGAAGAATCGGAGCCTATGCGAACTGACTGTGAACGACCTTTGAGGAAAGCAGCAATCCACCTTACAAGGCAAGGGTGTAGGTTACAAAAGGGTAATTTACTTAAAAGAATGGTATGGTCTATAAGGTCAAACCCTTTTCTGAAGTCCGCAAAAAAGAGTCGAGTCTTGCACTACAGCTACCACTATCTAAGGCTTCCAGGACCAGGTGGGGTACATATGCAATTGCATGGTGGGTTGAAATTCCTGCAGCTGCGAATTGTTTACAATCAAGATCTTCATAAATTCCAGGGAGTGACCTCGTGAGAGTAAAGCCTTCCATTATTTTCGCCATCTGGTTCGTTAGGGAGATCGGCCTAACGTCGTTTTCAACAGACTTGGGAGGCATCTGTTTAGGCAGGGGGGACACAATTGCGTGTTTCAGAGAAGGATGTACAACGCCTTCACACAAAGAGGTGTTATCCATATCAGCAATTAAGGTGGCTCGACTGGATTTTTTGGGGTTGATACCTCCCAACTTTGAGCATTAACTACGTCGGCATGAGTAAAGATATGGAAAAAAGGTTACCACAACTGTATTATATACAGATGAAAATTTCTTATGATCTGGGTTTTATTGCAATCGGAGTCGCCATGGCAACGTAATGACGCCATTACATTTTTCATTTATCTTTGTGTTTCTCTGTTCCAGGAGTTTTTTGAAGAAATCGCCTAAGGGAGTATGTACCTGCTATAATTGCCTCCATTATGGCAAAGTTTGAACAAATTCTATGAGAGCGTTTTCGAAATATTTTGAAATGTAGTTGTAAGAGTAATAAAAACAGTGAAATAGCATGCTACCTACACAATCCGCTAATATTATAAGAAAATGGTAAGCTTTGGAAACGAGGCTTCATCTCATAGTGGTTTGATTCCATTGAAAACTGCATACGAAAAAAGAGGGGAATTGCTCTGGGCGATCGCGAGTAAGAAGAATTTTATTAACTTGCATTTAGCTGCTTTTGATACAGTTTTTGGACGTAATTTGGTCCATGGCTAAAAATTTCGCATTTTTCCAAAAACCGCTCGATAAATTTTTCTATAAATTTGACAATCCCGAGACCAATCGTCAAGAAATATTCTGTATATAATACAGTTGTGGTAACCTTTTTTCCATATCTTTACTCATGCCGACGTAGTTAATGCTCAAAGTTGGGAGGTATCAACCCCAAAAAATCCAGTCGAGCCACCTTAAATCAGTTGCGCGAGTTCAAATGCGAACTCCTTGAATACTATATTATGTATGCCATCTGGTCCTGGCGCTGTCTTGACTTTTGTCTGCCGCAGGGCGATATCGGCTTCGCGCACAGTGACAAAAAGATCGGGGGGATACCAATCCCTCAAAATGAAACATCTTTAGGTACTTGTAGTTTTTCCTTACTTAGATGTTTAGAAGAGTGTACTAAAACTTTAGCAAAGCAGCCATTTTTTGACACGATGAGGATCGACACTTATCTTCGCCGGCGTTTTGCGACACTCATTAGGGAGATTAAGCAACGAAGAAGGCGACGTCAATAAGAACGGCAAAAAATCAATAGGTTTTGATTGGCAAAACAAAACTTTGCACGTGCATCACGATTTTTTGTACATTTCTTTGCCGTCACTGCACGACTACAACGTGAAAGTAATTTCACGTTTTGTGGAGGACGCGAGCACAAGACAACGACTTCTTTTTCTTTCCCTGAACTTCTATAGAACGACTAAAGTTCCCCTCAGACAACCGAGCGTGTGAATGGTCTGTAGGCCAAGTAAAAAAAAACGTTTCTCGTTCCCGCCCGCTTCACTTTTTGGAAGCCGCCTCTCTTTTTTATTATTTGTTATTAGTAACGTTTGTACGAACAAAAACCAACAGGCGAAAGGACTGCTACCCGTTCTGCAGTGTGTGGCACAAAAGGAGATACGAGACAAAGAAGAAAATCACGAGAGCTTTCAGGCAGGCTAAATCATAGCCCAATTGACGTTTTTAATGCACCCTTCCTACTGCGATATATCGTGTGATGCATCAGGTTGTTGTTTAAATCATGTATCAGCTTGTATCAAAATAAAACAAACCTGCGTTAAATCAATATCTGACATTCGTTTTATTATTATTTGACGTAAGAACTCCATCTTATCCCTAGCTGGGGGAGGGTGGTAATTTGTAGAGAAAGCCTCCAATTGGAAATGTTGAAAAGGTCCCAAATGACAAAAAAAAAAAAAAAAAAAAAAAGCGTCCGCCCGCTTTCTTTTTTATAGAAATCAGGACGAGAAACATTTTGTTTTTTTTTTTTGCTTGGCCTTACATGTTTTAGGACAGCTCCAAATTAACCAAACAAACCCATTTGAGGCACTTTTCATGTATAGAAACATTTGGTTTATATTACGAATAAACTTATCGTGATCAGTCTATCGCCCGAGTGACCTCTTAAAATATTTTTAAATGTGTTCAGGCGATCAAGACGATTTCTGGAACACCTCTGACACCATAGGGAACTATCCTTACCATTGAGCGACCGAGACCCTTGAGTAGAACTGAAGTGTTTAGCTCGTTTCCATATCTCCCGTTGAAATCCTGATTTTTTTTTTTTCAGGCTTCTTACGGAGTTGTATAGATTGCCTTCACAACTGCAAGGATAATTCTCCATTTGATATTCCTCTGTATCGTCTCGGGCGTCCAAACAATCGATACCAACCTAACATTATAGGCAGAATGCTCATAACATGTTCATAGCATGGAGATAATTACAAACGGTTACACATACAGGTTGTGTGGGCTTCCTGTGATTAGAGAAGCTGGCCCGTTTCTCCAAAATCCCGGTAACTTTAAAATATTAAATATCGAAATCTAGGGAATGAAAGCGCGGGTCGTAGCTAACAAACCGGTCCATTTTATTTTGGTAATGGTAGCCATATCATATCTGCAAAGTTAGTAAAAATTCGACAATAAACTTTAAACAACAACAGCTATGTGCGCCCGCTGAGTATTGGGCTTTCGAGAAATGGACTAATTTTGCATGCACCCTAGCCAGGTAGTATTTAACAGCTATTTAAGTTAGCTCGATCTAGCTCCGTCTGTAGTGTCTTTTCGTCAGAAGGTTGTACATTTGCGTAAATTTAATTCTTGCTCATAAAGTTGAGATCTTTGTGCTTGCACAACTCCTTTGCCTATAACTTGTATTCTTTTACCACATTACCAGCATATCTGCATTATCTGATTATGCTATAGATATAACAACTGTGAATATTGAAGGCATGTAGAAGAAGCAGCTGTTCATAAAAATTTGCATTAAGTGTCGATAAAGTGGTTACTTTTAAAAGAAAGTGTGGTGTTGCTCCCTGAAACGTAAATATCGTCAGCTGAGTTTTTGATTCAGTAAATTTGCCATCGTACAAAGATTTATAACCTGATGTTTCGAGTGATAACCTTCCATGAGAGCTAATGAAGGAATTGTGGGTTGTGCTAATGCAGCTTCTTGATGGGAACATGGTTTATTAAAGGTGAATAAACACTTTGACACGCCTGTATGAAAACTGAAACGGGAATACGGTAAATGCTTATGCAGAGCTAAAAAATCAGGAGTACAAACAATGACTTTTTCTCATGTGAGAAAAATAGTTCGGCCAATGGGAACCGTGAACGACGAATTTTTTTTTGTCAATCGCTCATCCAATCAAAAGCCGTAGAAATTTTTTGCGCCAGTTTCCCGCTTTAGGTGTTTGTAGCGTTCTCACTTAATTCAGAGTTACTGAACAACAACAAAATTGTAGTTTATTTGTTGTGATTAATATTTTTAAGAGATCAGAGGTTCGAAAAGTGGTAGCTAAAGGAGCTTTGCCGAAGTGTAGAGGTAATTTTAAATAAAATGATTTATTCCATATAAAAAAAAACTTAAGGTCGTTTTGCGGACACTTTGCTATTACGGACACGCAGACACTAAATACAGACAGCAGCTAAATTCCCGCCATTGGGGACGTTTCACTTCTACGGACTTACAGACTCTTTTTCGATCCCGACAGCACAATTTTATTGTTCCATTTCTCGTTATAACGGAGACACCAGGTAGGATCTTTAAACCAAAAGTAAGAAACGTAAAGGAATATAATTTCATCCGTTCTTGGTCATCATGATTTTCTTGGATGAATTTGAAATTGTCCGCTTGCACCGGAAATTGAAATTGAAATTGTTGTAAATAAAAATACATCTTACTGCCATAATACAAAGAAACTCTGTTCCTCCTAATACTGGCTCTCGATCGCTCCGCCCAGCTGTCCCTAGTTCGAGGGCGGCATTTGTAATAACAACGGCAATTTGACTATATTAATTTTCCTTTATGTTTAACTGGCTTCCATCGCTTTGTCGTTGGGATCAGTCTTTGTCTTTCATTGTACGATATTTCAACCTACTTACCGATTCAGATCCGATACCACTTTTTGCAGATCTTTAGATCTTTTTCGCAGTTCCTAGCCAAGCGCGTTCTCCTCTCTCCCCAGCCTCCGCGCGCCCTGTAGAAGAAGCTTTTGCGGAAAGAAAATCCTTGACCGTTAGTGGGTTATAATTATTTTCCTGACAGGGGGGACGGAGGTCTGAAATCTTGGTCAGTAATGGTTATTTTGGGTCACTTTTCGATCATTCTTAAACGAGATGAGATTCATTTTGGAGGTCGACATTGGTGAACTATGCGATTTTTATAAATAACGCATTCGCTATTATTCAATTCTAAGTAACCCAGAGTCAACTTGATGCACATGAATGTATGAAATACTAACTTTGTGTTAAGGTCGGGGTACAAAAATTATTCAGTGATTTTTGGGGTACATAGCCTTTTTGTGCGTGTTGTCCTTAAGTCCAACGCAAATTCTTAAATACGCCATTTTACCCCTCCCCCGCAAAGACTATGACACATGGATAGCGTGGGCTGCGGAATATGCGCATTTTTGGTGGTGCGAATATGTGATGTCACTTCGTGGTACGTTTAAACATCCGCTTTTCACACGTTAATTCCCTTGGTCATTCAAGCAGAAGCTCTCATTAACAGCTGATTGCAATAAGACTGAGTGAAATCGCAAAAAGTAAGAACATAGTTTACATCAATGCAAGTGTAAACACAAATCGGGTGCCTTGAAGTAAAAAATCGTTTCTTGAGATATTAAGAGCAAGTACTACACCGACAATCCGGGTGGATGGTCATTTTTTCCACGCCTGACGTATTTTACACTGGTTTTAGTGTAGAAAAGGTATATCTTTGATTTCAGACCTTAAAATTGTTCAAAACGACGTCGACTGGAAACCTATTACTCGCAGCAATAGTTAAAGAATAACACCTGTTTGTAACCATGTGTTGAGTTTTTTTGTCAACTTTCCGCGGTGCCGAAGATTTCTTGACAATTAGTCTCGGGATTGTCGAATTTATAGAAAAATTTATCGAGCGGTTTTTGGAAAAATGCGAAATTTTTAGCCATGGACCAAATTACGTCCAAAAACTGTATCAAAAGCAGCTGAATGCAAGTTAATAAAATTCTTCTTACTCGCGATCGCCCAGAGCGATTCCCTTCTTTTTTTGTATGCAGTTTTCAATGGAATCAAATCACTATGAGATCTAGCCTCGTTCCCAAAGCTTATCATTTTCTTAAAATATTAGCGAATTGTGTGGCTAGCATGCTATTTCACTGTTTTTATTATTCTTAAAACTACATTTCAAAATATTTCAAAAACGCTCTCATAGAATTTGTTCAAACTATGCCATAATGAAGACAATTATAGCAGGTACATACTCCCTTAAGCGATTTCTTCAAAAAACTCCTGGAACAGAGAAACACAAAGATAAATGAAAAATGTAATGGCGTCATTACGTTGCCATGGCGACTCCGATTGCAATAAAACCCAGATCATAAGAAATTTTCATCTGTATATAATACAGTTGTGGTAACCTTTTTTCCATATCTTTACTCATGCCGACGTAGTTAATGCTCAAAGTTGGGAGGTATCAACCCCAAAAAATCCAGTCGAGCCACCTTAAATCAGCTGCGCGAGTTCAAATGCGAACTCCTTGAATACTATATTATGTATGCCATCTGGTCCTGGCGCTGTCTTGACTTTTGTCTGCCGCAGGGCGATATCGGCTTCGCGCACAGTGACAAAAGGATCGGGGGGGATACCAATCCCTCAAAATGAAACATCTTTAGGTACTTGTAGTTTTTCCTTACTTAGATGTTTAGAAGAGTGTACTAAAACTTTAGCAAAGCAGCCATTTTTTGACACGATGAGGATCGACACTTATCTTCGCCGGCGTTTTGCGACACTCATTAGGGAGATTAAGCAACGAAGAAGGCGACGTCAATAAGAACGGCAAAAAATCAATAGGTTTTGATTGGCAAAACAAAACTTTGCACGTGCATCACGATTTTTTGTACATTTCTTTGCCGTCACTGCACGACTACAACGTGAAAGTAATTTCACGTTTTGTGGAGGACGCGAGCACAAGACAACGACTTCTTTTTCTTTCCCTGAACTTCTATAGAACGACTAAAGTTTCCCTCAGACAACCGAGCATGTGAATGGTCTGTAGGCCAAGTAAAAAAAACGTTTCTCGTCCCCGCCCGCTTCACTTTTTGGAAGCCGCCTCTCTTTTTTATTATTTGTTATTAGTAACGTTTGTACGAAAAAAAACCAACAGGCGAAAGGACTGCTACCCGTTCTGCAGTGTATGGCACGAAAGGAGATACGAGACAAAGAAGAAAATCACGAGAGCTTTCAGGCAGGCTAAATCATAGCCCAATTGACGTTTTTAATGCACCCTTCCTATTGCGATATATCGTGTGATGCATCAGGTTTTTGTTTAAATGTACAAACCTGCGTTAAATCAATATCTGACATTCGTTTTATTATTATTTGACGTAAGAACTTCATCTTATCCCTAGCTGGGGGAGGGTGGTAATTTGTAGAGAAAGCATTCAATTGGAAATGACAAATGACAAAAAAAAAAAAGCGTCCGCCCGCTTTCTTTTTTATAGAAATCAGCACGAGAAACATTTTGTTTTTTTTTTTGCTTGGCCTTACATGTTTTAGGACAGCTCCAAATTAACCAAACAAACCCATTTGAGGCACTTTTCATGTATAGAAACATTTGGTTTATATTACAAATAAACTTATCGTGATCAGTCTATCGCCCGAGTGACCTCTTAAAATATTTTAAAATGTGTTCAGGCGATCAAGACGATTTCTGGAACACCTCTGACACCATAGGGAACTATCCTTACCATTGAGCGACCGAAACCCTTGAGTAGAACTGAAGTGTTTAGCTCGTTTCCATATCTCCCGTTGAAATCCTGATTTTTTTCTCAGGCTTCTTACGGAGTTGCATAGATTGCCTTCACAACTGCAAGGATAATTCTTCATTTGATATTCCTCTGTATCGTCTCGGGCGTCCAAACAATCGATACCAACCTAACATTATAGGCAGAATGCTCATAACATGTTCATAGCATGGAGATAATTACAAACGGTTACACATACAGGTTGTGTGGGCTTCCTGTGATTAGAGAAGCTGGCCCGTTTCTCGAAAATCCCGGTAACTTTAAAATATTAAATATCGAAATCTAGGGAATGAAAGCGCGGGTCGTAGCTAACAAACCGGTCCATTTTATTTTGGTAATGGTAGCCATATCATATCTGCAAAGTTAGTAAAAATTCGACAATAAACTTTAAACAACAACAGCTATGTGGGCCCGTTGAGTATCGGGCTTTCGAGAAATGGACTAATTTTGCATGCACCCTAGGCAGGTAGTATTTAACAGCTATTTAAGTTAGCTCGATCTAGCTCCGTCTGTAGTGTCTTTTCGTCAGAAGGTTGTACATTTGCGTAAATTTAATTCTTGCTCATAAAGTTGAGATCTTTGTGCTTGCACAACTCCTTTGCCTATAACTTGTATTCTTTTACCACATTACCAGCATATCTGCATTATCTGATTATGCTATAGATATAACAGCTGTGAATATTGAAGGCATGTAGAAGAAGCAGCTGTTCATAAAAATTTGCATTAAGTGTCGATAAAGTGGTTACTTTTAAAAGAAAGTGTGGTGTTGCTCCCTGAAACGTAAATATCGTCAGCTGAGTTTTTGATTCAGTAAATTTGCCATCGTACAAAGATTCATAACCTGATGTTTCGAGTGATAACCTTCCATGAGAGCTAATGAAGGAATTGTGGGTTGTGCTAATGCAGCTTCTTGATGGGAACATGGTTTATTAAAGGTGAATAAACACTTTGACACGCCTGTATGAAAACTGAAACGGGAATACGGTAAATGCTTATGCAGAGCTAAAAAATCAGGGGTACAAACAATGACTTTTTCTCATGTGAGAAAAATAGTTCGGCCAATGGGAACCGTGAACGACGAATTTTTTTTTGTCAATCGCTCATCCAATCAAAAGCCGTAGAAATTTTTTGCGCCAGTTTCCCGCTTTAGGTGTTTGTAGCGTTCTCACTTAATTCAGAGTTACTGAACAACAACAAAATTGTAGTTTATTTGTTGTGATTAATATAAAGGAGCTTTGCCGAAGTGTAGAGGTAATTTTAAATAAAATGATTTATTCCATATAAAAAAAAAACTTAAGGTCGTTTTGCGGACACTTTGCTATTACGGACACGCAGACACTAAACACAGATAGCAGCTAAATTCCCGCCATTGGGGACGTTTCACTTTTTACGGACTTACAGACTCTTTTTCGATCCCGACAGCACAATTTTATTGTTCCATTTCTCGTTATAACGGAGACACCAGGTAGGATCTTTAAACCAAAAGTAAGAAACGTAAAGGAATATAATTTCATCCGTTCTTGGTCATCATGATTTTCTTGGATGAATTTGAAATTGTCCGCTTGCACCGGAAATTGAAATTGAAATTGTTGTAAATAAAAATACATCTTACTGCCATAATACAAAGAAACTCTGTTCCTCCTAATACTGGCTCTCGATTGCTCCGCCCAGCTGTCCCTAGTTCGAGGGCGGCGTTTGTAATAACAACGGCAATTTGACTATATTAATTTTCCTTTTTGTTTAATTGGCTTCCATCGCTTTGTCGTTGGGATCAGTCTTTGTCTTTCATTGTACGATATTTCAACCTACTTACTGATTCAGATCCGATACCACTTTTTGCAGATCTTTAGATCTTTTCCGCAGTTCCTAGCCAAGCGCGTTCTCCTCTCTCCCCAGCCTCCGCGCGCCCTGTAGAAGAAGCTTTTGCGGAAAGAAAATCCTTGACCGTTAGTGGGTTATAATTATTTTCCTGACAGGGGGGACGGAGGTCTGAAATCTTGGTCAGTAATGGTTATTTTGGGTCACTTTTCGATCATTCTTCAACGAGATGAGATTCATTTTGGAGGTCGACATTGGTGAACTATGCGATTTTTATTAATAACGCATTCGCTATTATTCAATTCTAAGTAACCCAGAGTCAACTTGATGCACATGAATGTATGAAATACTAACTTTGTGTTAAGGTCGGGGTACAAAAATTATTCAGTGATTTTTGGGGTACATAGCCTTTTTGTGCGTGTTGTCCTTAAGTCCAACGCAAATTCTTAAATACGCCATTTTACCCCTCCCCCGCAAAGACTATGACACATGGATAGCGTGGGCTGCAGAATATGCGCATTTTTGGTGGTGCGAATATGTGATGTCACTTCGTGGTACGTTTAAACATCCGCTTTTCACACGTTAATTCCCTTGGTCATTCAAGCAGACGCTCTCATTAACAGCTGATTGCAATAAGACTGAGTGAAATCGCAAAAAGTAAGAACATAGTTTACATCAATGCAAGTGTAAACACAAATCGGGTGCCTTGAAGTAAAAAATCGTTTCTTGAGATATTAAGAGCAAGTACTACACCGACAATCCGGGTGGATGGTCATTTTTTCCACGCCTGACGTATTTTACACTGGTTTTAGTGTAGAAAAGGTATATCTTTGATTTCAGACCTTAAAATTGTTCAAAACGACGTCGACTGGAAACCTATTATTCGCAGCAATAGTTAAAGAATAACACCTGTTTGTAACCATGCGTTGAGTTTTTTTATCAACTTTCCGCGGTGCCGAAGACAGGCTGTTTTTTAACACACAAAGTGTAAATAAATTTTAGCCTGCAGCAATGGTTCAAAATATTGAGGCTGGATCATCATAAATGTACATGATCCTTCTTGGAATGCAGTAGACGTTAGGTAACTTACGAACTGTACTGTTCATAGATCGACTAAAAGACTAAATGTAAGAAAAAGATAACATCCAAATGCGATGTGTTCCTGTTTCTTCAGGCTTATTTGACTTCCATTGAGCTGGTCGGCATTATTCAGCCATAACGGTAGTTGTTTTGCATAGTTATGTCTAAATTTTGGATTGCAAAACAGTATGAGGCTCTCCTGTTTCATATAAATTATCTGCTATTTGAAACGTGGCGTTTTAAAAGAAGGTGGAAACAGTCGACAGGGAAAGTAATCAAACCCCAGGAAGCCTTCCTTACAAAAATGACTGGAGTGCTCGTTACACACATCATTTGGGGTATAACTTGTGAGACGTGCTACCTCTCAGATTACGAAAATTTAAATCGACAGCAGCTGGAGTTGTCGTGCGGTGGTACCTTTTTGGGGATATTTGACGTTAAGGAGCTATACAAATGAACGGGGCCATTTGTTAATTAGTCCACTGAAAGGCCATCGCGATTTAAAATTGTCACTGCCAGTTATTGTTGCTTCGTAACGAGATTCATGTATCCTTTAGGAGTGTTTTCGAAAAGTTGTAACGAGCACTCCCGTCACTACAGAAAAATACCTCTCGGGAACCAAACTGTATTGAAAAATTTAACTTTCCTCTATACTAAATTACGGCAGTGTGATGCATGTATCGCCCCAAGTAGGGGAATCCGATAAATTTTTGCTTGTGGAATCCGGAATACAGCTCAAGGAATTCGGAATCCAACTAACGATTTGAATCCAGTACCTGGAATCCAAAATGCACGGCGTGAAATCCAGCATCTAAGACTGTCTTTGATTCCCTTATGCATGGGTCGACAATTATAGTAAACGCGTCTGAGTGCAGTGTGTCGTGGAAAGCAGGACAGATCCCTGTTGTAATTTACCTTCCCTTCCCTTCAACCCTGAAAAAGTTGATTTCAAAAGCAAAATATGAAAGCCATTTCATTTTAGTTCAAGAAATTCTTAGGTTTTTTCTTGTCTGCCCACGGTGTAATTGAGGTGAAAGCTAATTATGTTATGCTTTGTTTGCACGTGTGCTTTGATATATGTTAATACACATAAATGTATGAAATACTAAGGAGAGGTATTTTGGGGTGCAAAATTATTTAGTGATTTTTGGGGGTATACAGCTTTTTTTTGTGTGTACTCTTTAGGTCCAACACGTATTCGTAAACACGCCAGGTAACCACCTCCCCCTCCACCCTTCTTTGCCCTGACTACGACCCATGGATAATTGCGCGGGCAGCACAATATGCGCATTTTTGGTGGTGCGGAATAAGCTGGAATATGATGTCACGTCAGTGGCATGTTTAAACATGCGCTTTCGTTTTCACAGTATTTCCCTTCGTCATTCAAGCAGATGCTCCCATTAACAGCTTGCAATAAGACTGAGTGAAATCGCACAAAGTAAGTACATCATTTACATCAAGGCAAGCATACAAATAGGGTGACCTACTTGTAGTAAAAAAACTGTTCCTTAAGATATTATTAAGAGTAAGCACTACACTGACAATCCGGGTGGATGCTGTTCCACGCTTGACGCATTTTACACCGATCTTAGGATTGAAAGGTATATCGTTTGATGTTTCAAACCTTAAAATTGTTAAAAACGACGTCGACCTTTTTTGCATCGATAGTTAATGAATAATACCTTTTTGTAACCATGCGTTGAGTATTTTTGCCAACTTTCCGCGCTGCCGAATACAGGCTGTTTCATAACGCGAAGTGTAAACAAATTTTCGCCTGCAGCAATGATTGAAAATATTGAACTTGAATCATCATAAATGTACATGATCCTCCTTCCTGGAATGCAGTGGACGTTAGTTAACTTACATAGATACTGTTCATAGATCGACTAAGGGACTAAATGTAAGAAAAAGATAGCCCCCAAATGCTAAAGAATTGAAGCGATGTTTTCCAGTTCAGTTCTTCAAGCTTATTTGACTTCCACTGAGCGTGTCGGCATTATTCAGCCATAACGGTAGTTGTTTTGTATAATAATGTCTAAATAGATTTCAAAACAGTATGCAATGTGTTAAGATATCAGTTATTTGAAACGGGAGCATTTTAAAAGAAGGTTATGAAAACAGTCGACAGGTAAAGAAAGCAAACGCCAGGAGGCCTTCCTTACCAAGCAAATGACTAGCTTAATGACTGGAGTGCTCATTGCATGCAGCATTTGGGGTATAACTTCTCGTACCTTTAAGATTACTAAAATTTGACGCAACAGCAGCTGGAGTTGTCGTGGTACGTTTTTGGGGAATTTGAAGTTAATGAGCTATACAAATTAACGCGGCCATTTGTTAGTGAACTGAAAAGGCCATCGCGATTTAAAATTGTCACTGCCAGTTATTGTTGCTTCATAACGAGATTCACGTATCCTTCAGGAGTGTTTTCGAAAATTTGTAACGAGTACTCCCGTCACTACAGTACAATACTCACCGGGAACCAAACGGTATTAAAAACTTTTAAAACTTTTCTCTGCACTAAATTACGGGCAGTGTGATGGGTATACTGTACCGCCCCAACTAAGGGAATCTGGGAAAATTTTGCTTTTACAATCTAGAATCCTGGGCCTTAGTCGAATCCGGAATACAGCTCAAGGTTCCGAATCCCACTAACGATTGGAATCCAGAATCCAAGTTCCTCTGACAAAGACTGGAATCCAGTATCTGGAATTCGGAATCCACTGCGTGAAATCCAGAATCCAAGACTGTCTTGGTTTTCCTTATACATGGGGCGACATATTGACTAGTAGTGCAGTGTGTCGTGGAAAGCAGGGCAGATCTTTGTTGTAATTCACCTTCCCTTCCCTTCCCCTCCCCCTGAAAAAAGTTGATTTAAAAAGCAAAATTTTAAAAGCCATTTCATTTTATTTCAAGAAATTCTTAAAACGGTTTTCTCTTTTCTGCCTACGGTGTAAGGTGAAAGCTAATCATGTTGTGCCTTGCTTGCACTTCTGCTATTGATATTAAAACGTTTTCTCAAATAACTGTTATACGAAGAAACGATAGGTGTAGGTGAACTTTTATAGTATATATGTATTAAAGTGCCGTCAAAAAATTCCTGTCGCAACAGTATTTTTTTCCAGACACGTCATCGACCTGCAGGCTACCAAAATATTTATGGACGCATTTGTGTCCACCTATTAAGAAGGCTTAAAATAGTAAAGACGAAATACATGATTAGCTGTGGATCAATGAGCTGAGTAGGTCGGATACCTTGACAGTAGACTCTGCGTGTTATTTCTCTCTGCTCTCTACTCGCGCCATTCTCCGTTCATCTGGACGCCTGGAACAGGCAACTAACCAAAAAATACTTCGCCGAGGTTCCCACCCCTGAGCAATGACCTTGGGATTGTGAAGGCTACAAGCGAAACCAAATGGTACTAGAGCCGTGAAATATGCAATTCAAATGCGCATTTTTTGGGACTTTATATTAACACTAAAATAAAAAACAGACATCACGCAGAGGCATATTGAAAAGAAAGAAACCGTCTTTGACGCGGTATTTTTCCCGTAGTCGTTCAAGGAGTAACTCTTTATGAATACCTGAGATGCCATGCTAGAATAATTTGCTACCCGAGCCTTCGCCGTAAACAGTAAGTAGTACATCATTTACATCACTCTCAGCTACAAATGGTGTGGCTTTCTATTTGCAGTAATAAAACTGAAAATCGGGGAATGGAATACTAGACGTGGGGCATCGCGCAGTAAAACTGTTCAAACGAAATGGACTTGCGACCTTGACAGCAATAGCTTAAGAATAATAAGGTATCTTTTGGCGACCATGCGTTAAGTGTCCGTAGTTACGTTGCCAAGGCCAGGCGGTGACGAAGAAAATAAGCTGTTTTTTAGAAACAAGCTTTTAACAAAGTTTAGCCTGTAGCAATGTTTACATGGCATATTTTGAGCCGTGTTGGACCTGAAGTATTTTATACCGATACTCTTCTCATTTAGAACGAATTTCTTGACAAGACAGCAGAATCCATAAGTCTACACAAGCGACGTGTTCTTCCAACTGTTCCGAAATTGTTTCACAACTGCTTCAAACCTCAACGCATTTATTGTTTCCTCAACAGTAAGTACATCATTTACATTAATGCAAGTATAGGTGTCTAATTGTAGTAAAAACCGTTCCTTAAGATATTAAGAGTAGCTAAGAGTACTTCAAAAACTGACTATCCAAGTGGTGCAGTGCTTGACGCAGTCTTAGTAGAAAGGTACTATTTGATGTTTCAAACCTTAAAACCGTCCAAAACGGCGTCACTTTGACAACCTTTTGGTTTTTCTGCCGCAATAGTTATGAGATAATGGCATATTTCCTCAGGGATAGTAAAGTGTAAACAATTTTCTGATTTTCAGCCCATATACAATGCTATATAGCAATGGTTCAAAATGTTGAGCCTAAATCGCACACATGATCCTGCTAAGAATGCGGTAAACATGAGATACTGTTCTTAGATGGACTAAGACACTAAATGCAAAAACTGGTGAAAAGAATGTTAGCGACGACGTGTTCCTGATCCTGTTTCGCCAAGCTTTTCAACCTCTCCATTGATTGTGTCGTCAATTCAGGCATGACGGAAGTTGATTTGCATAGCAATATATAAATGAATTTTGGCCTGCAATCCGACCCCACCTAGGAACAGTCGACAGCAAAACCCGGGGGGACCCCCCTTACAAAAAAGATTGTGCTTCTAAACCCTGTTGACGTATACACTGTAAATTGTGAAGTGGTACCGCTTACGGTGCTAGACCATTCTCAATTATTCAAAAAACTGTTATGCGAAAAACATGTGTGGCTGAACTTTCATGGCATGTCACGCCATCGACCTACAGCTTCCGGTTACCAAAAAAAATTAGTATGTAGGCGTAATATGAAGAAGAAATACATGATTAGCTGCGGGTCAACGAGCTGAGTAGGTCCAACACGCTGACAGTGAAAATATGGACGCCATTGTGCAATTGACATATTGCTTTCTTTTTCGGTTCCCGGCGGCTCGTTATTTTCTCTCCGCTCTCCACTCGCACCATTCTCCGCTCATCTGAACGCCTAAAACAGGCCAGTTCTTACCATAAAAAATTGGTCAGCGGTGCGAAGTTTTTCCCAAATCTGTCCACATTCTTAGGATGCTCGTGTTATACCGACTAATGTGCATGGTGTGTGGCCGCGAAGGCCCTAGTGTTGAGTTCAAGGTCTGTCTGATGTCACAGTAATCACGTGAAAGCACATGCAAGGGATGCAACAATCATTGTTCGATTCGCAAGCACACGTAGTTCAGGGACACAGATTCTGTACAAAATATGAGACTTTTTTATTCTTTTTTCCGGCCGGTAATCTACGCGATTGTTTTTTCAAAAGCGCATTCGCTCTTACTTAATTCTATAGCAACTCAGACAGCCAACGTGATGCACATGAATGTATGAATTAATAACTAAAAGGTGGTTTTCAGTTTTGGGGTACAAAAATTATTCAGTGATTTTTGGGGTAAATAGCTCTTTTGTGCGTGTAGTCTTTAGGTCCAACTTGAAATCTCGAATAGGCCAATTTACCCCCTCTTTCTCCCCACCCCCCACCCTGACTATGACCCGTTGATAACGTTAGCTGCAAAATATGCGCATTTTTGGTGGTGCAGAATATCATGTCTCGTTGTATGTTGTAAACATTTGCTTTCGTTTTCACAGTATTTCCCTTCGTCATTCAAGCAGACGCTCTCATTAACAGCTTGCAGTAAGACTGAGTGAAATCGCAAAAAGTAAGTACATCATGAACATCATTAATCTGGGTGTCTATAAACTGTAGTAACAAACCGTTCCTTAAGATATTAAGAGCAAGCACTACCCTGACAATCCTGGTAGATGCTACTGCTCCACGCTTGAGGCATTTTAAGCTGATTTGCTGATTTCAGTGTAGAAAGGTATATCATTTGACGTTTCAGACCTTAAAATTGTTCAAATCGAAGTCGACTTACAACCTTTTTCGCATCGACAGTTAAGGAACTGAATACCTTTTTGAAACCATTCGTTGATTATTTTTTTTTTCAACTTTCCGCTGTGCCGAAAACAGCCTGTTTCTTAACACAAAGTTTAAATAAATTTTCGCCTGGAGCAATGGTTCCAGATATTGAGTTTGAATCATTATAAATGTACATGAACCTGCCAGGAATGAAGTGGACGCGTTGAGGTACCTTATCGAATCAATATACTTTTCATAGTTAGACCAAGAGATAGACTAAATGTAAGAAAGACATCCAAACGTTAAAGAATGTAAGCGACGAGTCATTTTCTGTTTCTTCATGCTTATTTGACTTTAATTCCATTGAGCGTGTTTGCATTATTCAGGCATAACGGTAGTTATTTTGCATAGTAATGTCTAAATGAATTTGGGATTGCCAAACAGTATGAGGCTCTCCTGTAATACATAAATGGCTGTAGTGCTCGTTGGGTATATACTTTTCTGTGCGTGTAGTCAGCTTTAGGTCCAACGCGAATTCTTAAATACTCCAATTTACTCCCCCTCCCTCCCCCTCCCCACCGTCCTGACTATGACCCATGGATTGATTGTGCAGAATATGATGTCACTTTGTGGCATGTCGTAAACATCCGCTTTCTTTTTCACAGTATTTCCCTTCGTCATTCAAGCAGACGCTCTCATTAACAGGCTGCAATAAGACAGAGTGAAATCGCAAAAAGTAAGTACATCATTTACATCAAAGCAAGTATACAAATCGGGTGACCTATAGTTATAGTAAAAAAAGTTGCTTAAGATATTATAGAGCAAGCACTACACTGACAATCGGGGTGGATGCTGTTCCACGCGTGACGCATTTTACACTGATTTTAGGGTAGAAAGGTATATCATTTGATGTTTCAGACCTTAAAATTGTTCAAAACGACGTCGACTAGCAACCTTTTTCGCATCGATAGCTAATGAATAATACCTGTTTGTAACCTGACCATGCATTGAGTATTTTTGCCAAAAAGGCTGTTTCTTACCGCGAAGTGTAAATAAATCTTAGCCTGCAGCAATGATTGAAAATTTTGAACTTGAATCATCATAAATGTACATGATCCTCCTTCCTGGAATGCAGTAGACGTTAGGTAACTTACGAACTGTACTGTTCGTAGATCGACTAAGGGACTAAATGTAAGAAAAAGATAACACCCAAATGCTAAAGAATTGAAGCGACGTATTGCTGTTTCTTCAAGCTTATTTGACTTCCATTAAGCGGGTCGGCAATATTTAACCATAATAATAGTTGTTTTGAATAGTAATGTCTAAATGGATTTTGGATTGCAAACCGTATGAGGCTCTCCTGTGGTATATAAAATATGTGCTATTTGAAACGGGGAGTTTTAAAAGAAGGTGAAAAAATCGACAAGGAAAGTAAGCAAACCCCAGGAGGCCTTCGTTACAAAATCGTTGCACGCAGTATTTGGCATGGGGTATAACTTGTGAAGTGGTTGTTCTCAGATTACTTAAATGTAAAACGACAGCAGCTGGAGTTGTACATTTCGTGGTACCTTTTTTGGGGAATTTGACGTTAAGGAACTGTACAAATGAACTGAGCCATTTGTTGGTCAACTAAAAAAGCCATCGAGATTTATGATTGTCGCTGCCATTTATCGTTGCTTCATAACGAGATTCATGTATCCTTCAGGAGTGTTTTTAAAGGATCTGTGTCACGAAATTCAGCCAAATTAGGAAATTACAAAATGCCTATTAAATTAAGAGACACATAAAAATAGCCGCTTAAAACTTTAAAGGAAGGTTAAAATAACATACCGGAAACAACAAATGCCAAGGATAGGCAAAACTGAAGAGGATTGAAACGGATTGAATTAGGATTTGTGAAAACTGTTCAGCCTAACAGCTTTTTCAAAATTGATCCCTGCTGCTTGCAACTTCAAAAATAATGCTCAGGAGACATATTTGTTTGCCTCAGATCTCTGATTTTGTCATTTACGTGTAGTTTCTTTGCTTACTTTAAGTTCCATAGCGATTGAGGGAGAGTAATTCGCAAAATTAGACAAAATGAACTGGCCTACCGTGACACGGCCCCTTTAAAATAGTAAAGAAGAAATAAATGATTAGCTGTGGCTCAATGAGCTAATAAGTAGGTCGCCTACCCTGACAGTAGAAACACGGACGTCATCGTACAATTGATTCAATGATTTCTCTTTCGATTCCGCTTGTTATTTCTCTCTCCTCTCTACTCGCGCCATTCTCCGCTCATCTGAACGCCTGTAACAGGCAACTAACCACAAAAATACTTCACCAAGCTTCCCACCCCTGGGCAGTGACCTTTGAATTGTGAAGGCTGCAAGCGAAACCAAATGGTACTAGGGCCGTGAAATATGCAATTCAAATGCGCATTTTTGGGGGCTTGAAATTACCACTAAAATAAAAAAAAAAACAGACGTCACGCAGGGGCATATTGAAAGGAAAGAAACCGCCGTTGACGCGGTCTGTTTGCCTTAGTCATTCAAGCAGTAACTCTCTGTAAATACCATGAAAACCATGCTACAATAATTTGCTATCCGAGCCTTCTAAGCCTTGGTCGTAAACAGTAAGTAGTACATTATTTACATCAACTCAGCTACAAATGATGTGGCTTTCTAGTTGCAGTAATAAAACTGACAACCGGGGAATGGAATACTTGACGTGGGGCATCGCGCGCTAAAACTGTTCAAACGAAATGGACTTGCGACCTTGACAGCAATAGCTTAAGAATACTAAGGTATCTTTTGGCAAACCATGCGTTAAGTGTCCGTAGTTACCTTGCCCAGGCGATGACGAAGAAAATGAGCTGTTTTTTGGAAACAAACTTTTAACAAAGTTTAGCCTGTAGCAATGTTAGCTAATGTTCACCAGGTATACTATTTTGAGACTTGCTGGACCTGAAGTATTTTATATCGATACTCTTCCCATTAAGAACGAATTTGTTGAGAAGACAGCAAAATCCACAAGTCTACACAAGCGACGTGTTCTTCCAACTGTTTCGAAATTGTTTCACCACTGCTTCAAACCTCAACGCATTTATTGTGTCCTCAACAGTAAGTACATCTTTTACGTCAATGCAAGTATACAAATGGGGTGTCTACTTGTAGTTAAAATATATTAAGAGATGCTAAGAATACTTCAAAAACTGAATATCCAAGTGGTGTAGTGCTTGACGCAGTCTTAGTCCAAAACGGCGTCGCTTTGACAACCTTTTGGTTTTTTTGCCGCAATAGTTATGAGATAATGGCATTTTTTCTCAGTGATAGTAGAACGAGCGAAATGCGAGCGCGCGTAAACTACATCTTAGTCTCTTAGTCTACTAGTGTAAACAATTTTCTGATTTTCAACCGGTGAGGGTAAAAGGCGGAATGAGTTTGCGGAATGGCATGTGGCATGGCTTGCGGAATGACATAATTATGCGGAATGTAAAATGTGGCAATTGGCGCAAAGAAATAAATTAAACTGAAAGGCATGCGCGCGTCATTGCGGCGCCTTTTTTGGCGCCACTTTGAGTGAGCAACTGCTTTACTGGTTCACGCCTTTAGACATTTATCTATAAAAACATACCTGAGAATTGGCTAAGGTTCCTGACGGCAGCCTCCAAACGAAAACATTGAAGTCCGGTAAATATAGTGAGGCGTTACCAAAATAAATACTTGTGCGTTTTGCTTCTTTTTGCTTCTTGTGCGTTTTGTTCAAAACGACGTCGACTGACAACCTTTTTCGCAGCGGTAATAATACCTCTTTGAAACCATGCGTTGAGTATTTTTGTCAACTTTCCGCGGTGCCGGAAACGGGCCGTTTCTTAACACAAAGTTTGAATAAATTTTAGCCTGGAGCAATGGTTGAAAATATTGAGCTTGAATCATCATAAATGTACATGATCCTTCTTGGAATGCGGTGGAGGTGAGGTAATTTATGAAGATACCGTTCATAGATCGTCTAAATGTAGGGACTAAATGTAAGAAAATGATAACGCCAAAACGTTAAAGAATGTAAGCGATGTGTTCCTGTTTCTTCAAGCTTATTTGAGTTCCATTGAGCGTGTCGGCATTATTCAGCCATAACGGTAGTTGTTTTGCATAATAATGTCTAAATGAATTTCAAAACAATATGAGGCTCTCCTGCAGTATGAAAGATATCAGCTATTTGAAACGGGTCGTTTTAAAAGAAGGTTATGAAAACAGTCGACAGGGAAAGCAAGCGAACGCCAGGAGGCCTTCTTTACCAAACAAATGACTAGTTAAATGACTGGAGTGCTCGTTGCACCCAGCATTTGGGGTATAACTTGTGAAGTGGTACCTTAATTTAAGATTACTAAAATTTAACACGACAGCAGCTGGAGTTGTCGTGGTACCTTTTTGGGGCATTTAACGTTAAGTAGCTATGCAAACGAACGGGGACATTTGTTAGTCAACTGAAAAGGCCATTGCGATTTTAAATTGTCCGTGCCAGTTATTGATGCTTCATAACGAGATTCATGTATCCTTCAGGAGTGTTTTCGAAAATTTGTAACGAGCACTCCCGTCACTACAGTACAATACTCACTGGTAACTATACGGTATTAGAAAATTTTAAAACTTTTCTCTGTACTAAATTACGGGCAGTGGGATGTGTATACTGTACCGCCCCAAATAAGGGAATCCGGGAAAATTTTGCTTTTACAATCTAGAATCCTAGGCCTTAGTCGAATCCGGAATACAGCTCAAGGTTCCAAATCCCACTAACGATTGGAATCCAGAATCCAAGTTCCTCTGACAAAGACTGGAATCCAGTATCTGGAATCCGGAACCCACGGCGTGAAATCCAGAATCCAAGACTGTCTTGGTTTTCCCTGTAAATGGGGCGACATATAGCAAACGTGACTTGTAGTGCCTTCCCGTCCCTTCCCACTCGCCCTGAAAAAAGTTAAAAATCAAAATTTTAAAAGCCATTTCATTTTATTTCAAGAAATTCTTTAAAAGGTTTTCCCTTGTCTGCCTACGGTGTTAGGTGAAAGCTAATCATGTTGTGCCTTGTTTGCACTTCTGCTACTGATGTTAAAACGTTTTCTCAAATAACTGCTTTACGAAGAAACGATAGGTGTAGGTGAACTTTTATAGTATATATATATTAAAGGGCTGTCAAAAAAATTCCTGTCGCAACATTATTTTTTTCTAGACACGTCATCGACCTGCAGGCTACCAAAATATTTATGGATGCGTTTGTGTCTAATTATTAAGAAGGCTTAAAAAAATAAAGACGAAATACATTATTAGTTGCGGGTCAATGAGCTGAGTAGGTCAGATACCTTGACAGTAGAAACACGGATGTGAAAAACATGTGTGGCTGAACTTTCATAGCATGTCACGCCATCGACCTACAGCTTCCGGTTACCAAAAAAAATTAGTATGTAGGCGTAATATGAAGAAGAAATACATGATTAGCTGCGGGTCAACGAGCTGAGTAGGTCCAACACGCTGACAGTGAAAATATGGACGCCATTGTGCAATTGACATATTGCTTTCTTTTTCGATTCCCGGCGGCTCGTTATTTTCTCTCCGCTCTCCACTCGCACCATTCTCCGCTCATCTGAACGCCTAAAACAGGCCAGTTCTTACCATAAAAAATTGGTCAGCGGTGCGAAGTTTTTCCCAAATCTGTCCACATTCTTAGGATGCTCGTGTTATACCGACTAATGTGCATGGTGTGTGGCCGCGAAGGCCCTAGTGTTGAGTTCAAGGTCTGTCTGATGTCACAGTAATCACGTGAAAGCACATGCAAGGGATGCAACAATCATTGTTCGATTCGCAAGCACACGTAGTTCAGGGACACAGGTTCTGTACAAAATATGAGACTTTTTTATTCTTTTTTCCGGCCGGTAATCTACGCGATTGTTTTTTCAAAAGCGCATTCGCTCTTACTTAATTCTATAGAAACTCAGACAGCCAACGTGATGCACATGAATGTATGAATTAATAACTAAAAGGTGGTTTTCAGTTTTGGGGTACAAAAATTATTCAGTGATTTTTGGGGTATATAGCTCTTTTGTGCGTGTAGTCTTTAGGTCCAACTCGAAATCTCTTATAGGCCAATTTACCCCCTCTTCCTCCCCACCACCCCGCCTTGACTATGACCCGTTGATAACGTTAGCTGCTAAATATGCGCATTTTTGGTGGTGCGGAATATGATGTCTGGTTGTGGCATGTTGTAAACATTTGCTTTCGTTTTCACAGTATTTCCCTTCGTCATTCAAGCAGATGCTCTCATTAACAGCTTGCAATAAGACTGAGTGAAATCGCAAAAAGTAATTACATCATGAACATCATTAATCTGGGTGTCTATAACTTGTAGTAACAAACCGTTCCTTAAGATATTAAGAGCAAGCACTACCCTGACAATCCAGGTGGATGCTACTGCTCCACGCTTGAGGCATTTTACGCCGATTTGCTGATTTCAGTGTAGAAAGGTATATCATTTGATGTTTCAGACCTTAAAATTGTTCAAATCGACGTCTACTGACAACCTTTTTCGCATCGACAGTTAAGGAACTGAATACCTTTTTGAAACCATGCGTTGATTATTTTTGTTCAACTTTCCGCTGTGCCGAAAACAGGCTGTTTCTTAACACAAAGTTTAAATAAATTTTCGCCTGGAGCAATGGTTCCAGATATTGAGTTTGAATCATTATAAATGTACATGAACCTGCCAGGAATGAAGTGGACGCGTTGAGGTACCTTCTCGAATCAATATACTTTCATAGTTAGACCAAGAGATAGACTAAATGTTTCTTCATGCTTATTTGACTTTAATTCCATTGAGCGTGTTTGCATTATTCAGGCATAACGGTAGTTATTTTGCATAGTAATGTCTAAATGAATTTGGGATTGCCAAACAGTATGAGGCTCTCCTGTAGTACATAAATGGCTGTAGTGCTCGTTGGGTATATACTTTTCTGTGCGTGTAGTCAGCTTTAGGTCCAACGCGAATTCTTAAATACTCCAATTTACTCCCCCTCCCTCCCCCTCCCCACCGTCCTGACTATGACCCATGGATTGATTGTGCGGAATATGATGTCACTTTGTGGCATCTCGTAAACATCCGCTTTCTTTTTCACAGTATTTCCCTTCGTCATTCAAGCAGACGCTCTCATTAACAGGCTGCAATAAGACAGTGTGAAATCGCAAAAAGTAAGTACATCATTACATCAAAGCAAGTGTACAAATCGGGTGACCTATAGTTATAGTAAAAAAAAGTTGCTTAAGATAATATATAGATTTAGCCAGGGCTAAAAGCGAAGCTCCCGTTAATAAATTCATAATTTAAATCAAACAATAAACTTGTAATCCACAGATCAGGGCACATTCATTTGACTTTTGAGGCAAAGGCTGAGTGATTTTAGAGAAAAATAATTTGACCGTCCAAGAGTGAAACAAATTTTACATCGAGTTATTAAATAGTCTTATTTGTACACCGAAAAATAGCAATCATGTTCGATCACAGTAGATTAGGCCTGGAAAACAAATAGACCTATTCGTGTATTGTATTTGCATTAGCTGTTGCTCCGTTTGAGAGACCATGGATGATTGGATGACCCCGAAATACAATTTTTTAAAATCAAAAGAATTAAAAGAAACACACGCGCCACGATAGTCCTTGGTGGCAGCCAATTTACACGTTGTATTCCTCGGTCTAAAAGGGAGGCCAAAATAAAAAATCAGGCCGGATTTTTTGTGTTCGACACGTTTACTTTACAAGTAAATCTTGGCGACGAATCTGGTGGCGTGTAAACCAGCCTTTTAAACATAATTTTTCTCATCACGTCTCAGGTAAGCGCAGTACTATGAGGCCCTTTTTTATCATACAGACCTCGGATAGAATTTTGTTCTTTTTTGCCCTATTTAAACCTATAATTCTGCAGTTTTTCACAATTTTGCAAGACAAATTACACTCATTCAATATCCAGGCCCTAGTTGTTCAAAAGCTGGATAGCGCTATCCATCGGATAAATCTCTATCAGGGCCGAGTTGTTCAAAGCTGGGTTAAGATAACCCCAGTGTTAGTGCGAGATTTGAATTCAGATTTGAAAGCTTAAAAAGCATTTCAGTTTTAATTCTTTTTGTCTACAAGTTGATAATTGGAAGCTCTAAACATACCAGAGAAAATTATCCGAGAAAATGCTTTTGAACACAAGAAAAAGAAACCCGGGTTAAGCGCTAATCGGCCTTTGAGCAACTGGGCCCAGGACGATAAAAGCACGCGCTTCCTTTGCACAACAAATTATAGCATTGCCAGATTATAAAACGTTTTCATGAAGAGAATTCCATGATGCCGGGACTTTTCAGTACGAAAAATCTGGTCCTATGTGATATGCAGGGTAATAATTATGGGCTTTTAGTGAAAACGATAAAAAAATTCCCAAAACCACCTTTTCGGCCAGCCGGACGGGTTCTTACTTTTGACAGGCACCATATTTGCAGTGCCGATTAATAGAGTTAACATTTACGCTTCAACGTGATAGAGAATTTGTTATGTTTAGGTTTTATTTCCCTTTATTTAGAAAACTGTATATGATTTGTTACGTGTAATCTTTAAAAGCGAGCTATTTACGCCCGGCGTTTTGAGTATTCCTGCATGCGATGTTTTATGTTCGACTGGAAAGAACCGGTGCAGTGCTGAAAATTGCGAGAGGGACCACTAACAATCAATAAAACAAATATAATTCGGTGAAACATGTAAAGAGACAATAAGTTTCATTCACGAAGACAAGTATTGAGAGCAGTGTCTCTGAAAATCATGAGTCAGGTAAGCATAAGCTTATTTATGTTTTAAGCCGGCTTCCCGGTGTTTGCTCTTTTTCAAGAGGAACTCGAGGCAAGAAAATCGCTCAGAGCTTTCTGTTTACAGCCAAAATCATAACTAAATATTCTTCGAAACCTTCTCTTTGAATTTGCGGTCAAAAAATGTCTAAAGGCTTTTTAAACTTGATACTATTGTAGCTTAGATCATTGCTCGTGTAGAAATTTAAGCCCTATAAACCATACGCTCCACTTCAGGAAACCGAAAACAAATAAAATACACATCAAAGACAATAATTGCTCAGGCTTACCAGTGGAGATGTCGCTTCCGAAGGTCATCAAGTGTTCCAGGATCGCTTGAGACTTTTCAACCCTCTTACCCCTCAAGCAAGGGCAAGTGAGTAAGCTCATTTTTGAAAACGATGTCATCCGAAATCGGATTTCCAACGACTTTGACAAGCGGTGCATTTGTCAACAAAAAGCGCAATAAACAAACCAGCCATGAATTACAGAACAATCTTGAGAGCAGCTGTATTTCATTTTGTATATCAAGTAGAAAAAGACTGTTTAAAACATCACAAGATGACACAAAACTCTGTCAGCTTCAGCTATCAGAAAGCAAGTTTCTAGATGCTGCATAAATTTTCCGCATGAACTCACCTGTCAAATTTTGACCAATCAGAACATAAAAATTGGACGTAGAGCGTGATCAACGCGTGACGGTGACAAAAGTCAAAAGCGATTGTCTTCCCTGCATGTAAAAGCCGGTTGAATTTTCGCGTCCGAGGTCAGTTCGAAATCAAAATTTTAAAAGTGTGGCTCATGAACACGACTTCTTTCATATGTATTTTTAAAAAAATGATTTTGAACCTGCGATCATTTGAAAAGCAGCAACTTTTTAAAAGTGCGGCTCATGAACACGACTAATTTTATATACATTTTTAAAAAATTGATCTTGAGCCTGCGATCATTTGAAAAGTAGCAACTTGTCAGTGGATACCTTCAAAAGAGCACTCGAACTCAGTGGATCGATACCTGAGCCCGCGATACCGTCAGTCGATACTGGTCAGCAGAAAATCTATTTTGACAGCTGTCAATTAATCAAAACATAGGTGTTCAATATCAGGTTGCAGGCTCCCATACTAGCTAGAAAGTGTGAGATTAAACATTGGTATGCCTGTGGTGTAGACGGACGTAAGGTCGGGTGGTCGGTGTACCGTCACGTGATTGCCGAATTTTCTAGGATGGATAGATTTTCTATAAAGCTATGGGGCTTTGAATTGAGTCCGTGATCAAATAAATTAAAATATCAGCGCAAAACTTTAAACACTACGTGACCTCAATGTATATAAAAATGAGCCCGCGATCCACTCATGTGATGATGGTCAGCGTATACTCTAGTTTGACAGCTGCCAATTAACCTTCATTAGAATGGCGAATATTCGAATTAACAGACTACGAGTGTGAGTAGGACATATCCGACCGCATTTAGTGGAAAATGCCAGATCGTGTACCTGAGCGAACCTGAGCCCACGTTATTAGTTTTCTGATAGTGGTCTGCACATGTCCCATTTTGACAGCTGTCAATTGACCTTAATTTGGCTTGCCAATGTAACTTTCAACGACTGTCAGCCCTGACAGCCTTGCCCGGCGTAGTTTCGTTTTTATGTTGAATTGGTAAGTGTGACATATTATATCAGCTTATATATAGGGGCACAACGACTGGTCTTTTATCTGAACCCGCAAGATGGTCATGTGATATATGTCAGCGGATGTCTGATTTTGACAGCTGTCAATCTAATCGTACTCATACGGATGGCTTACATAACTAAGAGGCTAGTCAAGTTGTGCAAGATCTATTGTGACATTTGACATCGGCTTACATGAAGTGTGTGTACGGGTGGGCGTACGCTACTTCGTAACCAAATTTTCTCAGATGGATAGTTTACCAAATTTTCTTACCCATGGTGCTCCGCTGCGCGCGCACTTCGCGCACGAGCTCCGCTATTATAGAGCAAGCACTACACTGACAATCGGGGTGGATGCTGTTCCACGCTTGACGCATTTTACACTGATTTTAGGGTAGAAAGGTATATCATTTGATGTTTGAGACCTTAAAATTGTTCAAAACGACGTCGACTAGCAACCTTTTTCGCATCGATAGTTAATGAATAATACCTGTTTGTAACCTGACCATGCGTTGAGTATTTTTGCCAAACAGGCTGTTTCTTACCGCGAAGTGTAAATAAATTTTAGCCTGCAGCAATGATTGAAAATTTTGAACTTGAATCATCATAAATGTACATGATCCTCCTTCTTGGAATGCAGTGGACGTTAGGTAACTTACGAAGATACTGTTCATAGATCGACTAAGGGACTAAATGTAAGAAAAAGATAACATCCAAATGCTAAAGAATTGAAGCGACGTATTGCTGTTTCTTCAAGCTTATTTGACTTCCATTAGGCGGGTCGGCAATATTTAACCATAACAATAGTTGTTTTGAATAATAGTGTCTAAATGGATTTTGGATTGCAAACCGTATGAGGCTCTCCTGTGGTATATAAAATATGTGCTATTTGAAACGGGGAGTTTTAAAAGAAGGTGAAAAAATCGACAAGGAAAGTAAGCAAACCCCAGGAGGCCTTTGTTAAAAAATCTTTGCTCGCAGTATTTGGGGTATAACTTGTGAAGTGGTTCTTCTCAGATTACTTAAATGTAAAACGACAGCAGCTGGAGTTGTACATTTCGTGGTACCTTTTTTGGGGAATTTGACGTTAAGGAACTGTACAAATGAACTGAGCCATTTGTTGGTCAACTAAAAGAGCCATCGAGATTTATGATTGTCACTGCCATTTATCGTTGCTTCATAACGAGATTCATGTATCCTTCAGGAGTGTTTTTAAAGGATCTATGTCACGAAATTCAGCCAAATTAGGAAATTACAAAATGCCTATTAAATTAAGAGACACATAAAAATAACCACTTAAAACTTTAAAGGAAGGTTAAAATAACATACCGGAAACAACAGATGCCAAGGATAGGCAAAACTGAAGAGGATTGAAACGGATTGAAATTAGGATTTTTGAAAAACTGTTCAGCCTAACAGCTTTTTCAAAATTGATCCCTGCTGCTTGCAACTTCAAAAATAATGCTCAGGAGACATATTTGTTTGCCTCAGATCTCTGATTTTGTCATTTACGTGTAGTTTCTTTGCTTACTTTAAGTTCCATAGCGATTGAGGGAGAGTAATTCGCAAAATTAGACCAAATGAACTGGCCTGCCGTGACACGGCCCCTTTAAAATAGTAAAGAAGAAATAAATGATTAGCTGTGGCTCAATGAGCTAATAAGTAGGTCGCCTACCCTGACAGTAGAAACACGGACGTCATCGTACAATTGATTCAATGATTTCTCTTTCGATTCCGCTTGTTATTTCTCTCTTCTCTCTACTCGCGCCATTCTCCGCTCATCTGAACGCCTGTAACAGGCAACTAACCACAAAAATACTTCACCAAGCTTCCCACCCCTGGGCAGTGACCTTTGAATTGTGAAGGCTGCAAGCGAAACCAAATGGTGCTAGGGCCGTGAAATATGCAATTCAAATGCGCGTTTTTGGGGGCTTGAAATTACCACTAAAATAAAAAAAAAAACAGACGTCACGCAGGGGCATATTGAAAGGAAAGAAACCGCCGTTGACGCGGTCTGTTTCCCTTATAGTCATTCAAGCAGTAACTCTTTGTAAATACCATGAAAATCATGCTACAATAATTTGCTATCCGAGCCTTCTAAGCCTTGGTCGTAAACAGTAAGTAGTACATCATTTACATCAACTCAGCTACAAATGATGTGGCTTTTTATTTGCAGTAACAAAACTGACAACCGGGGAATGGAATACTTGACGTGGGGCATCGCGCGCTAAAACTGTTCAATCGAAATGGACTTGCGACCTCGACAGCAATAGCTTAAGAATACTAAGGTATCTTTTGGCAAACCATGCGTTAAGTGTCCGTAGTTACCTTGCCCAGGCGATGACGAAGAAAATGAGCTGTTTTTTGGAAACAAACTTTTAACAAAGTTTAGCCTGTAGCAATGTTAGCAAATGTTCACAAGGTATACTATTTTGAGACTTGCTGGACCTGAAGTATTTTATATCCGTTCGATACTCTTCTCATTAAGAACGAATTTGTTGAGAAGACAACAAAATCCACAAGTCTACACAAGCGACTTGTTCTTCCAACTGTTTCGAAATTGTTTCACCACTGCTTCAAACCTCAACGCATTTATTGTGTCCTCAACAGTAAGTACATCTTTTACGTCAATGCAAGTATACAAATGGGGTGTCTACTTGTAGTTAAAATATATTAAGAGATGCTAAGAATACTTCAAAAACTGAATATCCAAGTGGTGCAGTGCTTGACGCAGTCTTAGTCCAAAACGGCGTCGCTTTGACAACCTTTTGGTTTTTTTGCCGCAATAGTTATGAGATAATGGCATTTTTTCTCAGGGATAGTAGAACGAGCGAAACGCGAGCGCGCGTAAACTACTCTTAGTCTACTAAACGTAAAGTGTAAACAATTTTCTGGTTTTCAACCGGTGAGGGTAAAAGGCGGAATGAGTTTGCGGAATGGCATGTGGCATGGCTTGCGGAATGACATAATTATGCGGAATGTAAAATGTGGCAATTGGCGCAAAGAAATAAATTAAACTGAAAGGCATGCGCGCGCGTCATTGCCGCGCCTTTTTTGGCGCCACTTTGAGTGAGCAACTGCTTTACTGGTTCACGCCTTTAGACATTCATCTGTAAAAACATACCTGAGAATTGGCTAAGATTCCTGAAGGCAGCCTCCAAACGAAAACATTGAAGTCCGGTAAATATAGTGAGGCGTTACCAAAATAAATACTTGTGCGTTTTGCTTCTTCAAAATACTGTTGGCACCGAAAATGTTACTCCTGCGATCAAGAATTACGTTGCGTTACTACTTTGATTTCGTGACTGTCATTTTGACAGCTCCGTCTCTTCAAACGTACGTTGTGCCACGTGCAGTCACAGAACAGAGTATCACGCAGAGTCGCCGGCAGGTAAAGTTCAGTGTTTCAAAATGGCTAAAATTGACCCAGTTTCACCTTTTAACCCCATTCTTTGATTGAAAAAAGCAATTTTCCTAAGGGAAAACATATAAGACGGACGAAAAACGAGCCTTTAGGCTGTAAATATCTATTTACGTGCGTTTCGAAATTGGATGTGTTCCTGAACTTCGATGGTGTCTTACAGAGATTTCCTTCACTTACCCAAGCCAATTCCCAGGTATGTGTTAAATGAATGTCTAAATGTGTGATTTAAATAGCGAGAAGAGAATTTGGAGTTATACCATGATGTTAAATATTGCCGTCGAATATGAGTAACGAACTTAATTTTTGTTATCCTGGAAACCTATCCCTCATTTTTAACATTATTTCGGTACGACCAGCTTCCCTATTGTCCAGAAAGTATCTTCTAGTGGAAGGAAAAGAATTTTTCTGTTCGTGGAAAGTGTCCAAATTTCTCCATCCAGCTTCCTTTGCGAACGCGAGGAAAGTTGATGTTAGCGAATTTCAGGTTAAAGATTAATGCAGTCTGAGACGGGAACAATCTACGTTAGATTTCTTATATACCTAAAAGCTATCCATGAACAAAAATGAAAGAAATTGATTTTTCAACTCTTGCCACGAAATTAAGATTTTGGTCGATTTTTCTGTTTCGCACGTCTCAAGCTCGCAATGCAACTGAGAAAACAAAATACAAGATTCGATTCACCTCTGAATATTATCAATTATGTCACGATCACGTAGCCCACAGTCTCATAAAGAAACACTTCTCCCCGGCACTTCTCACACGGTTTCGAATACAAATATACTGAGGTAACAAGAAACTGTTAAGTTAATCGTACAAACATCTTTTGCAGAAAAAAATTAAAGTAGAAGGGAGCGTGACCTTCAAAAGCATCTTTTCTTCAATAGAAGAAGAATCTTTTTGGCTTTGCCGAAAAGGCTGGTCGACAATGAGCCTTCGTGATTTTTTGATTGTCATCGTATGTTAAGCCCGCAACATTAAAACAGCGGCTGCGTTTGCAAATTGATTGGCGCCAAAAAGGCCGCTCTTTTCAGTTTAATTTATTTCTTTGGATCATTCAGCTGCGTATATTAAATTCCGCATAATTATGTCATTCCGCAAGCCATGCCACATGCCATTCCGCAAACTCATTCCGTTTTTTACCCTCACTGATTCTCAACCTATATACAGTGCTATATAGCAATGGTTCAAAATGTTGAGCCTGAATCGCACACATGATCCTGCTACGGAATGCGGTGAACATAGGATACTGTTCTTAGATGGACTAAGACACTAAATGCAAAAAGTGGTGGAAAGAATGTATACAAGCGACGTGTTCCTGATCCTGTTTTGCCAAGCTTTTCAACCTCTCCATTGATTGTGTCGTCAATTCAGGCATGACGGAAGTTGATTTGCATAGCAATGTGTACTGACTGAATTTTGGCCTTCAAAACTGTGTAAGGCTCTCCTTTAGTTGATAAAATATATGAAATTTTGAACGGATATATTAAAGGAAGGTGATGGAGAAGAAAAAGCCCGTTGAATTGGGCTCTTAGTGTCCTTTGTCTGATCCCACCCGGGAACAGTCGAAAGCAAAACCCAGGGGGACCACCTTACAAAAAAGATTGTGCTTCTAAACCCTGTTGACGTATAAATTGTGAAGTGGTACTGCTTACGGTGCTAAAACATTCTCAATTATTCAAAAAGCTGCTATGCGAAAAACATGCGTGGCTGAACTTTCATAGCATGCGCACGCCATCGATCCACAGCTTCAGGTTCCCAAAGAATATTATTAAGTAGGCGTAATATGAAGAAGAAATACATGATTAGCTGCTGGTCAATGAGCTGAGTAGGTCGAATAGGCTGACAGTGAAAATACGGACGCCATTATGCAATTGACATATTGCTTTCTTTTTCGATTCCCGCCCGCTTGTTATTTTCTCCCTGCTCTCCACTTGCGCCAATCTCCGTTCATCTGAACGCCTGAAACAGGTCAGTACTTACCATGAAAATACTCCACTAAGTAATTGGGGGTGACAATTGGAGCCTGCAGATTATTCTCGGTCAACGGTACTCTATAGTAGCGAAGTTTTTCCCAAATCTGTGCACATTCTTGGGATGCTTGTGATGTACCGACTAATATGCATGGTATGTGGCCGCGAAGGTCCTGGTGTTGAGTTCAAGGTCTGTCAGATTTCACAGTAATTACGTGAAAGCATATGCAAGGGATGCAACAATCATTGTTCGATTCGCAAGCACACGTAGTTCAGGGACACAGGTTCTGTACCAAATATGAGACTTTTCGATTCTTCTTGCCGGCCAGTAACCTACGCGATTGTTTTTTCAAAAGTGCATACGCTCTTACTTGGTTCTGTAGTAACTCAGGCAGTCAACGTGATGCACATGAATGTATGAATTAATAACTAAAAGGTGGTTTTCATTTTTGGGGTACAAAAAACTGTTCAGCGATTTTTGGGGTATATAGCTTTTTTTTCGCTTGTAGTCTTTAAGTCCAACTTGAAATCTCGAATACGCCAATTTACCCCCTCTTCCTCCCTACCCCCCGCCCTGACTATGACCCGTGGATAACGTTAGCTGCTAAATATGCGCATTTTTGGTGGTGCGGAATATGATGTCACCTCGTGGCATGTTTATCCGCTTTCGTTTTCACAGCGTATTTCCCTTCGTCATTCAAGCAGATGCTCTCATTAATAGCTTGCAATAAGACTGATTAAAATCGCAAAAAGTAAGTACATCATGAACATCATTAATCTGGGTGTCTATAAGTTGTAGTAAAAAACCGTTCTTTAAGATATTAAGAGCAAGCACTACCCTAACAATCCTGGTGGATGCTACTACTCCACCCTTGACGCATTTTACACTGATTTGCTGAGTTTAGGGAAGAAAGGTAAATCATTTGATGTTTCACCTTTAAGATTACTAACATTTGCACGACAGCAGCTGGAGTTATCGTGGTACCTTTTGGGGGTATTTGACGTTAAGGAGCTATACAAACGAACGGGACCATTTGTTAGTCAACTGAAAAGACCATCGCGATTTAAAATTGTCTCTGCCAGTTATTGTTGCTTCATAACGAGATTCATGTACCTTTCAGGAGTGTTTTCGAAAATTTGTAACGAACACTCCCGTCACTACAGTACATTACTCACTGGTAACCATACGGTATTGAAAAATTTAACTTTCCTGGTTGTATACTAAATTACGGCAGAGTGATGCATATATCGCCCCAAGTAGGGGAATCCGATAAATTTTTGCTTGTGGAATCCGGAATCCGGAATCCGGAATACAACTCAAGGAATTCTGAATCCCACCATCGATTGGAATCCAGAATCCAAGTTCCACTGACAAAGATTGGAATCCAGTACCAGGAATCTGGAATCCACGGCGTGGAATCCAGAATCCAAGACCGTCTTGGATTCCCTTATACATGGGGCGACATATAGCAAACGTGACTAGTGCAGTGTGACGTGGAAAGCAGGACAGATCTTTGTTGTAGTTCACCTTCCCTTCTCCCTCCCCCTGAAAAAGAATTGATTTAAATAGCAAAATATAAAAGCCATTTCATTTTATTTCAAGAAATTCTTAGAAAGGTTTTCCCTCGTCTGCCTACGCTGTGAGGTGAAAGCTAATTATGTTGTTTCCTTGTTTGCTCTTGTGCTCTTGATATATGTTAATGATCAATAATACGTTTTCTCAAATAACTGTTATGCGAAAAACGTTAGGTGTGGGTGAACTTTTATAGTATATAGGTATTTGAGTGCTGTCCAAAAAATTCCTGTCGCAAACATTATTTCGACCTGCAGGTTACCAAAATAGTAAAGAGGAAATACATGACCAGCGGCTGCGGGTGAATGAGCTGACTTGGTCGAATTCCCTGACAGTAGAACGCTGACGTCATCGCCCAAATGATACAATGATTCCTCTTTCGATTCCTCTAGTTATTTTCTCTCTGCTATCTACTCGCACCATTCTCCGCTCAACGGAACACCTGGAACTGGCTACTCATACTAAAATACTCCACTAAGCTACCAACCCCTGGGCAATGACCTATGGATTGTGAAGGCAACAAACGAAACCAAATGGTACTAGAGCCGAGAATTAATTGTGCAATTAAAATGCGCATTTTTGGGGGCTTAATATCGCCACTAAAATAAAAACAGACGTCACGCAGGGGCATATTGAAAAGAAAGAAAACGTCTTTGACGCGGTCTGTTTCCCTTAGTCATTCAAGCAGTAACTCTTTGTAAATACCATGAAAACCATGCTACAATAATTTGCTGTCCGAGCCTTCGTCGTAAACAGTAATTAGTGGATCATTTGCCTCAAGTCAGCTACAATTCGTGTGGCTTTCTATTTGCAGTGATAACAAGGACAATCGGGGAATGGAATGCTTGACGTGGGACATCGCGCGCTAAAACTGTTCAAGCGACTTGCGACCTTAACCGCAATAGCTTAAGAATATTAAAGTGTTGGAGACCATGCGTTAAGTGTCCGTAGTGACTTTGCCCAGGCGGTGACGAAGAAAATGAGCTGTTTTTTGGAATTGAAACAAACTTTTAAAAAGTTTGGCCTGTAGCAATTAATGTTCACGAGGTATATGTTTCCTCATGTTCTTTCCGCTTCCAGCATGAATAAATATCCTGACAAGACAACTTTTGACGAGCGAAGTTTATTCAGCGTCCTAACGGTTTTCACTACAAAGTTACACTGCACAATGAATAATAATTTTTAGCGTGATCTACAGCTAACTGAATATGAACAAAGAATGGTCCGTATTGGGAATAGCGATCTAAACAATCGTCTGCTAATTAAATATGCAATAGCGTATTGTAACAGTATACTATTTTGGGCCGTGTCGGACCTCAAGTAACTTATATCGCCGATACTGCTCCTCATTTAGAACGAATTTCTTAACAAGACAGCAAAATCCATAAGTCTACGCAAGCGACGTGTTTTTCTAATTGTTTCACCATTGTTTCAAACCTCAACCATTTATTGTGTCCTCAACAGCAAGCTAATTTACATCAATGCAAGTATGCAAATCGGGTGTCTACTTGTAGTAAAAAACAGTCCCTTAAGATAATAAGTGTACTTCAAAAAATGACTATCCAAGTGATGCAGTTCTTGATGCAGTCTCGGTATATAGAAAGCTATTTCATGTTTGAAACCTTAAAATTGCCCAAAATGACATATGGCAACCTTTTGGCTTTTTTGCCGCAATAGTTATGAGATACCAGATCTTTGTAACCAAGTATTGAGTATTTTAGTCAACTTGCCACAGTTGCGAAGATAACAGACTGTCTCTAAACGTGAAGTTTAAACAATTTTCTAATTTCGGTCCATGTACAGTGCTATATAGCAATGGTTCAAAATGTTGAGCCTGAATCGCAAACATGATCTTGCTAAGAATGTGGCGAACATGGGATACCGTAGATGGACTACGATACTAAGTGCAAAAACTGGTGAAACGAATATAAGCAACGTGTTCCTGATCCTGTTTCGCTAAGCTTTTTGAACTCTCCATTGATTGTGTCGTCAGTTCAGGCATGACGGAAGTTGATTTTCATAGCAATGTATAAATGAATTTTGGTCTTCAAAACTGTATAAGGCTCTCCTTTACTTTATAATCATAAAATATATGTGTTTTTTGAACTGATAAATTAAAGGAAGGTGACGGAGAAGAAAGAGCCATTAAATTGGGCTCTCAGTTTTATTTGTTCGACCCCACCCAAGAACAGTCACAGCAAAACCCGGGGGGACCTCCCTTACAAAATTATTGTGCTTCTTATACCCCACTGGCGTATAAATTGGGAAGTGGTACCGCTTACAGTGCTAAAATGCAATATTCTCAATTATTCAAAAAACTGCAATGCGAAAAGCATATGTGGCTGAACTATCATGATAGCACGTCATCGACCTACAGCTTTAGGTTACTACAAAAAATTATTAAGAAGGCGTAATATGAAGAAAAAATACATGATTAGCTGCGGGTCAACGAGCTGAGTAGGTTGAATTCGCTGAGAGTGAAAATACGGACGCCATTGTGCAATAATTGACATATTGTTTTCTTTTTCGATTCCCGCCCGCTTGTTTTTTTTTTCTCTCTGCTCTCCACTCGCGCCATTTGCCATTCGCGCTCATCTGAACACCTGAAACAGGCCAGTTCTTACCATGAAAATACTCCACTGAGTAATTGATAGCCTGCGTGGCAGGCGTTTGAAAGGGAAGGGAAAGGGGGTTTTGGGTGCGAGGGAAACGCGAGGGGCGCGCGAGGAGGGAGGGGAGGAGGGAAACGCCTGCCAGGAAACCATTGTTTTCGCCATCTCGCCTACTAATTATGTATGCAAAAATAACGCAACTGTGAATGACTAGCTGTCAAATAAGTCTGGCCGTGATGCGCCTATTAAAGTCGTATTTCGCGTACTGTTTTTCTTTTGTTTTCCCAAAACAAGAAATCTGAAGTGAAGGTACTATTAAAAAAAGTATAAATGCGGTCGTCCGTTGAAGGAAGTCGCAACCATACGAGGCTTGTTATATAAAATCCAGCATAAATCTATCACTTTTTTGCCGAAGGTATCGTGTTGGACTTCCCAACTTGCATGCAATGTGTGTCGAAGAAAATTAATTACAAACACTTTGCCGCCTCTCGAACTGGATCCAGCGGAGCATAGAAAAGAACGCTGGTAGCGGGGAAAGAAGAGCTGAACTTCAAAGATCTCCAATAAGGCTAATTCTGCAATCAATATTATTATTATTAAAGTAAGTTCCTGGCGGCTTTATAACGTATATAACCAGTGAGAAGTCCTTAAACCAAAAATCGGTAAGGATTATAGATCGCTTCGTCTTCAACAATCTGGTCGTTGATTAAGCGTAGCTTGCGTTGTAGGCGTTTGAGGTCAAACAGCAGATAATTTTTCCTTTCTTTCTTCTAGTGAGTAAAACAAGCCGTTGGGAGACAAGACTTACACTAAAAACCAGTCAGCACAACTCATCTAGCTGACAGGTCTTTCCCTTCATACGAGTCTTTTAACTGCTTTCTTCTATTCTCCTTTCAAGCTGCAATAGATGCCTTCAGTTTCTAATCGTTCTAAAACGATGAATTCTATACAGAAATCTCATCACGCCTCACTAACAACATATTTTTAAATAATTACTGAAAGATTACTCAGTAGTGTGATGTTGATTTCAGCTAATCGGATTAAGGTATTAAGGCTGTGATTGACATGTTTTGAAGACGGACCAATCAGGATTTTAACATTTGCTTGGTGGATGTTAAAAAGGAAAAAAACAATGGTCTCCTGGCAGGCGTTTTCCTCCCTTCCTCCTCGACCGCCCCTCGCGTTCTCGCACCTAAAACTCCCTTTCCCTTCCCTTTCAAAACTCCCTTTCTCTTCCCTTTCAAACGCCTGCCACGCAGGCTAAGTAATTGAGGGCGACTAAAGGAGCCTGCAGACTATTCTTGGTTAGCGGTATCGAGGTTTTTCCCAAATCTGTCCACATTCTTGGGATGCTCGTGTTGCACCGACTAATATACATGGTATGTGGCCGCAAAGGTCCTGGTGTTGAGTTTAAGGTCCGTCTGATGTCACAGTAATCACGTGAAAGTACATGCAAGTGATGCAACAATCATTGTTCGATTCGCAAGTAAACGTAATTCAGGTACGCAAATACTGTACCAAATATGAGACTTTTCTATTCGCCTTGCCGGCCGATTCTCTATTTTCCCAGGAAAATGAAAGCAGGGCCTGATCTCAGCTTAGTGTGAGACGAGTTGTATGGAAGATACGAATGTTAGCAAGGTCTAGAAATCCATGTAAATTAAGTTTATTCAGGTTCCACTCCAGTGCATGGTTTTTGTATTTTTATACGATGTCAGGCATGTTACGTCGCTTGTCATCTGAAAGCTTCAATAGGCTTCAAACTCCAGTGGTAAACTAAGTTTTTCAAGAGCCATAATTATGGCTCTTGGTTTTTTTCATTATTTTCTTTTGCATATCAATTGCCTTAGGTCATTAAACACGGATTCAATACTCGATTGAATAATAAGACTTCATGCAGTCGTGACGACTGTATACACTTCAGGTTGAGCGTTGTGTCACGCATTACTGTTTTCATTGTATCTTTGAATGTGAATACAGCCTTCTCTCTTCGGTCCTCACCATTCGAAGGCTAATAATTGTACCTGAGTAACTGTGAATAAAATCGATGAATTAAATATGAGTATTGTTTACTGTGTTGTTCAATTCAGTTTCTACGCTCATGATCCGCAGTAATTCATTTTTTGACACTGGGACTAAAAGGGCTTTCTCTAATTCACCTACACAATTATGAAAGCGGTTCTCATCAATCACATCTCTAAGGTAAACCCACATGTTCGCCCGCACTTCCTAACCATCGGTTACTACTAGTTTAGTAAAATCCAACTAGTGGTCTATTATCAATGCTGCACTGTGATTGGTTGAGTTACTACTAGGCTTGATGTTATAGCCTACTAATAGGGAAACGCGGGGGTTTTTGGCGGCTAAAAAGGTTTAAAGTCTAGCCTTGACTAGCTTAAGTTGTTTTGTCTCGATATTTTTTACCAACTAGTCGGATTTTACGAAAACAATAGACCTTTTTACCGATACGGCGGCCATATTGAATTAATTCAATTTAAGGATTATTATAGGATGGCCAGGGGGCATGAGCACATTTCGTTTGTATTTTCGAGCGCTTTTCGGAACATTTTTTCTTAAAGTTTTCTTAGAACAAGATTGTAATGGGAAAAAAGATCCTTGTGCCGTGTTTGGATGAAATAATGATCGCCTTTTTCTAGTTTAGTATTAGAAATATGGTCTTTCACTGTATATTTCTCGGGAAAAAGGTGATCATTATTAAATCCAAACACGACACAAGGATCTTTCTTCCCATTAGAATCATATTCTAAGAAAACTTTAGGGAAAAATGTCCCAAAAGGCGCTCGGAAATACAAACGAAATGTGCTCATGTCCCCTGGGCATCCTATAATACTCCTTGAATCGAATTAATTCAATATGGCCGCCGTATCGGTAAAAATGTCTATTATTCCTCTCGCCCTTATGGGACTCAGGGCCCATTCGGGCTCCAGGAATAATTGTTAAGTAGATTGTGGAAGAGGTAAGCGGAAGCAAATGGTGAAAATAACGCAATAAAATGTGCTGTGAAATATGTAATTGATGTGGGTATTTTTTTGCATTAAGTGGTTTGAATTACGGCGAAAATAGAAACAGACGTCACGCACAGGCATGCTAAAAGAAAGATCCTGTTTCCGCTTAGACACCCTGCTTCCCTTGCTCATTCGATCGGTAACTCTGTAATCATGCTACAGTTGTGATCTTAGCCTTCTTCGTTAACAGTAAGTACATCATCTACAAAAAACTGACAATCTGGGGATGGAAAGTTTGACGGAAAGGTTTTTTCAACAACCCTAAATTGTTTAAATATACGTCAACCGGCAACTTTGGTAACAATAGCTAAGGATTACTAGAAATACATGAATCGAAGGACCTCGCGAAGGACTTCGGGCGAACGGCAAGAAGTTGAAGGGAAATAGGAAAAAAATACATAATTTAAAACAAACTTAAGCTATATAAAGAAGCAAAACAAAACTACCATAACTAATTTAAAAAAAAAAAAAACTAAACGTTTTGTTACCACTAAGCCACGTAGAACATATTGTGAACGCAACGATAATATTTTATTGAAAGGCTTTTCCCTAGAACTTTTGCCAGCGCGCCCTGTCTAAAGTTGATCGCGCCTCATTAAACAAGGATTCAAAGATACCTTTCAGAAGAATGACTGCTGTTTTGACGCTGAAAACCCAACGTAAACTCATTTTATCGCATTTAAAGAACAGATGCCGAACTAAGCCGATGCGGTACAACTCTTTTGCCATGAAAACGTGTTTTGTTACCTCGATTTTCGCCCATATCTTCAGGGTTATTATCAAAAATCGCTTCCATTTGCTCTTAAAAGTACTTTTACATTCGAAATTCATTGCAAAAAGCACTTAATACCGTAAAACGACCGCAAAAAAACCGAAACCGATAGAAATATGACCAAAGCGTTGACACTCTTCGGTGTTGCCTGGAAGCACAAAATGTTCCTTGACGTCACACACTAGATGACGTCAGGGCGGACACCATGGAGATATATGCAAGTATAGATGGACCGGCCGACTTTGCAGGTCGCTAACACCACGCGCGGGACAAGCGCTTAGCGCGCGACGAGATTATAAACCTCGAGAGGCATGCAGGCGCCTTTGGCGCCTCACTTCGCGCGCAATACACATTTGATTAATCATTAATGTGTCCGCCAGTTGTAGCATGACGAATGAGTTGCCTGTTTTTCATGCACAGGAATATTAATGTCCAAAATAAGTTTGGGCTTGCAGTGCAGTATGTGGCTCTATAAGAATTAAGGGGATCCTATTTGAAACAGGCCATATCAGCAGAAGGCGCTGAAATAGGAAAAAGTCATTCGGGAGCCCATAAGGCTCCTAATTCTACGGCCCATCATTTTCCTTGAAGTTCACCTCACTTTTTAGTCTTTTTTACTCGGCTAACTCCAATAGTTCAATCCAGTTCTCCGCTTTCCCTTCAGAGTTCGAGTTACCTAGATTCTTCTATATACATGGGATATCGCGCAGCTGGGAAACAATAAGGTCAGTCAAAATGGCCGACACTTCATGTGATATAATAGGACAGGTGAGAGTGAAAACAAAGACTTTTTGTAATAAAAATGTCTCATCGTGCCATTGGCGACCTGTGACGTAGGTCAAAATTGCCTACACTATGGGGTTTACTGAAAACTTAGTTAAAACTCTGAACATATAGACATTTGGCTTCCTTTGGATCTGTTTCAGGTACATGAGGTCACAGTGAACGTCACTTATGCCGCCGTCATATCTCCTAACCACACCATAGCAATCGACTTTCAATTTTGTTAAGGGGTGTTCAAAGTTTATTGATTTGAATAATTGAGCTACTTTTTGTTACAAATAAACTGACGGCAAATAAAAATAAGAGTTTTTAATAGTCATAATCATTGTTTAAAAATCACAGAAAACTTCCCTTGGGAAAAGGAATCCTAACCCTAAGCCCCCCACTCCACCCCCTGTACGATGGAGGGTTAAAGGGACTCGATCACGGTTATGCGCATGCGCGCCGTTTGTCTCTTCAGAATAAATTTCGGGTCAACACTAAATTCGAAATCGCCATTACCGGTGCAATCATTGAAAATCCTTCGTTTTATTCGGACATCCGTCGCTTTGGCTAGTCTAGTTATACTTCGGTAGTGGTGATTAACCTGTGGTTGTGTTGTTTGACTGGTTACGCAAAAAATACTGTTTTGATCATGGAGGTTAATTCAGAAGAGCATCGTGGCCGTCCGGCAACAAGCCGTTCTCAAGAGTCTTTGGAGTTAGAGAAGCTTAGCCGATCGATCTGGTATGGTTCTAGGAGTAGTGTGTGGCTTATGAAAAGAATACACGACACTTGGAAAGTGGTTAAAGGCATGAGTTCGTTCAACTTTGATTTGATTTTTGACTCCGACCTGTAGTTATACCGCAACAGGCCGCGCGATCTTCAGCAATGCGTGTATGTTAGGGTCATTCATTTTTTCTGAAAGTTGAAAAATGAAAAATGAAAAATGAAAATCTGTGTTCAATTTTCATTTTTTTTTAAAATTAAAAAATGAAAAATAACAATCGAAAATTGATTTTCAATTTTCATTTTTCTGTAAATGTATAGAAAAATGAAAATGAAAATCGGCGTTCAATTTTTATATTTTTAGGAATTAAAAAATAAAAATTAAAAAGAAATGAAAATCTACTTTCCATTTTATTTTGTTTCTGAACATAGAAAAATGAAAAATGAAAATCTGTGGTCAATTTTCTGTTTTTTTTTTTTTTTTTACTCAAAACGGAAATGAAACTAACACGGAAATAAAGAAAAACAACTAATCACGATACAACAGATTCCCGCGAAATTGCTGTCATTTGTCATCTTGTTCGAGTGTTTCTGTTGCAATGGAAGAAGATTATATTATTTTCGAATGAATAGTAGAAAGACGAGTGAAACAAAAGAAGGTGACAGCGGAAAGATTGGCACAAATGTTTAGAGTAAGTCATGCCGAAGATTATTGTAATTGAGCTGATTTCTTCCAATGTTCTCAATCAAAGCCTTATACTGAAACCTCTCGTAAACGACCACCTCCGTAAGCGACCGTGACCACTTTTTCGGCTGATAGTTTGAAAATTTTCTACTGTCTTAAACCTCTGGTAAGCGACCACTTGACACATGGTCTTACTAAACAGTGAAGCACGTGGCGGTAAAAATGGACAAAATGAATTTATTTTTTGGCTGTCACACAAATATTACTGTGCTTTTTTTAGTTCGATCTATAACTACAATATTAACCATTACCCTTGAGAAGAAGACTCAGATTTCCAGGTTTTTGTTCGTCAGACGTTTTAGGGACATTTCTGTAAAGAAGTCACGTACACAAGTAAAATTTTTTAACCACCAATTTATAGCGTCATCTAATTAAGTGCACTTCCGTAAATGAACTGTCGCATAGAATAGCTAATGATTGTGTCAATACAACTACCAGTAATTGGTAGGAGAAAGTAACCTTTATTATCTTTTTAGAATAAACATACCACCCCATCCTAGGTTGACTTGAAAATTTCGCCCTTGCGGTCCGACCCTCGTAAGCGACCACCAAGCCTTTGCATTTGGGTGGTCGCTTATGGGAAATTCGACTGTAGCTGACGGGACGGACCATTAGAAAAGTTATGGGGGGGGGGGGGGGTGTGGAATTTTCGAGCAGCAGGTATTATTTTTCGTTATCGAATGCCTTGTATGAAAATTTTTTAGGCCATAGCATGAATATTTTTTAGGGTTAATTGGCGTGCATGAATATTTTTCATTTAATTTTTCCTTGCGCGAATATTTTTTTTGTACTTCGCCCCCCCCCCGACCCCCATACGTTTTCTAATGGTCCGTCCCTTAGACCTTCGTCAGCCTCTGAAGTTCTTCCATAGCTGTCACATGCATTCCCTGCAAAAACACTTACAAACTAACATCAGCTCAATTACAATAATCTGCAGTATGACTTACTCCAAACATTTGAGCCAATCTCTCCCCTATCACCGGCATTTTTTTCACTCGTCTTTCTACTCCTCGTTCTCCTACTCCTGAGAAAAATATAATGTAATCTTCCTGCATTGCAACAGAAACACTCGACTGAACAAGATCGAAGCTGATGACAGCAATTGCACGGGAATCTATTGTATCTTTATTTCCTGGTTAGTTTGATTTCCGTTATGAATCCATAGAAAAAAAGAAAATTGACGACAGATTTTCATTTTTCATTTTTCTGAAAAAAATAAAATTTGACACAGATTTTCTTTTTTATTTTTCCATGTTCAGAAAAAAATAAAAATTGAACATAGATTTTCATTTGTCATTTTTCATTTTTCAATTTCTAAAAGAATAAAAATTGAACATAAATTTCCATTTTTCATTTTTTTATGTTTAGAGAAAAATGAAAATTGAAAATCAATTGTCGATTTTTATTTTTCATTTTTAATTAAAAAAAAATTGAACACAGATTTTCATTTTTCATTTTTCAACTTGCAGAAGAAATGAATGACCCTAATATACAGGCATTTTCACCGATCTGGTACACTTGAAATGTTCCTTGTATCTTTGCTTTACGATCATATATGTTTAAGAATTGATGTTTTTAAAATAAATTATTACCTGAATATTCTGTTTATAATCTAGTTTCTTCATGTGTTCTACTCGATAACATTTGTTTTGCGGAACACTGACCCGATGCAACGCGAATGAATTTGTTCATTTGCTGATAAGCAATTGAAATTTATGCTCAGTTAAGGATAATCTTTATACTCATACGTTGTGTGTTTTTGTCACCGGTCAGGCGCTATTTGTAGGTGTTTCTGGGTTTATATAAGGCGAACTGAGAGAACAGTAATAAGATGTTTGTTTACAAATTTTGTTTGCCGATCGGTGACTGCTTTAATTTAGCGTGGGTACGACCTCGTAAAAATATACGTTGGTAAATGTTTGTTTCAAAGCAGGACAGGGCTGTAAATGTTATTCTTATCGGCTGCAACATATATCTGAGGAGTAGCAAAGAATAAACTTGAATTATAGGGATAAATAAAATCAAACCAAATGCCCGGAAATACTCTCGTGTCGCGAACAGTTAATTTGAATTTTGTAAATTTACTTGCGTGCATCTAACTCGCTTTCGATTGGTTTAAAAACAATCAGCTACTTTCAGAACTCACACATGCGCATTATCGTGAACCAGTCCCTTTAACATATCTAACTGACAGTCTCAAATTTTATCCCATAATTCTAAACAAAAATAGTCATTTTTTTAAAAACCTTCTACTTATCGTTTGGGTTTTCTGTCTAATTGTACTATTGCATCGTATAACAGAGCTGAAAAATGCAAGGAGCTCGATTTTTGGCGTTGAAATTTTTGAACGGCGAAGTGTCTAAATTTTCGTACGGTTAGTCCGTGTGAAGGTGTGAAAGGAACACATGAACGCAAGAAATTTAAACTAGTCGAAAATTCGTCCGGTGCCTTTAAAATTTTAAGATGATGAAGAGGATTAGAACAGTGTGGGGAGACTGCATTGAAGAGAGCTCCAGAGAGAGCTCAGTAAGTCATTGATAAGGCGACATTTTAAATATGGTATTGTTAAAATTTCAAGTCTTCTTTTAGTTTATGTTTGATGGCTTAACGTTGCTTTGTTAAATGTCAAAGAAAGGTTATCGAGCTGTAGAGTTTTTCGAAACGGGAGATTGGAATGCAATTTCAACACTACCCTTGTTAGTTATTTTCGTTTTTAGTGCCCCTTGTTTTCTTTTATGATTCTTTGGTATAAATTAATTTGTCCCTTTGAGTTGATTTGCTAACACAAGGGATTATTTTCCCAAAGGTTTCAAGGACCAGAATTCTATCAAGTATGTCCTTTTCCCAAGAGTACTCCAAAGAACAGCTGAACTACTTCAGAATTTGTTATGCAACAACTGATATTCTCACCGAAGGCCTGAGAGAAATCTTTAAACAAGAATGGGATAAACAGTACAAATTAACAAAAGGAGAATGGAAAGACGAGCCTCGGAATGGAATGGACTTTTATAACGGAGAGTCTGCCCGAAAGCAAAGAAGAAATGCTCATCTTTTAACCACAATGCAAAACGGAAACAGAGAAGAATGGGATTGCACAATGCTTTTCTACGCCATTCTTTTCTCCGATTGTGTTGGGCCCAGTCTTAACGCAGCTGTGAGGATGAACGTAGATCATCTTAGAAATTTCAGGAACGAAGAATTTGCTCATATGAAACAAGGTAGTCTCTCTGACACAGATTTTCAGAATGCTATTAGCAAAGTTGAGGTGGCATTTCAAGTGCTTGGTCTACACACTGTAAAAATTCAAGATTTAAAAAATCAGAAAACGTTTCCGACAGACGAATTACAACAGATCCTTAAAAAGGTTGATGACCTTAAACAAGAAGTTCTAGAAAAGGAGGATCAACGCCAGGTCCTTGAAGATCAGCTCCAGAAAGAAACGCCTTCGTTTTGTATTCTCCCTCCTAAACCTTCACATGACATCGATGATCGTGAACGCGAGGTGTCAGAAATAGCGCAGCAGTTGAGGGAGTTAAAAGAGTCCAGTGTCAACAAGCTGAGTTGTCTGTACATCTCAGGGAATCCTGGAAGTGGCAAATCACAGTTAGCTGGCCTCGTAGCTAAGAGGTACTTTGACGAGATTAAGGAAATACCAGGCAGTTCTTCATTTGTGATGACCTTAAAGGCAGCTAGTCCAGATTCACTCTTGGAGTCATATGTGTCATTTGCTCGCCATTTAAGGTGTCCAGACTATTCGGTTATGGAAATCCTCAGCTCCAAGGTCTGGAAAGTAGAGGAAAAGATCTCTTATCTTAAGACGCTTATTGCTGTAAAAATTAGCTCTTATACATCTTGGCTACTTGTTGTTGACAATGTCAGCACCATGTCCTCTGTGCATGTCCATTTACCACAGGCTGGAATCCACACTTGGGCAAGGGGTCAGATGCTGATTACAACTCAAGACATTAGGTCAATCCCCCCAAAGGGCTCTTTTGTTAATCACATCTCAGCAAGCGAAGGTATGGAGCCAGACGATGCCTGTTCCTTATTGGCCAAGCTATCTGGAATAAAAGATAGCGAGTTATTGAGAAAAGTGGCACAAAAACTAGACTATCAACCTCTTGCTTTAGCAGGCGCTGCCGTCTTTGTCAAAGGGATACGAGAGGACAAAGCATCGAAGTATTTTGGCTGGAGCAAATACCTGAAGATGTTAGAAAAAGGCAAAAGAGAAACTACGGAGGATACTCTCGCATATACAAACCCAATTTACCCAAAGTCAATGACACAAGCAATTAAGCTAGCCGTCGAAACACTGATGAGTTCTGACGAGATTGTGAAACACCTTTTCACTCTCCTTTCCCTCTGCGCACCACAACAATTAAACGTGGACGTAGCAATTAATTATATCATTAACGTACTCCAAGACTTTCATGAAGAGGACAAGGAACTAATACGCATGAAGTTAAGAAATTGCTCACTTTTGCTTTTCGAAGATGACCAAGGTGGCTACTTCATTCGTGTGCACCAGGTTGTGCATGATGCTATCAAAATTATGATAAGTAATTGTCCGGAGAGTCAAACCCCTCAAGTCCTAAATGCCGTTATTACATCATTTGACGAATTTATAGACGCTGTTCCACAATTAAATAGGAGACTGGACACCATACGTCTGGTTCCGCATTTAAAGACCATAACCATGGTAACCGACGAAGTGTTTGAAGAAGAAAATTTTCTCCAAGTTCATGATCAAGACATTTCAAAAAAATGTGAAAACCTTGCGCATATTTGTAAAATGCATTGCGAATTTAACGAGGCAAAAACATACTTTGCCCTTTCACTCGCCCTAAAACTTGAAAAGCTCGGCCCTGAACATGTTGATGTTGCAAGAAGCTACAATAACTTGGCTTCAATTTACCAGGACCTAGGTGACCTCGAGCAAGCCAAGGAGTATCAGCAACGTTCTCTAGCGATTACACTGGACAAGCTCGGCCCTGAACATGTTGATGTTGCAACAAGCTACAATAACTTGGCTTCAATTTACCTGGACCTAGGTGACCTCGAGCAAGCCAAGGAGTATCAGCAACGTTCTCTAGCGATTAGACTGGACAAGCTCGGCCCTGAACATGTTGATGTTGCAACAAGCTACAATACCTTGTCTTCAATTTACCAGGACCTAGGTGACCTCGAGCAAGCCAAGGAGTATCAGCAACGTTCTCTACCGATTACACTGGACAAGCTCGGCCCTGAACATGTTAATGTTGCAGCAAGCTACAATAACTTGGCTTCAATTTACCAGGACCTAGGTGACCTCGAGCAAGCCAAGGAGTATCAGCAACGTTCTCTAGCGATTACACTGGACAAGCTCGGCCCTGAACATGTTGATGTTGCAAGAAGATACAATAACTTGGCTTCAATTTACCAGCACCTAGGTGACCTCGAGCAAGCCAAGGAGTATCAGCAACGTTCTCTAGCGATTACACTGGACAAGCTCGGCCCTGAACATGTTGATGTTGCAACAAGCTACAATAACTTGGCTTCAATTTACCAGGACCTAGGTGACCTCGAGCAAGCCAAGGAGTATCAGCAACGTTCTCTAGCGATTAGACTGGACAAGCTCGGCCCTGAACATGTTGATGTTGCAACAAGCTACAATAACTTGTCTGTAATTTACCAGGACCTAGGTGACCTCGAGCAAGCCAAGGAGTATCAGCAACGTTCTCTAGCGATTACACTGGACAAGCTCGGCCCTGAACATGTTAATGTTGCAACAAGCTACAATAACTTGTCTTTAATTTACCAGGACCTAGGTGACCTCGAGCAAGCCAAGGAGTATCAGCAACGCGCTCTAACGATTAAGCTGGACAAGCTCGGCCCTGAACATGTTAATGTTGCAACAAGCTACAATAACTTGTCTTTAATTTACCAGGACCTAGGTGACCTCGAGCAAGCCAAGGAGTATCAGCAACGTTCTCTTGCGATTAAGCTGGACAAGCTCGGCCCTGAACATGTTGATGTTGTAACTAGCTACAATAACTTGGCTTCAATTTACAAGCACCTAGGTTACCTCGGGCAAGCCAAGGAGTATCAGCAACGTTCTCTAGCGATTACACTGGACAAGCTCGGCCCTGAACATGTTCATGTTGCAACAAGCTACAATAACTTGTCTTTAATTTACCAGGACCTAGGTGACCTCGGGCAAGCCAAGGAGTATCAGCAACGTTCTCTAGCGATTAAGCTGGACAAGCTCGGCCCTGAACATGTTCATGTTGCAACAAGCTACAATAACTTGTCTTTAATTTACCAGGACCTAGGTGACCTCGGGCAAGCCAAGGAGTATCAGCAACGTTCTCTTGCGATTAAGCTGGACAAGCTCGGCCCTGAACATGTTCATGTTGCAACTAGCTACAATAACTTGGCTTCAATTTACAAGCACCTAGGTGACCTCGGGCAAGCCAAGGAGTATCAGCAACGTTCTCTAGCGATTACACTGGACAAGCTCGGCCCTGAACATGTTGATGTTGCAACAAGCTACAATAACTTGTCTTTAATTTACAAGGACCTAGGTGACCTCGAGCAAGCCAAGGAGTATCAGCAACGTTCTCTAGCGATTAAGCTGGACAAGCTCGGCCCTGAACATGTTGATGTTGCAACAAGCTACAATAACTTGTCTTTAATTTACCAGGACCTAGGTGACCTCGGGCAAGCCAAGGAGTATCAGCAACGTTCTCTTGCGATTAAGCTGGACAAGCTCGGCCCTGAACATGTTCATGTTGCAACTAGCTACAATAACTTGGCTTCAATTTACAAGCACCTAGGTGACCTCGGGCAAGCCAAGGAGTATCAGCAACGTTCTCTAGCGATTACACTGGACAAGCTCGGCCCTGAACATGTTGATGTTGCAACAAGCTACAATAACTTGTCTGTAATTTACCAGGACCTAGGTGACCTCGAGCAAGCCAAGGAGTATCAGCAACGTTCTCTAGCGATTAGACTGGACAAGCTCGGCCCTGAACAAGTTGATGTTGCAAGAAGCTACAATATTTTAAGCAACGACGACGGCGACGGTTCCAAAATCAGCAAACGAGCATAGGTTTATATTAGGAAAGCAACAGCTTTGCACGTGCATCACGCCCTTTGTACACTTCTTAGCGGTCGCTGCATGAGTACGACGTGAAAGGGCCTAATTTCACGTTTGTCTAGGACGGGAACACAAGACAATCACTCATTTGGTGTTCGATGTTAGTGTGCGATGTAAACAAGCCAACCACGCAAATTTTTTTTGGCGGTGCGAACGACTTCGTACACGCTTAAAAATGACGCTGAAAAGAAAATTCTGCTGGCAGAGTTCATGCAAAGATATAGCTTGCGACTGTGCGGCAATTTTCGAAAAACGGCATATCTGTCGTGGCAAACACAATAGCCTTCAATACTCAGTAGTATTCCCTCATTGATTTCAGTCAGTATAAGGTGTTTCTTCCTTAACGGTCACCTCTCTACACGGGCCATTTTTGTTTTGTTTTTTTTTTTCGGCGGACGGTCCATACATGACATACATTTACTCTTCTTTCAACCTCTCTACTATGGCCACATTCTTCAATGTCCCTAAGGTGGCCGTTGTAGAGAGTTTCAACTGTAATTTGATCAAATTGAAATAATTGGAAAATAAAGAAAAAATATCGCCTCGCAAAAACGGCGAGTTTTACTTAAAGAAAGAAGGCATTACTTAAAGAGAAAGAACGCACTCACAAATTACTGTGACCATTTTACATTCAACGGAGTACTGGCTTCATTGTTGAACCTCCTTTATCGTTTCCTTATTTTAAGTCCGCGGACTTCAGGTTTGGGAACGGACAATTTGTTAAAAGAAAGGGACCTGGAAACAATAGAGTGAAGGGACACCTGGTCAGCGGGCTTGTTCCTTTGCACATGCTCAATCAGGTTCGTTGATTTGGGTGTTACGAAAACTAAGACCCTCGAAAACGAAGACCTAAGACCTAAGACCCGTCTTAGTTTTCGAGATTACGAAAACTAACACCGCCTAAAATCGAATCAAATTGTAACCGAAATAGGTCTGATCTGTCAAATTATATCATGTTCGATCCTTTCCACCGAGTTTTAGGTCAAATTTAACGGTAAATTTAGGGGTCTTAGTTTTCGTAATTTCGAAAACTAAGACCCCCACCAAAACAATCTCTAAAATTTCTACAAAGTCGAATTACCACCGTTTGAAGACTATAATCCGTAAGACAAACAAAAACTACTATCATACGCGTGCTAGACGATCCGCTTCGTCTAACAATTTGCAGACATACATTATCAATATTGCGGCTTCAAGAAGAGGATGTAAGCTATAGACTACCTACGTATAATTGTACACTGAAAATATGCCTTAGCCCTATAATTTTGGTTGTTTATCCTTAAAGTCATAAAATTGGTTTTCCACTGGAGATGGACTTTTGTCTTCCTTGCGGGCTGACATGTCGCTGCGACCAGAATGCCTGATCGCTAAGTCTCAACGGCGTTATCGGTTAAACATCACACAAAACTACGGATTTTGTTTTTCCTTTTCTGGCCAGGTCATAGATAGAAAAGTGCTTTTATAGAAAGGGCAAAAAAAGGAGAATATGCCACATTGCTCTTTTCTAGCGTTTGTTTTTATCGTTGCCACCCCGGAGATCACCGCGTTACAATGCAAAGGTAGTTGATGGGTAGGGGTGGAGAGCAAGGAGAAATAGTCTGTGAGGGATAATCGCTAAAATCACTCATGAAAATAATACTAATAATTAAAAAAACGAATGAGTGAATGAATTCCCTGTACTACCAAAGCATCGTCTCGAGAATTGGAGTTCTAATTTCAGAACAATAAAATAAACACGACAACCGCTGCACACGAACCCCCTCAGGTGATAGTTACAGGTAACGCAATCTCGATCGCAGCGACACAGAAAAACATCCATCTCCAGTGGAAAGCCAATTTCATGATTTAAAGGATAAACAACAAAATTAAAGACCAATAGGGGTAAGGCATATTTTCAGTGTACAATAGATACGTAGGAAGTCTATGGCTTTGGTCCTCTTTTTAAAGCGAGTCTTCAAATTGTTAGCGGATCGTAGATAGCACGCGTATGATCAGTCGGCATGAAGCTCTTGGAACGTTTTCACTGATTGGCTGGTAACTTTATTTCCGTTGCAAAGGTTGCAAAAGATACACACAATAAAGAATAGGGAGACAGAGAAAAATAAGGGTCGGGTGGCTGGGGGGAAAAAGAAAGAAAAACATGTCGTCAAACGAACCTCGGTGTGCGACAAACGCAGACTGCAAACTTGCAGGTTTGCAGATAAACGAGGTAAACCTTCTTAGGGAATGCTTCAAACAGATTCCCTTTCTCTAAAGAAGAATACTCACTGAGACGTAGTTTTAAGGGTTGCAGAGGTTGCGAGGTACCAACACTGAGAGATGGACTGACTGAGACGTGGTTGCAAGGGTTGCAAAGGTTGCGAGGTACAAACACTGAGAGACGGACTGACTGAGACGTGGTTGCAAGGGTTGCGAGGTATAAAGACTCAGAGACGGACTGACTGAGACGAGGTTGCAAGGGTTGCAAAGGTTGCGAGGTATAAAGACTGAGAGACGGACTGACTGAGACGTGGTTGCAAGGGTTGCAAGGGTTGCGAGTTACAAAGACTGAGAGACGAACTGACTGAGACGAGGTTGCAAGGGTTGCAAGGGTTGCGAGTTATAAAGACTGAGAGACGGACTGACTGAGACGTGGTTGCAAGGGTTGCAAGGGTTGCGAGGTATAAAGACTGAGAGGCGGACTGACTGAGACGTGGTTGCAAGGGTTGCGAGTGTTGCGAGGTATAAAGACTGAGAGGCGGACTGACTGAGACGTGGTTGCAAGGGTTGCGAGTGTTGCGAGGTATAAAGACTGAGAGATGGACTGACTGAGACGTGGTTGCAAGAGTTGCGAGGTATAAAGACTGAGAGACGGACTGACTGAGACGTGGTTGCTAGGGTTGCAAGGGTTGCGAGTTTTAAAGACTGAGAGACGGACTGACTGAGACAAGGTTGCAAGGGTTGCAAAGGTTGCGAGGTATAAAGACTGAGAGACGGACTGACTGAGACGTAGTTGAAAGGGTTGCAAAGGTTGCGAGGTATAAAGACTGAGAGACGGACTGACTGAGACGTAGTTGCAAGGGTTGCGAGGTATAAAGACTGAGAGACGGACTGACTGAGACGTGGTTGCAAGGGTTGCGAGTTACAAAGACTGAGAGACGGACTGACTGAGACGAGGTTGCAAGGGTTGCGAGTTACAAAGACTGAGAGACGGACTGACTGAGACGTGGTTACAAGGGTTGCGAGGGTTGCGAGTTACAAAGACTGAGAGACGGACTGACTGAGACGAGGTTGCAAGGGTTGCGAGGTATAAAGACTGAGAGACGGACTGACTGAGACGTGGTTGCAAGGGTTGCGAGGGTTGCGAGGTACAAACACTGAGAGACGGACTGACTGAGACGTGGTTGCAAGGGTTGCAGAGGTATAAAGACTGAGAGACGGACTGACTGAGACAAGGTTGCAAGGGTTGCAAAGGTTGCGAGGTATAAAGACTGAGAGACGGACTGACTGAGACGTAGTTGCAAGGGTTGCAAGGGTTGCGAGGTATAAAGACTGAGAGACGGACTGACTGAGACGTGGTTGCAAGGGGTGCAGAGGTATAAAGACTGAGAGACGGACTGACTGAGACAAGGTTGCAAGGGTTGCAAAGGTTGCGAGGTATAAAGACTGAGAGACGGACTGACTGAGACGTAGTTGCAAGGGTTGCAAGGGTTGCGAGGTATAAAGACTGAGAGACGGACTGACTGAGACGTGGTTGCAAGGGTTGCGAGTTACAAAGACTGAGAGACGGACTGACTGAGACGAGGTTGCAAGGGTTGCGAGTTACAAAGACTGAGAGACGGACTGACTGAGACGTGGTTACAAGGGTTGCGAGGGTTGCGAGTTACAAAGACTGAGAGACGGACTGACTGAGACGAGGTTGCAAGGGTTGCGAGGTATAAAGACTGAGAGACGGACTGACTGAGACGTGGTTGCAAGGGTTGCGAGGGTTGCGAGGTACAAACACTGAGAGACGGACTGACTGAGACGTGGTTGCAAGGGTTGCAGAGGTTGCGAGGTACAAACACTGAGAGACGGACTGTAAGGGCAGGGAACGGGGGACGATTTGCAACAGGTACGTCAGTCGTGGCATCTGCTCGTTGGAATGTTTTCGAGCGACTCAACTTCAAGAAAAGCAGAAATAGCAAGCTCGTGATGTGCTTACTAAGTTTGTTCGTTCCGAAGTTAAGATCGAAGGTGACATGTAATCGAGCGAAACTGATCAGTACAGGGATGGAGCTTGGATTATTCTAGCTTCCTATAGCAAATTGTCCGATTGCTATGATGAGCGGATATCTACATATTCCAGATCGTCTGTTTAAGCGGCACGGCCTCTGTTCTTAGTGAATCTCCTGTGGATGGTTGTGTTGGGAATTCTTTATCCTAACGTTTGTCCGTTTTCCTGGGGTACACACACGGTAGAACCTGAAAAGGTCGAAAATAAACCACAAAACTTGCGTAAAAGGCAAATAAATTAAAGCCCATTAGTTCAATAAAACAGCAGATTCATTTTACTCTGTTTGTTTTTTTCGAAATGTTGTTTATAGAACAATAGCAACAGACGGTGTGGACCGAATCATCCAAACAAGGTGGGATCACAAAGTATGCGGGATGGTAAAAAGTAAAGGTGTGATGATCACCTCGTTTGATAGCATTGCATGGACCGGGCTGCCTTAGCTCTGCTGGAGTTTTACATGGCAAAAGATAACTCGCAGATCATTACATCGACACCGTCAGGATGACATTGCAGGATGAAGAAACTGAAGCAAATCTTTAGTAGCATGAAGAGGCTCAAGACGCAGCTAGCGTTATTTCAGCTGCGAGGTTGTCCTCGTTATGTCCGTTATACAATTTCATCAACATAAGTGGACTTTAATGAGGTTAAAACAGCTTGCTAAGGACGTCTGCGCGGGAGGCTAAAAAATAGCCGGACAGAAAATTTTATGTACAATATTTGTTTGGAGACGCAAATAGTAGTTTGTAGTTTTTATTAATAGTTTGTAATATTTTTTATCCTTTTTTATGGGATATTTTTCTATTAGCTTAGTTTAGGACTAGTTTTAATTATTTTTTAACATATTTTTATAATTCTTTTTTATCTGGGGCCGCTAAGGATATCAGTTTTTGTAACTGTAGCAGTTACCCTCGCTCAATAAAAGTATCTTCTTCTTCTTTTACTGCCAAGGATTTTTGTTTGCTTGAGGACGGCTAAAATTTGCCAGATGAACGATTAAATCAAGTCCAATTTTCGAAGCTTATGTAATAAATTCCCCCGATTTTCGGAAGTTGAATTTTTCATATTTTCATACTACCCAGGTTACACTATTTTTTTTAGAAAAAAGGGGAACGTAAAGTTTTCGGATGTGATGGAGAGCGGATTCAGAAAAATTCTTACTTTCGTACGACGTTAAATTGCACATAAAAGTTTCGGAAAATCATACTAGAGCCCTTGAAATTTTCACAGCAACAAAGCATTTCACGTCTTACGCCTATGCTTACGCTTACAAGACACAACCTCAGCATGTTGATGGAAGAAGGTGGCTCATGATGGCTCGTAAAAAAGATTGGAGACTTTGGGGGAGGCTTGTTAGGCATTTATTCTAAACTTATTACACTTTAACCATTATCGTGCATCAGATATACCATTTCAAGAAACGTATTACTGTTAAATAGTCGTCATAAGAATTTCGGGCATCTCAATAATATGTGTCATATTCAATGTTTAGACCTTTGTCACAAGAAGTTAAGAGATCTACCACACTCCGTGTATGTACTTTGTCCATTCAGCACTAGCGACAAAAAAACGACTCAGGTTATGTCGAATACAGCGTATACATTCAAAGTTGTCTTTAAACTGCTTAACTCATTGTGATACACAATTTCAAAGGAAAAAAGTACATATTGCCTTAAATCATTATAGATTAGAATTTATGTTAGTTATCTTCCGCTCGAAAAAAGGTAATTCCATAATTCTCACGCAAAAGATTTATTTTGGATACTTAACTGCCTACCACTAGCTAACGACAGTGAGGTGAATAGTTGTTTTAGTGTATACTAAAGCAATGAGATAATAGAGCACTAAAATTATGATATTAACACATTCATTCCTTTCAAGGAGTGCAATTTCCGCGCGCATTTGCTCGGAGGCCAAAGCTATTGCTTTCCCGTGGCATATGCGAACTATCCACTGTTTCAGTATATAGTAATATCAGTATATAGTATATATAGTAATTTCAGTATATAGGAACAAAGATTATTTACATGGATGGTGAATGCCGGTTATATATTATGACCCAAAGTTTGGTTATACTTAAGCCCGCGGCAATAGGTACAACTTAGAGCCGTGCGAAAGGAAATATTTCTGTAAAAATCGAAACGCTGTCAAATCAGTTTGGTTAAGGTTTTATTATAGAGTTCAAATAATGCCTGAGCCACGCCCAGAAGAGTATCCTTTAGGCCTTTTACTATAATTTTCCGACGACCTCCCAGTCAGTCCCTAAGCATAAAATCGAAAAACGTGCTCGCTTTAATTTGCTAGTTTTATGTATTCTTGCTTTTTTGGAATGTTGAGACTTAAACGGACACAGTTAGCTATGGGACAGCGCTGACCTGGACACTACTTTAATTGCCAGTTTGAAAAGCGTTTACCTCATCCCGAAATCAAATGTACGCGTCGGATACATCTAGAAATCCGCTGAATATCCTGCCTAGTGTTTCATTGGATCCTCTGTCTTTCACTGAAAACCTCTTTTTGAGTTTACTTTTACTCATCCTATTACATTATTTTATGATATTCGGTTAGCAACAGTAATATTCTTACAGCACTCAAGTCGGGAGTGCTGTCAAGAAAGTCGAAGCGCCTTAACTTCTTTTTGTTAGTAATTTTATTTTTTAAATCACGTCGCGTCAATCTCACAACATTCACACAATTTCCAGTGTTTCGGTTTTAGACCTTTTCGGTGGGATTCTTCGTAGTCTGTCCACGTACCATTTTTTGGACATTTCGACGTGCGCGTGAGGTGGATTTTCTGTTGATTTCGTAGGAATTTTTAGAGAGTATTTTATTGTTTAAGGACATTATATTTAAGAAAAATATCGTAATGATTCTCTCCTGGAGTATTGAGGCTGAGATTAACCTCAATTTAAGAAAATGAGCTGAGAACCTACCCAGGCTGAGAGTCAGTCACGAACGTCTTAATTTCCCTTATTTGCTATTTTCTGTTTTTTGAATGAGTAGTATAAATAAAGGCAAACTGTAGTCTAACAGATGAATTGACCAAAACAATTGGAGACATTTTATTTTTTTCAATATTAATAATGTAATTTCCATATGCCATGTAAATTAAGAACATTTTAATAACGTTTTCAAACCTCAAATTGCGAAAAATAAGAACGTGCAGCCTCAGTTCCAAAATTGGACGTTTTCTTTAAAAAAAAGTGTATTCAAATGACAATTGTTAAGGGTTGCCCGCCGGGAGAGGTCCAAACAAAATGGTCCTTGTATTTTTGAAAAAAAAAAATTATGTGTTGTGCTGTGATCCGTTCCGGTAATTTTAAAATGTTGGTTTGCTATACCAGCTCTTAATTGGCCAGTCATTAGCTCAATTGGTAGAGCGCTGCACCAATGTACCAGTATCGCAGAGGGCGTGGATTAGATTCTGTACAAGCAAGCTCCGGACCTTTTGGATGGTTTTTCGATCGGAAGGCACGAGAAGAAAAGTGAATCTTTCGACATTTTTGCGGCAAAGTCTTAAAGCTAAACGATGGATGTGATTTTCTGGGGGGAAATCGTTGGGGTGCTGGATTTTCTCCCTTATCATTCCGTTTAATATTAGGAGACGGGACCGCCATTTTACGTGGTCATCCGAACCACGCGAAGTTCTTGCCATTTCTAGGGCCAAGGTGTAGATAAAGCAAACGGTAAATCCACTACTTTTCCCAAAAAAACGTGGTCGAACCGCTCGGTACGGACGTCTCTCGGTTACGGATTGTTTCTAATGTCCCGACACAATTCTTATAAATTGTCTTTAAAAAATTACCTCTATAATACGGACTTTCTCAATAATAAAACGGACACTAAATCTCGGCCTCAGTGACTACATTCATATAGACTTAACCTATCTTTATTACGGACACTACGGTGATCAGGTGAATCTCGAATCCCGATCACGTTAATCGGCATGCAAAAGGGGGGATCCCGTCTTGTGGATGTGCTATGCTAGGTGTACAGAGGAACATTTTTATAAGGCTTGAATCGACTGCAGATAGCATAAAGATCTTTTCTATTACATTTTGTACTCTAGTAAATGTTTTCTGTACTTGCAAAATAGCGGAAGACCAGGTCTAATTGTGTACGAAAAGGGTAGCCCTTTCATATACCTTGTATTGACAAATTGTACTCTTTTCACATACCTTGCAGTTTACAACTTTGCATCCCTTTTAACTACTGTAAATGCACTGTCATTTTAAAATAGGAATCATTCACAAAAATAGAACGTTTTCTCAACTTTATCATATAAAGCCTGAAAATTCATCTGTTAGCCGCTCTTTGGGCTTTTTCACAGACACACAATTGAAGGTGCTAATGGGGGTACCCAATTCTTAGTTAACTACTAAATAATCGACCAAATATCAGTTAACTTCTATTTATTGGGCAAATTCTCAGTTAACGACTAATTTCATTGACATGGGGCAATTCGACTTTTCGTGAGTGTAGCCCACTTCGAATTTGCAGTTCTGTTAAGCGATTCCTTTACTCTTTTTCCAAAGTCTTGGGCGTACTTCAAAGCACTACATGTTTTGTTCGGACTGAAGTGAGAAACCGCGGGTAGGTTTTCCACCTACGTTCTTAGAAGTTTTTTGTAACTCGATACACACTTTTTCTACATCCTCAATGTTACCTTTTTCGCAGACGTACCCTTTTTTCGCCTATTTCAAAAGCTTTATAAAGATATCCAAAGGTTTTAAGAAACGAAACTGTTTCGGAAAGACCGGTTTAAGCATGAGCTTAAAAGTCTGAATAGTTGGAACTGAAACATCAGTTACAAAAGTGATATCTCGTAAGTAAAAATTCATTAACATTTACATAGTCTCTTGATTTACATGTATTAGGTCGGTAAAAACCGTTTTTCCATGTACTTAAATGAAAGATGCTGATTTCTTTGAAACTTCAGAAATTCCGTTTGGCCAGATCCAGTGCTAAGAGTCACAGCTTTTTTCTTTGTTAGTAATGTTTAACTTG
>CALNXK010000026.1:2437500-2525000 GCA_942486035.1 Porites lobata | reverse complement strand
AAGTGAAATTGCATACGCATTCCCAATAGCCTCACCTACTTGTACATCAGCATGTGAACCAACAGTGAACAATATATCCTGTTCTCCTTTCCTAGTAGGTTATTCAGTACTTACATGCATTATAGATATGGTCATTAACGAACCTCTGTGAAGTTGTAATTACAGTTATAATCCAAACATCAATCTTGATTAGGTGGGAGAAAAAAGGAAATAGTTAACTGCAGTTACTGTAGTTGTAAATCTTCTAACATTTTTACTGTTTGGAATTCACGAAGGCTTGGACCAAGTTTCACCACAGTAGTTGCTAAATTTCAAGGATCAAAAATCTGATCTAGTGATGCTGGGAGTGTTTTTTAGTTTGATTGATGAACATATTTTTGCCATCAAAATCTGATATTAATTCCTCCACAACCAGTCACTACAGTCCAACTTGTCGTCCTTGGGGAATATTAGTGTATGTCAGCATAAAACAGGCTGTCCACATAATAGTGTTGTCAGTCTTTACTATTTCTTAAACAGATTGCAGAAGAGATGTTTATAAAGGCTGAATCAAGTGGTGACATTGGAACATCAATAGCATCAATGAACCGAACAGGAAAGATCACAGCAAAGAAAGGACCATATGATCAGTACAATGCATTCAAAGAATTCTTTGATAGGGAGACTGAGGCCCATATAATCACTGCATGGCTGGCATTTGTAGGTTTAGAGAAAATGGATGGTAAGAAGAAAATGTAATCGCATGAATTTAATAATTTGGGTTTGTGTGACTAAGTAAAGTGTTAAATGTATGCCTGAGTTTATGTTATTACTGTAAATTTTTCTCTATTAGTCTCCGGGGGCTTCTTAATTTTAACTCTCACAAATAAAGAGAAGAGAGGAGAGGGCTTATTAAATTTCTGCAAGTCACAGTCTGTTTAAACCATACATAAAATACACTACTTTTCTTACTTTTCATGCAGTAATTGCAATCAAAGGACCAGTAATAACCAGTTTCAAAGTAATTGAAATAACTAGCGCTTTTTTATAACCTAACAGAAAAAACATATTTAATCTAGGGGGGTTTGAGCTGAGTAGAGGCATTATGCCTGCTCAAACTGTCTGAGACAAAGTAAGCCTGTTATATAGTCAAACCCCTCTAAAGGACAGCTACCGTAGCCAGACACCCCTCCTAAGCAGACACTCAAATCGTATTGGTCCAAACCTCACATAAAGCCTGGATTATATTCTAACCACCCCCCCCCCCCAACCCATTATAGACAGTTCTCCTAAGGCAACAGTTTGTCTTCTTTTTTTAGGTGTACCCTGCAAGAGGAAAATTCCAGAATCTGCTAAAAAAATGGACAGAGGTGCAAAAAAGAACTTGGCTGCATGAGGAGATTGCAGCCTTTCTGGACCTATTCCTGTTTGCTGAAAACACACAAACCATATCTGAGCTACATGAAGGAATGTCCTACATGGAACATGGGAGGCTGCATGGGTACACATGCCGTGTAGATGGATGCAACGAAGTCTTCATGTTACATCCCATGAGAGTCAAGTACGGCAACTTGGTTTATACCAATAAATAATTTATTAATATTCTTTTGTTATTAAACTTTCCTCCATCCCATGCAAGGTAGTAGTATTATTTCTTCACTGTGTATTCCAGATTTTGATGACTGGATGCAGGGTTACATGTCAAAAAAATATGATTCTAGTTTCAAAAAGTTGTGATTTGGCAATAATTGATCTGCTGGATTCCCTATTAACTGAGATCAGTTAAAGATTTGGTAATATCTCGGATCATTTCATGTTGTCTTACATAATATGACAAATAACTAGGGGTTTGCAATAGAATTGGTCTACTATTATTTTTTGTAGGCATGAATGTTCCCAGCACTCCTTCATTTCACCTGACCTGTTAACAAATGATGACAGAGATAATGAAGGGTACTACAAATGCAGAGATGCCAACTGTTTTCTCCTTTACAAGACCAAAGCTAGTAGAAACAGGCAAGTTATGTACTGGAAACATATCAACTAGTTTCTTGTGTTTATGGGTGTTTAAGTCATTTGCAGCAGATACATGGCTACTCAGCCTGGCATTATTTACTTGTATTTTTAGGAAGCATCCAGGTTTTGTTATAAAATGATCATTGGCACTGTTGCATTGCAGTTATGAACACAGTATCAGATTAAATGCTCTTCAGATTACAGACACTAACTTGTTCAAAAAAAATTACTTTGTTTGAGAAAACATTTCATATGGAAGCAAACAAATCCATTAATTTTTCTGGGTATTTTTATTTGTATAGACATGAACGGAAAACCCACGACAACATCCCAGACCAGTCATCCAGTGTCAGTGGGGAACCCCAAGAGCAAGTAGTAGAGGACTATAAGTACAACTACCATGTAGCTCGTCTGTTTTATGGACTTCTGATGGTGAACACTCACGACTCGATTAGAGAGGGAGATGCAGCACGACTGATGGATTGCATGAAAATGTCACTTTTGTTTTTCAAGAAATTCAAGAAACACAAATACGCTTACACAGTGCTGTTGTTTCTTTGTAAAGTATTTGCAATTTTGTCTGAAAGGGAAGCTTTCCATCTTTGCTGGAATCGCTTTTTTAACGGAAAAGGGGGAAAGGGCAAAAACATCCCACTTGATTTAAAGATGGAATTTTATAACCACATGCTGAAATCATGCCTGAGAATGCTTGGAGGAAATATCAATGCCAAGAGTGCCCAAAGAGTTGCTAGATGTCTGACAATGATGCAGAAAGTACTAGATTCAGTTGACTGTGATGTTAGGCTAGTTAACAAAAGTGGGGCCCACAGGTTGGTTGAAGCTCAGCAAGCAGTATCCCAAATTGTAAATGATCTTGTTGAAGGAAATGTATTTAGCTTTCAGCAAGGTAGAGAAGGATATACTGCTTTTCCAAATTTTGAAAGGGATATCCTGAAGGGTCTTGATTATAGAGACTTCTTTTCATGGTCACGAGATCTTATCAAAACATGGTATGCTATGTACGAGTAAATATAAAAGGCTGCCTCATTTCCTATGTTGACTTTGACTGAGATGCTCACCACAAGTCAAAATGATCTAGTAGATTCAATAAACCCTTTAAGGCCCAATTACATTATGCAAAAATTTCTTCTGGTTTTTTACTTTCTAAGTGTTTGAAGAAATTTTCTAAACATCACAGCAGTTTGACTTGTCTGCTTATTGCTTTCTTTTCGAGCTGTCTGTTGTATTGTATAGCCATGTCACAAGATGAAATAAGATCTACATTGGGGCTCAAAGGGTTAAAAGCAAATTATCAAATTCATCTTCACTGACAGGACAATCCTCCTCTTCTCCAGAATCATCTGATGAATCAAAGTAGTCACACCAGAACAAATCACGCATGTCTGTATGACAATCTGTGGCTGTACATGAATTTTGCTCCTGGGTAAAGGATTGACAAAACATTGCATCAGCAGAAACGTCTATGTCTTCAAACTGTTCACTAAATATTTCTACAATGTCTCTAGCAAGTTGCATTGACGTAATGTTATGATTTTCAATCAAATATTCAATATCAAAAATGTGGCTGGCTTCACTCACAATACCTTCAATGACATCATCAGAAAATCCATGTGCCATAACAGTATTCCCTAATATGGGAAATGAAATGTTTTGATTAAGTGTTTCCTGGATTTCAAACAGTGCAGATCTTAAATCATTCTCATCTTCTGTAGTAATGCTTCTTGTTCTCCCTGATTTACTCTCCTGATCAGAAGTAGATCCTTCAAATGCTGGCAACTGAACATTGCATTTGTTGCCACCACACTTGCACATTCTGTGGCAGTTATGGCAGCAGCGATGCCCTTCTGGGAGAGATTTTATGTCGCGCACGAAATCCTTGAAAAGGGCCACTCGAAGGCAAGTGTCTATTTTGAAGCAAGCTTTAATTTTTTTGTCACAGAGACGCAGCTGCTGACCATGGTAAAACGTGATATTATGTGCCTCTTTGCCATCCCTGCCTGCTCTGCCTGCTTCTTGCAAATGACTACACAAATCTGGGGCAGGACCATAGTGTATGACATATCTTATGTCTTTAAAGTTCACCCCTAGGCTAAGTGCAGAGGTGGCAATTACTACTCTGATGGGACCATCATCATTCTTAAAAGACTTTCTTACTCGCTCCTTTAGTTCAGCGGGGCTGTTGCTGTGGTACACTCCAAGTAGACATTTAGTTTTTGACTTGTTCTCATCTATATAAGCAAGGTGTCCCAGTTTCTTGAGTAGGTAGCTCAATACAACTGACACGTCATTAATACTCCTACAAAATACAATAGTCTTTGGAGTTTGTTCCTGTTCAGTGCCAATCTTGTCAACAAGCCAATTGAAACAACTCAGCCCTCTCTTGACATCCTTGGCAGAGAACCGTATATTTTCATTGTTAACTGACACATCAATCACACTTGCTTTAGGCATCCCAAGAAGCTTCACGAGAGCTTCTCTGCTTCTCTGTTCCACAGTAGCCGTCAAGGCAAGTAAAGGGGTTCCTGGTTTAAGAAAGGATCTTATTGAGGCAATGTCCCCATAAGCTTTCCTAAAAGCTGTTTTCTTGTTAGTAGCCTGGCCCCTTAATCAAAAAGAAAATAAGATATTATAAATCTCATATAACACCACTACACCTATAGCACTACGTAAATAGTTTTTACTCTTTTAGTTACAGTGGAACCTCGATATAACGAACCTCTATATAACAAAGTCCTCGGTATAAAAAAAATTCTTTGCCCCAGTAATAGTAGAATTTATGAAAAAGAACCTCGATATAACGGAACCTTATTATAATGAACATATTGTGCCAGTCCCTTGGCCCTTCGTTACATTGAGGTTCCACTGTAGTATGGCAGATGTAGAGCTACTTTGTAGATATACTGTCAATAAATCGTTATTAATATTATTATTGAAAACAACTTTACTCCGCTTAATACATTGTAAAGTGTTTTGTCAAATAGTGCATAGCGGTAGGCTGATTTTAAACCAAACATAAGCAGACAAAAGAAAACAGTAGTTGTAAGATCACTCGAGTGTATTACAGTACTGCAACCATGCTTTAGCTTAACAAGTCTGATAATTTATTCTCCACAAATTACAACCAAAAAGTTAACAATCGATCGACACCGACGTACATACATCTCAGGTTTTCAATGTCGCATATTGAACTTAAGCCTACTGTGTGGTGGAAATTACAATGAAAAGGAAATACCGAATACCTACCAACTTTGAGCAACGTGAGCTTCATCTACGACAATGAGCTCCACATTGTTTCTCAGGGCGGACCTCTTGAAGTTATTTATCCAGGTCTTCCTCAGCCACATTTCTGCACTACCAAACACCAACTTGTAATCGCCCTTTAGTATATTTTCATCCGTTTCACGGCTATCGCCAACAGCTACAGCTGATATGCCTGTGTCGGCAAGTTCCTGAACCTGCTCTTCTGTTATAGCATTCAACGCGCTAACAATGACAACGTGACAATTTTTCCTGCCGTTCACCAACTCGAAGATTCGCGGATATAGTTGGAAAATTAAGCTTTTACCAAATCCTGTTGGTAACAAACCCAACACGTCTTTCTTCTGTAGCAGTGCTGCGATACATTTCTTCTGTTCATCCTTTAAACAATCGATATTGGGAAAACTTTCGAGAGCACTTTCTATCGCTTCTTCCAAACTCAAGGCCGCCATTTTTGTTTACTAATCTTGATCACTTACGTCATCATCACGTGGCGCTAATTGACCAATCAGCATGACCGTCTACCTGATAGACGGTCGAGCATTGGTGGAACAGCAAGAACAATGGACTGCGAACAGGCGCTTTATTTTTCTCTTTCCCTCGTCTCGCGCTTCGCGCTCGTGTCGCGCTCCGCGCGAAATATCGCGTTCGCCCCGCTTGGCTCATAAAGCGCCTGTCATGCAGGCTAGGATTCGTGGCCTTTTCAACTGCCGCCCCCTTCAACCCATTTTGACATCCTGTTGACAACTTGTTTGGTTTCAGTTTTCCCAGCCAATCAGAAATAAAGTGTTGACAGCCTAAACACGACACAAAAGCTCGTGATATAGTGTAAAACGTGACCTTGGCCGGAATTGGAGTTTGCTTGAACAAACACGGGTTTTTTCTTTGTGGCTATCTCGCGCATAGGTGACTACACTGCTTTCTAAACTTGACTGAGTAGATCTTATTTTTGCTGCACTAAGTCTTACATTTATTTAGAGGTCATGGAGTTGGTTTGTTTAATCCGTATTGAGTAACTATTTCCTGTGGTTAATGTTATTTTCGCTAATTAGAATTTGTTGATCTCAGATGCAGTTGTAAAGTACTAATTTCTTTGACCACTCTTAAAGCCTAAAGCTTTTTATTACGGCTAAATAAATATTTTAGTTTCTTTGGTCTTTTCCGACTAAAATGCCTGGATCTGGACAACTACAAACCAAGGAGCCTTGGTTTGTAGTTTCTTTGTCACTGCTTTGTCCGTGAATGTTTTGACGCTGGACCCGGCTTTTTAAGTGTTGTTTGCAGGATGTTGTATTTTTACGTATAGCGCGATCTTCAGATTTGAGTTGTAGCTTAAGCTACACCAAGCAAAAAAGTATGGAGAATTACGCTGTGCATCTTTCTTCTACCGTATGCGATTCATCGACCACAATCGCGGACACCGTTCGATGTATTGCGCTGGAGTGCGTTATTCTCTAACACCGAGTAATAGACAAAATTGAGGTGAACTTTCTCGAAGCACTGAAATTTACTGTTTCTGTCATAAGGCCCATTGCTTTACAGCTCAGCGACAACATTTCAGATATCTGGTCGTCGATAGTGCTTTTTAGAGGGGAAATTGTGATCATACCGGTTTTCGATGAGGATATTTCTTCTTTGGCCATAGCAAAGACAGTAAAGATCATGCTCTTGCCAAATCTTGTTGACAAAATTTCCATGACATCTCTCCTTTGAAGAAGACTGTAAATGGCCATTTCCTGTTTAGGCTTCAATACAATTGCCCTGTTTTCCCGTCAAATATTCAAGATCGACGACGCTCCGGTCAACGCTTCTTTGATATTTTGATTTTGTTTTGCGGAGATGTTCAGTCCCTCGAAACTCTCCCATGGGATATTACCAAAATATTTGATTGACAGGCGAACATTCCGAACCAATCGGAACGATCCGTACGCTGGCGTGCGGACCGACTCAAAAAAGCCCCCCGTCCGTGCAGGCGGTTTTTCAAGTTGCTTCCGCCCCAATCTCCTCGAGGTTTCTCTGCCCTCGCCCGCCTTTATTACTTAGCGCGCCCAACCAAAACCGCCATGCTACGCAGGCTAGTTCAGTATACTCTGTTAGGTGTTCTTGTATTAGTATCATAATAATTAATTTGAAAATATCAGAACAGAATCAAAATGGAGATTTTTCCCATTTTGACCCTCCATTGATCGGGATTCGGTATTTCAAGCAGAAATGGAGAGAATCCCGACGAAATAGCGGTGGCTGGACAGTGTTATAAACAATCGGTCCACTGTGTGGACCCCTTGTGCTTGATTGATGTCAATCAAAATAGTCGATCTGTTTCCTGCCGTACCGTAAGCGACATCACCATTGATCACAGTTCTGTATACCAGATTGAAGTGACAGTCATTCAGGTGTATCTGCTCTCTTCTCGAATTTTTCCGGCAATCTTAGAGGTATGTATAGGTATTTATCATATTTAAGGTTTAGAATAGACAAGTTTTAGTATTCGCAAGCCTTTACGTAGTTGTGGGACCAGCCACATACCACCACGTGCAATAATCAACGGATCCACGCGAAACGTCGGCTTGTCTTTGCACTCATTGAATCTGTACTAATTTTGTGCTTTTCAATGTCGTTGTTTCAGAAAAAAACATCGCATTCTATTTAGTAGAGTGGATATTCGTTATAATGCAGTCAGAAGGTGACCAGGTTAGTACATTTCCCTCCTCTTCGTCACTTAAATCTCAATAGTGCTTCTCAGGGAACCACGTGCACTGCTTTCTTTTAGGTGAATCACTGGTCCTCGATCACCCGTTTTTCTTCGCTCGTGAAAAGTAAGGTTTGGTCATCTGAAGGTGAACGATGTCCTTCGGGTATCGACAGTGAGATAAAACGTAAAAAAAAGGGTAGTTGCAGCTCCAGCACCATGTAAACTGAAGACAAGAGTGCGAGAGCGTTTAACATAACAGCGTTTGTTTTAGTGTCATACGTTTATGGACATGTCAAAAATGGACACGAATACTTTACATCAGACTTAAAATTGTAACGTTTAAAAAACCTTTGCGGATCTCTGGAAAATTCGCCAAAATTAGATCTCGCAAAAATTTCGTGTCACACGGTATTTAACGCAGAAAAAGTGCGCTTATGTGTTGTTTGTGAGCATGAAAAGTGTTAAAAACCGCGTGAACGTGAAATTGTCATGTATTAAAGCTTATGTGCATGATCTATGGGATTTATAGCTCCATGATTCGACGTCTTGCGTAGTGTTTTAAGATTGCTGCATGTCAAGTCTAACCCTGTCAAAAACATGTTGCGTATTTGATTTATAGGCGTCCTTCAAGATGAGTGATGGGACTACATACATATTGAGCCCGAAAGGGAATTACACAGAATTTGGAGACTTCATGCTCAAGCTAGTCGCAGAAGTTTCTGGCCATGGCGCGTCAGAGGGATACTGGTTGTGCTCTTGCGAAACCTATGTTTATAAATACCTCGAAAGAAGGCGAGAGCTTTTTTTTTTTTTGTGATTAAGCAATGCTTAAAATGTAACATATTAATTAGCTTGGTCAATGCCAGAATCATCTTAATTAATACATTTCTGTTTTATTTGATTTTAGGAAAGTGATACTACCCGCAGTGCTTTGACAGCAGAGCCAAATTTCTTTTCTGTTTACGAGAACAGTTTTCCTCTGGTATGTTCAGTCTCAATGGGAGTGTCAATAACAGGGATGTTGCCGACCTTTATTCTTTTTTAAAGAAAGATTATCAGCTTGGGAGGCCGCAAAGGTGTCAGTTGATTAAACACCTAGGGTATCAAGGGAACAACTACTGGTACATCTCTGAAAAGGTGAATAACAGTGCTAAGAAATGTTTATGTACTTTCTGACTTTTCCAATTACGACAATTACCTGTATGAACAATACTGTGCATAATGAATGATTTTCCAGTGATCGGAGACTTACTTTTTAATACCTATGCGCACCTGCCTCGTACCCAGACGTCTCTCTCTCGATGAAAATGTGCGCGCAAAGGAAGGCGGGGATGAGACAACGGGCGTGATCGGAGAGATCGGAGACTTACTTATGCGCACAGGATTATGGGATCGCCAGGGGGGAAAACATGGCGAGTTGCGAGTCCGTACAAGAGTTGTTAGAGTTGGGCTTTGGACCGACGTATTTGCCGTGATTTTATGAGAAGCACGATGTTAACCACTCCAATTTATTTTTATTTGTTGCCAGCCTAGCTGGGGTCTTTTTCGGTGCGAGATAGTAACTGATATACTAGACTGTTCACAGTCCCCTATTTTTTCGTGAGATCGTTTAGATATACCGCGTCTTACCGTCACGGCTACATCTTGATTTTCAAATGTACCGAGGGGGGGTGTCGGGGATTATAGCTCTGGTGGGGGGGAGAAAATAGAGGGACTGTAATAACAACACTGCAGCTCGCGTTCACGGAGCGCGTTGTACCAGCAACGCAGGCCTTTGATTGGTCATTAGACAATGGATGTTTATTTGCGTTGACAACGGGTTTAGTTTAAGTTGCCGACACTGAAAAGTCGTTGACAAGTCGATATTTCCATAAAACGTACGCTTTCATACCACAAGGCACATCTTGCGCAAAAGCACGAAGGAGTTTTGGTATTTTGTTTAGAAAAATGTTTTCTTGTGTGTGTTTGCCGATTTTATTTCGAGGAATGGGCCTAAAAACATTATAAAATCACTGTTTCCCAAGGAGATATTTGTAGACACGCGTAATCGATGCTAAATGTGTCTGGCATGTTTTTCATCACTGGCGGAGTTTCTTAATTAATGGATGGTAAAAGGCGTGAAATTCCTGTCACGCCTCCTGAACGCGAGCTGCAGTGATGTTATTACAGTCCCTCTATTTTTCGCGCTTCCTCCCAAACCGCCCCCGCCCCCTAAGTAGTTTTGACACTCATCTAAGATGGCAACCCGTAACGCAAAGCGCTCGATCTCGACGATCTTACGGAAAAATAGAGGACAGTGAACAGTCTACTGATATACGAAAATTGCTTTGCTACTGATATGTTTTTAGATCCAGTTGTACAATGGCAACCTTGTTGCTGAAGACCAACGCAGGTACCTGTGCCTGAATGGTGACTTACAGACCATGGGCACAGAGATTGCTGATGTCATTTTAACTTCCACCAGTGAATTTAATGTGGCATTGACTGGGTAACTGTACGTAATACGCAGTTTCTATTGGTGATGACTCGCAAAGTTTAGTTTTTCTTAAATTCTATTATTCTAAACTAAATAAAATGACGTATTAACTTACATGTTGCAGTTGGTTGTAAGGTGTTTGGGTACACCAAATGGAAGATAGCTGATCCACTTCTAGTCATTACTTTGCTTGAATGAATCTTATTTAAACTTTTCTTATATCTTACAACCAATCCTTTGATTTTTCTTAAATCATGAACACGGAAAGGCCAGCTGAATTCATTACGTTTCAACCTGGATAATATTCTTTCATGGCTCTAGTATAGTACGATAAAAAATAATGATTTGACCAATGTTATTACTGCTTTTAAATTCAGCTTCATTTATCAGTTTCCACACTCAATCCACACTGTACAATATTGCATATTGGACCATACTTTTAATACTATAGAGCTCAGTCCTAAACAGAGAATAAAATAATGTTTTCCAAACATTTTGTTTCCAAATTAACTAACAACAAAGTCGGTTACTTTCAATTACTTCTTGTTTCCAGATACCTTTCCCTGTGCAGTGCGGCCTTCGGAGCTAACGCAGATGCTTTCATGGCTGCAACCTCATTTGTTCTTTGGCGAATTTTAGCAAATGCTAGGGGGCATTCAAATGTATGTAAATGTATAACGTATTCACTTTTTTTTTTAAAAAAAATTAATGGGTAACAATTTTGCTGACCTATCAGATTTCTTTTCCTGTCAGGCATTTCAGGGACGTGTCATTTAAAGTATCTGTAAACAACTACTGATCATGACATAATTATGTCCAGTCTACCGCTTGTTAATTTGTTTCACAATTTAAATTGCAATCTCCTGTTAAGTGACGATTGGAAGTCCTTTCATTTCTATACAATAAATTTGATTGTCAAATCAAAACAAATTTTACATTTTTCTTTAAGGCGAAGCGTCCATTGGCCTCATTTTCAGTGGTAGCAGAAGTGTGGGTATATAATAATATATAATTAATTAATATCCCGTACGAAACTTGCAGCGCTGTACAGCGCCACAAAATCGCTGCAAAATAGCTGTACAGCTAAATTACAGCTGTTCAGCAGCCTTTTAGAAGCCAAACAGCAGCTTCATTCAAGTTGCAGCGGGATGCAAAAGCGCTGTGCAGCCTTTGAAGGCTCTTTGAAGCTCTCGGCAGCGGTTTTGCAGCGCAGTTGCCGACTTTCAAACGCTGCGAAGTAGCTGCAGTAACGCTACAATTCAGCTGCGGTCGATCTGACTTTCTTGAGCGCCAATAACATGGATCGCCAGATAAAGCCTTGGCACAGATTATGGCTTTTATAACGCGAAAACTTTGACTGTACCTCTAAGAAATGTGAGTAAGCTTGTGCGCAAAGAAGATCACTTATTGAATAAACCTCCAAATCCTATGCTTTCGGAATAAAGATTTCAATAAATTTCATTCCGTGACCGGCGAGTGTGGGAATGTTATCGCTAATTCCCTGGAGACATTCTAGGCCGTAATCTAATTGGTCGGTCCTTTTGCATGAGATCCCATTACATCTCTAGACAAACACAGAACATTTGCGACCGTTGAATGAAAGGCGCAAACATTCTAAGTTTTTTTGCATCTAGTTCTGTTTCGAGATGGAAGTTCTGTTGAAGTTTTTGGATGGAACAGCTCAAACGTATTTGCAAACAACGCACTGAACAGTGACTTCTACGCTAAGTATCGACGAATCGAACCAGAGCAAGCAACACAGATACAAGAATCTCAGATGGGGTTCGCACTTACAAGATTCTTATACGCTCGTGGTAATGTTCGTTCTTTAGTCCATTGTAAAATTTAACGACGACCAAAGTAAAATTGGGTTGATTTCTTTGATGAAAAAAGTGTAGAAGATCGTGGATCATGGACGAAACGTCAAGGTGAGCAATGTCCAGCTTAGCCCGTTGCAACGAATCAAAATATCATTTGCCTAATGGCCGTGCATGTAAACTTTATGTAGAACAATCGATGTTATTCTCTTTATTTTTAAAAAAGATAATTTTCAATGTCTGCATGTTAATGGATGTTCTTACATTCAGATGAGTGACCGTGATTGCTAAATATTTACAAAGCGAGACTGTTGCAGGTTTGTTCTATGTCACGTGCTTTTGTAACGTGTACGCGTGGATACTAATAAAGTATAAGTTGCATTTTGACTTTCTAGTGGTTTTTACTCTGCTACTAAGCCGGTTTAGGCAAATGCCATAATTCTTTGAATTTTTGTACACGTTTGCAGCTATTTGGCAGCGCTGACAGCGTTTTTGTGTGTCCTTTCCACCGCTGCTAAACCGCTGCTTATCGCTTTCAAACGGCTTCATAGCGCTGCCCTGAACAGCCAAAATTTGCGACTGCTGCAGCCAGCCTCTTTGCAGCTATTCTGCAGCGCTTCTTGAAGCCATTCTGCAGCGCTGCAACAGCGCTGCGCGTTTCGTACGGTAAAACCACATCCCTGGAAATTCTTGCTTATGGCCAGGGATGCCCCAAAAAGGACCATTCACTCCTTGTGTCACTTGGGGATCAGTGCCTTTCTGGAACATCACTGTAAGGGAATTGCAATTATTAGCCAGCTATAATATAAAAATAACCGTTGAATGTTAATCATTATAACAAACATTGTACAATTTTTACAAACCTCTATTAAGTGGACAGTCTCTATTAAGCAGACACTTGGAAAGGTCCTGAAGGTGTCTGCTTAATAGAGGTTTCACTGACATAATTTATTAATGCATATTTTAAAAACTCTTATATCTCTGGGCCAAAAAAAGAAGAGATACTTGAAAATAGTAAACAGCGTTATTCTTCTCGTACAGACTACTTGACTAAATTTTTTAAAATGGCTTTTTGAATAGATCGGAAAGATGTGAATTTTTTCATAGTAGGCTTGTAGCACTTTTAATGGAGTACTGTCTTATGTACTCACAGAATCATATACAAAGTTTGACCCCTGATTTGAAAAAAAAAATTGTTTTGAAATCCTCATCTTGTTTTAGAAAAATGGTTATGGACAAAGTTTCCAAAACGGGACTGGTCACTTTCCTTGATGACGGACGAATGACTGCAACGTTTAAGCTGAGTTCCTACTCCAGCTGCAAGGAGGGTTCAAGTGATGCAAGGCTCGAGTACTCAGGGAGCCTTGGTGCCAAGAGGAAGTGTTCTGTTGTCTTCTAATTATGTTGAGCCAGAAAGGTACATTTAGCTCTTAACCTTTTTTCGGAAGTTTATTTAAATATAGTAAATGTTGTAATTTTTTTAATTATAATTTTTTCGCATAACCGTCAATGAGTTTCAATATCTATTTAAAAATTGAAAAGACAATTTCCGAAACAAAATGTCAATTACCTAATTTCTGACTTAGCTATGTATGTGATGAGTGCTACTAATTATTAGATACATCATTTACAATATTAGATACCTTGAAATGTTTTGTAGGTCCAATTTAGTCACAAGATAATAATCATCATTATATAAAATAGTCTTTCTTACATAGGGTTTGCATGCCTATTAACCTTTTATTTATGGTATGACACATTTTATCATTTGAATTGATGTTTAGGTTAGTTGGAAGAGTGATAAGATTCCCTTTTCAAAGTACAGGGGGTTACAGCAAAGATGTCGAACATGCCATATCCATGCTTATGTCACATGTTCAAAACAACAAGGTGGGTTCAATCATTTGGTTCTTAATTAATTGGCCACAGTGAAAATATGAAACTTTCTCTATGAAACTTGGAAAACCTGTCAAACTAACACCGGGTAACATTGCTGTTTGCAGTTTTGTTTTATCATGTTTGATTGGCTTTTCCCATAAGATACACCATAATGTTCCATAAGTATTTCTGGGGTGAGTTTCACAGCAAGATCTTCAGTCTTGAATTTTTTTTCAGGGTGATATAATATGTATGTTCAGCAATAGTTACTTAATAATTGTTGAAACTACTTAGAATAAGGTTAAGTTTAGGACCATAATATTTTCTTTGATGAGACAGTGAGTCATGATGGTATAGTATAAGGACCAGAGTTTCGAAGAAAGAAATACTCATATAAATTATTGTAATATTCAGGGTAATCAGGTTGTTCAAAATGTCAAAGTCACCACACCACTCACTTTAACAGACTAAAATTGAGAGGCTTAAATATTATTGCTAAATAAATATACACAGCACTTTGCTATAAACACATTTTTTTTAGAGGGTGCAACAATCAGAAAATTTCCAATTGTGTCATGTGATCATAATTTTTTCTTCCTGACTCTGAGAATAACTAGAAGTGACTTAATTGCTAATAGGAACATTTAATAACATAATGCCATTTCAGGGACTGTTAACATTGTGGGCAGTGCGGAACGATAATCTATTCGAAGCAGCAGTAGAGCACAACATAGTCTCTGGAGTGTCAGCTATACTGTCAGAGGCACTCCCTGACTACCAGCCAAGGTGGTTAAAAGGAGTTGCCGGTGTGATAGTCACACAAGCAATTGTAAGTTGTTTTTAGTTGACAAAGATGGACATAACCAATAAATATACATGCAAAAGCTACAGTTTAGTATGTTTAGAATTTAATGGATTAAGTAAGGTAAAGATTCAATATCATTGTTTCTTTCTTCCTAGCTTTTCCTCACAACAAGACATCCGATCACGCTTTTGGAAATAATTCAGCAACATGTGTCATTTCAAGACACACTAAAGAGTTTTTTAACACCCCTCCAGAAGATCCAACTGGCCATCTATTCAGACATTAAGGCCAACCCATCAAAAAGCATGGTAGGCAACCAGCTGTATTTTAACCTTTTAAGCCCCAATATCCAAATACAAATTCTCCAAACTGATCTCCATACATCTCCTTTAAGAATTAGTTGAGAGAATTTGATAAAAGATCATGGAATTTTCTCTATGATGATCATTTTTAATTAATAATTCTCATAACTTTATCTCTTGACGTGTATGGATATTGTTAGGAGAAAATTGTTGTTGGTCACTATTGGGAATGAAAGGGTTAAGACCTCTACTCGTGCAGAGGTTATCTTACGTAGAAAAAAATTTTTATTGAAACCTATTCACATGCAATTTAATATTTCTTCAATGGGAATGTAAGAGGGAATAAGTGTTTGATGTCTGTCTATATGATTTTGAATACAGTTGAACCTCCCATAATATTAATTTTAAGCAACCACTTCAAGGATTTTTAAAACTGATTGTCTCTTAGAGCTGTTCACTTACAAGAGTTGGCACTGATCAATGATCCTGCCTTTGTTAAAACCGATCTTCCTTTTTAATTCATTGAAATTGGCACAATTCTATGGTGGCCTGGGAGTGTCATAAGAAAATTGTGTAGTATCTTGTAAGTTCCCCGTAATTTATTATGTTATTTCATTTTATTTTTAAACTTTAAACGAAAAAAAATTATTATCGAGATACTTTAAATCAAATTTAAACGAAAAAAATAGAAAGTAAAGTAAAATAATTTTTAAGCAAAAGTAAAATGAAACGAAAATAATATTTCCTTGGCCTAGCGGTACCATAAGGTTTTTCTAAAAAAAAAAAAATATGTTGTTCATGGCCTATCGATGCCAGAGCCCACAATGCACTTCGCTGATCTTTTGCATGGCTCCTAAGCGATGTTTGCATGATTTCTCTGGGCGCTTTCCATTTAGTTAAAATTTCCGGAATTTCCGGTTCGGCGGTAAATGGGACACGTTTCGTCGGTTCGTCCCACTGGAAAATTCCCAGAAAAAGTGGAAAATCTAAAAAGGTGGTCCCGTTTTCCCGGTTGGAATTTCCGAACGGAACGTCGTGTTCCATTTACGTTTCTCGTAGTTTGTACCAGTTCCAGGTCCACGGTCGGGCACCGCCACGTACCTGTGTTTACGACCAAATGGAACAACTTTTACCGATCGGAAATTCCACTTTTGCTCCCACCAAAATTTCCGGGTTTTTTCCTAAATGGAAAGCGCCTCTGTTTCAATCATGTCGGTGGCGTAAGCAATGGGGACGACTACAAGGAGCGCCAAGGAAAGAGACGGGTAGGTGCAAAGAGCGATAAAGCTAGCCCCAGTGCATCTGAAGGCTTCTTGACTGTGCAGAGACTATCGGCAAACGTTTAAGGCAAGTGCCAAAAGTACAACCGCATTGGCCCTTTAACCCTCGTGCCGTTCGACAAAGAACCAACTTTCAAGAATATCAAAGATGCCTGTAAATCGCATTTTGGAACAAATTGCAAATGTGATGTTCTCGCAGGCGAACGCGGGCCCTCTTACACTCATGAAAGTCAGATCAAAGACTGGTCGAAGGTCATTCATATCAGATTTCTGGAATATGAAAAGTCGCAAAAAGCCGAGGAGCCAGTCTTCGTCCGGCCATTACATAAAAGTGAGCCAGTTAGCCCACGAAAGTGCGATAGTGCGGCGACAGCTGTCACGAAATCGTCTGTAATACCGCGTTCTGTCTCTCTTAGTCAAATGTTGAAAGTGGGCCAGCTTATAGAACCAGAAACAAATGTTGTCACGCTTCATCTAGAAGAATTTGCCGTCAATGAATTGAAGTGGTTAGATCCTTTTCCGGTCACACTTTCGCTGCATCGTAAGTCGTTTTCAGAAGGTGCATTTAGAGAGGCATATATGGCCAAGGCTCTATCAGGCCTTCCTAAAGGAGATTATGTATTAAAGAAATACAAAGAAGCGTTTGCGTTTGATCTTGCATCCAGCCAGCATTCCTGGTTTGATTTGCCGCCATCTTCTGTGGGAAACGTCAATACCCAAGTGCATTGTGAGCTCTGGCATCGATAGGCCATGAACAACATTTTTTTTTTTTTTTTTAGAAAAACCTTATGGCTGCTGCTAGGCCAAGGAAATATTATTTTCGTTTCATTTTACTTTTGCTTAAAATTATTTTACTTTACTTTCTATTTTTTTCGTTTAAATTTGATTTAAAGTATCTCGATAATAATTTTTTTTCGTTTAAAGTTTAAAAATAAAATGAAATAACATAATAAATTACGGGGAACTTACAAGATACTACACATTTTCTTATGGCACTCCTAGGCCACCATACAATTCTTCTACATAAAACAAAGGATGGAATTACTTTGTTTATTACAAGTATATAAGTTAGTTGTTACATGTTACATGTTTGAATCATTTCAATTTCTTATCATATTCTTTCTTTAAAATTTAGGTCCTTTCCTGGCTTCATCCATCTGTGAATGTCAACGCTCAAAATGGTGGAGGAAAAAGTTTTGTGCCTGGAATTGGCATCAGGGCCAAAACTACGGATCGGTGGGCAGAAGTCTCAAGACAAGTATGATACTAGACAGAAAAGGAAATCTACAATTTTAGAAACAAACAGTTTTGTTTTAGATGCGGGAATTGTCATTGTATTTCAGTGTTTATAGCAGTGTCGGTTTACTGTAGGTCAACTGTCGGTAAACTGTTGGCTGACAGTATACCAACAGTCAACCAACAGACTTCTAGGGGAGCTCTTCGATCTTCACTTTTACTCCATATATGTAATTTCTCAATATGCGCAGGTAGCAGTGTGCAATCAATGTAATTATCCATATCTCCACAAAGAATATAGTAAGTTAATGATAATGATCGAAACATGTACATTCTTCAATCTTTGTGCCCTACATAGGAACTTTCAACTGAGGTAGAGAAGTATGGTGTATCTTGTGTTAATGTGGCAATTGCCTTTGGAAATGTGAGCGATCGAGTGCTCAACAAGTGACCTTACAAAAAGGTCACCAAAGAGCTAAATGAAGAAGGGTATCAAGCTTCCAAAGAGGGAACTCAATAATAGCTTAGTGGCTCTGATAGATGCAGGTTAGAGCAAATTTTTACGAATGATAATTGAATTCACTCCAAAATGTTTGTGCAATATACACAGTTGATGGGCAATGAAATGTATTTGCATGGCATACTCTGTTCTGTAAAACATTGTGACGAAAAACGATGTAAAGTTTAATTAAAATAGATTTTGAGGATACCATAAATCGTCTGTTAAGCCCCCCAGGGCATATTTTTTCAAGCACTTTTGAGGGGGGGGGGTGGGGGCTTAAAAGAGCGGGGGTTAGGCTTATTTAATTAAGCGAAACGCATCAACGGAACCACAATTTCTTGAGGTTCCATGGCTTTTTACTGCTCCTCAGAGAACTGTATAGCGTAAAGTTAAAAGAAGAGAGGGGTGATTATGGAATCTCCTTTTGGGTGTCTAGTATCTTGAGCTTTAAAACAAAGGGAACGTCTCAATCGTTACCCAAGAAAGTGTATATGGCCTTATGGAAATGCATACAGCTATTTCGAGAACGCTTGTCAAAAAACATGTGCCCTCAACAATCGCGAAAGGTAATATAGGATATGATCAATACGCTGGTCCTGACACTGTAGCTGTCGAATCTTTTATTGTTGATTCACTTTAGCACTCTCAAACATATGTCCATGATTTCTTTGATGAACAGTGAACTCAAAAACCATCCACAGTACCTGTCGGGATTGTCGCGTGCACTTTTCCGACAACCTTTCTCGAAATAGCTGTACATATACATGTACAGAGTCTACATGGGACTTTAAATGGGGTTAATTTGTTCAGAAACACTCACGAGTTAAACTGCATCTGCTTATACATTTATGAGCTTCTGCTGTATTACAATTTGTTGACAATTATTGCTATTCCACAATATTCTATCAATTGAAATCTTATTTGTAGTGACAGGAAATGCAGGCAATGAAGAGGATGTTCAAGACTTTCTTAATGGAACATTAATTCAAGATGAAATTACTGGCTCTAATAGTACTGCCCAGGTACTCAGTGTCAAATTAAGGGACAGCATCAACCAGCTTTCTGCCAAGCTCGAGAAACTTGTAGAAGGTTAGCTAATAAATAGTAGATTTGCAAGTTATTAAATGTTTATTCCCTGACCTAAATATTATGCCAATTAAGTGTAAATCCGAGCGAGTAATGAAGTCCGGTGGTGATATACTGGTAATATAATGGAAAAGGAGATGATCTGCCCATAACATTAGATCATTGCACAAATTAATGTCTTGTAAATCTTACCTGTGGTCATACATTATGTGTGGTATCTAATGGTTTGATGTAAGATTGTTATTGTTTTGCAGAGGAGAGTGATGGAGAGGTCTTTACAACTCCTCAAGAGACCCCGGAGACAAGTCTTAATTGTAATGTTGGCCAGGGTTATTGATCATACCTTCAAGTTGATCGAAATGAAAAGATCTTTAAGTTGTAAGATAATAGCTGCAGGCTTTGGATGTTAATACACAACTTTCTATTAATTTAAATAATATGTAGATCATGGAGACACTGGAGACAATGACTCCGAATTCAAAACAAACGACAGAGCAGTACACTCCAAAGAGCAGAAAAGTTTTCATACAGGTACTTTAAAATAGATTTTACATTCTTCTTTGCTAATTTAAATTACTTGTCAAGCATAACACTAAAATGCAGCTCAAAAAGAGTAAGAGAATTAGGACCTGCTTTGGATGTCCTTGAAGCTAAGGCCCATTGTCACCCTATTAAAATGCATTGTGAGAATTTTCTGTAGTTAAAAATTGCCATTTGAAAATTGAAAGCCAATCAGAACAATGCATGCAACAGATGAATTTTTCCCAAACAAAGGGACAATCAACCAAAACCTGCAATGGGGTGAACATGGGCCTTTAACTTAATAATATTGAATTTAAGTGATTTCACTGTTTCGCTAGATGTCTTTCTGGTGATGTAAAACACCAGTTATACAAATTTTGAAATCCACTAAGTGTATCTACTTTGAAACAATGATTTGTTCAAATATGTAATTAACAATTTTTCCTCGAGCCCGACTGGGCTCTGAGGCAATAGCTATTGACTCAGAGGCCACGAGGGCGAGGGAAATAAAATAATGTTTTAGTAAAATCCAACTAGTTGGCCAAAAATATTGAGACAAAACAACTTTAGCTAGTTAAAGCTAGACTTAAAGCCATCGTTTTAGCTTTCAAAGCCATCACTTTTTGCTACTAGTGGGCCATAACATATAGGTAGCCTAGTAGTAGCTCAACCAATCAGATTGCAGCATTAATAATAGGCCACTAGTCAGATTTTACTAATAAAAAATAGACATGTTCCACACATTTAATTTGAAGGGATATAAGCTTGGAGTGTCAAAAAGGCTAGCTTTACACATAGAGGAAGAAGATGGAAAAGAAGGTAAATGTGATCACCGTACTTCAATATTGTAAACTTCCTCTCATGTATAATTTATGTCCTGTTATTAACAGCTTGCAATGTGATGTGGCAAAATCAATCATCATTATTAATTAATATATTTCTAACATATAACCAACTCTTCAGACTTCCCGGTGATATGGAATAATATTGAAGTACTGTCAGTAGCTGCATGAAAATCACTTTTAAATATTTTGTTATGAAACTCTCGATAATAATGAGGGGTTTCTTAACAAAAGACAAAATAATAGGACTTAAAGGAGCTTAATTGGGTTCCCTACCTTAACAGCGGTTGCAGTTCCTGCGGTTCCAAGCTACCCAAATTAGTCCTGGAACAACTGGCAGCCAAACTCACACAATTTGAACCTCGGTATCAAAATTTATGTGATATGTCTGAGATCAAACATTTATTATTCCTTGTTTCCCTTTTTATCTACAAACTTGTGAAGCTGGCAGCATAATGTTCTAATTCCAGAACAGCGAAATTACTTAGGAACGTGGTCAATGATTGTATTCTTGCTAATGCACTACAAACATTATGACTGTGTTTGGCTTTGAAGGTGATATTTCGTCTGTAAATTCTGGTGCTTCCAGTGACAAACCTGGCACCTCAAGTGTCAATGGGACAATTGGAATTTTTCCAAAGGAGCAGAAAGGTGAAATGCAATTTACATACCAGCAACATACAGCACAGGGGCACAGTCACTATATACATATGACATATGTGCAAACCCTTTGAAAGCCCAAAAAAAAGTGGCTTAGAAGTATCTAAGTGGCAAAAAGCATTTTAGATAATTACATTCATTTTGACAAGTATGACATAGAGTGAAAAGCCCTCAATCACACAATCCTTGACATTTACCCAGTGAGATAAGGCTGTTAATGTATCCTGGATCAAACTTTGCTGCAGTAAGTAGTTTTAGGCCCCAGACCCCCCCAGGCTTGCATCGTTAGCTCTCAATGAAAATTTTTTAAGGTGCATACTCCATGATAAATACACGCTACACCTCTACAGAGTAGTAATTTAGGTGTTTAAGTGGACAGAGTATTCCTGACACCACTGTCACCTCATCAAAATTTTTTGTTTTTGAGGTTCTAATAGGGTATTTTTGTTTAATGTCACCTGTCAGAATATGTTGACCATGTTTTAGTTTTATGGTGCTGACTTTTTCTGGAATTCTGGTATTTTTTTGAGTTTCCATTGATTTTACGTGCATGTCTATCTTGTTGTAAAAGGCAATACCTAAGAAAAGAGACTGAAATGTATAAAAGAAATATTTATTATTTATCGATACAAGCTTGGATATTCTCTGAGAACCCAATCAAAGTTTGGAATTCAGGATGCCCAAGATAAATAATTTTTATTAATGCGAAAATCAGATTACTAGTTGCCCATGCAAAGGCAAGAGTTAATGTCCATGGTCACTGCTTAAGCGCACCACTATGATAATAATACTGTTATGTGTATGTAGCAGGTACAGATGATGATACATGCTACATGTGCCAGGACACCTCGCCACCCACTGCACGTAAAGGAAAAGGCAAAATTGACTGGATACAATGCACAGAATGCCAGCACTGGTTCCACATGTAAGTATTTACACTGCAACATTTAAAACAAAGGAAAAGAATTGAAAAACTGGAAAGCTTCTGTGACATTTTCTCACCCAACAGTGAACGGTATGAACATTTCCAAAAAATTGGAAATCACATTTCTAAAATTTTGACAGAGGCGTGGACAGTACCATGTTAAGACTGATTTATCCCAGAAATAAACATAAAAGTTTTATATTTTTCGTTTCTAGTTAACAGGAGCTCTCGGCAATATGTTACAGTACCTTTTTTTTTAATTTATGTACCCCACTACCCTCATGTGAGCATTGTTTGCATAGGAGCAATGTGAAATAAGGATTTACTGTATTTGGGTGTACCTTGCAGTAACAATTTCCTTTAGGCCATTGTTTTCTAAGTGACTGTCCTAATGACTCGAAATACGACGACATCTACTTTTTATGGGTGTAAAACCGTTCACATTATAAGAGCCACACAGAGACAGTAATTATTGCCAGCTTAAAGGTGATTTTTTTTTATTCCAGGGTATGTGCAGGTGTTAAAAGAGCACCACGTGCTGACTGGTTTTGCACTACATGTGCATCGACACGTCAATAATTCAAGATTACGTTCGTGTCCAACAAGTAATTGAAAAATAAATACTTGCTTACTGAATTGCATTGAGTTGTGGGTGTTTTACTTCAAAGTGCACTTATTTACTTTATTACTGAAGTACAGTTGAACCTCAAATTGTGTCATGTCTAAAACATCTTTTTTTTTTTGAGAAAATGGCCCTTAAGAAAAGCATTTTGCAGCATGAAAGTTTGAATTGCGCATGTGCTATGATGCAATGCAATGCAACTAAAGAAATCATCTGTTATCATTATAAAAAATCCTACTGTGAAATAGTAAACATTATTGTTGTAAACAAAACTATGTGGACCTAACATGTACTGGGACACTTAATTCTTGCAATCCTACATGCCGCCTCTCATAACTTATCATGACTATTTTGGAGCAAACGTTTGACTCTTGTAACCTCTACTGAGGGAGACCCAAACGTAATGCTGATACAATTTTGCCATTTTTGGCCAGCACAGCAGATGCGAATGTGTACTTGCAAGTCAAAGGCCACTGATGCGTTCGCCGAAATACACAGTTTCCAAACGCACATTTCACACTACTCACAGTATTTCAAACAGATGTTGGTTAAAAAATCTGGCAAGATATAATGCAAATTCAAAGCGACTTTGAAAATGGATTATGATGAAGAATGGGTAATTTGACGTAAAACCAAAACTGTCCAGCAGTCAAATTGTGCGGGAACGGAACAGATTTGTAATGTTATGTTGTACAAAGCTACCATTCTATGTCGTTACAGATTACTGGTAGACAAAGTCTCTAGTGTATTACTACCAAGAAGTACACTGTATACAGGGAAAATTGCTAAACACTTTTACCTTAATATCTAATCAAAGTGCTTTACGAGCACACTCGTGAATTGAATGCTGAACAAGCAACCACATTTTCCCCTCGACACGGCAACTCATTTATTGTTCATAGGCAAGGCATGAGTTGAAAACTAAGTCTACAATGGAGTGCACCATTGACAGAGCTTATGAAACACTGTGACAGGGAACTATGTCAATATGTACTATGTTCACTTAAACAAACCTTATAACTGAATTCCAACAAATAAACTAAGAAAGCAAGGCTGAATTAACAGGCAGGGAAATATATTTTCCTGGCTGTTAATTCAGCCTTGCTTTTTAAGTTCATTGGTTCAACAATTTGTTGCTGATCAGATCCTTCACTACATGATCCTGTGCTTCTATTTTGTCTCGGTGGTCCTTGCAAGCATATACCGTTTTTTATCAGAAAACTTTAAGAACCCATCAACTTTCGAAAGGAGTATAAACTTATAGCATGACAATAAGGGTACATGACATTAATGAATATCAGCTTAAAAAAACAACTAACTCCTTTGCGCTTTATGAAGGAACACTGTTCACTACAGTAAATCTATGGTATTTGTCTCTCACTAACTGCTGACCCTCTTTTAGTTGCTTGGACAAAAGGCATTCTTGCTGCATCACAATTGCCTCATTCTGGTAGTAGTCCATCAGGAAATTAAAACAAAAATGAAGTCCAAAGCCTTGAAGAGTGGAGCTGCGCAGACGCTTCATGTTCTTTCTAAAATTTTCTGACTCTTGGTAGCTTGTTTTAATGGTAGTGCTCTGTTTGCACAGATCAATATTGTGAAACAAGCAAAGAGGCGACTTATGTGGCTTGGTGGAATTGTGGAATCTGTCCCCCAAGATAAATCGTTGTGAGCAACGTGAAACTGGATGCTCCATTTCACCAAGATCATCAGAAACCTCTGGGAAATAACTGGAACGGTACTCGGCTGGCACAATAAAAGGGCAATCAACTTCCTGGAAAAAAAATATGGTTTATTATCAAACATAGCACTCCACTTTGCAATTGTTGCTATATGTCCGATGGGAGGGACTATTCAATTCAAGGGATGAAAACAACGTGTTACTTTTATATAACTGCAGAATCCTTTATGCCTAGATAAACAAATAAACAACGATGAAATTCGAGAATAGAGGGATATTAACAGTCAAAGGTGTTTATTTCACGACAGATATTTAAGTGATTTCTGCACCTCTAACAAGGTGATTATCCGAAGTTTGGCACTTTCAGGCCTTCATTGTCTCCATTTGGCACAAGATACATGTTATGATAAATACAGGTCAACTCAAAAGAACCATAACATGAGTTAGTTACACAAATTAATACATACCTCTGCAGGTTTCTTGGCATACTCGGGTTTTTCAAAACATCCTGAATTTTCTCCCCAAAGTGCTTCACATAGATGTGGCGCTCTACATTCAAGATGACGCACCATTCCACATGGAGAATCACAAATGAAAACAATTGGTGGATACTTCAGGGACATATATAAATCGGCGGCATCACGTACGGACTCCGTAAGGGTTAAAAACTTTGAGGCAACTGTACGCTGAAGAAGAAATGGAATAGAACTGTTCAACATCCTTTAAAAAGAGACAAAAAAGAGAGCACATAATATACACTTACACCGTGACGGCAAACCAGATGGTAAAACCCTCCAGTATGTCCAGGTACTTCAGTGAAACCATGGCAGGGACACAATCCAACAAGCATGGAACTGTAAAGAGCTTGAAGATCAGTGCACAATTTTACCTAGGGAAAATGACAGAACACGTAACGTATACAGTGCAAAAAAAATAAAACTTTTTCTCAACATGCTTAAAAACGCCCATTTAATGAAATTACCACAACAAATAGATGAAAGTACAAGTAAGATGCTATAAGTACAGATTTATTCAAAAAAGGACCAACATTTACATCTGTTTGGATGGAAACCTACCATGATGAAAGAATCAGTCATACTAATGTACTTTAAAATACATGTACAATACTATTTCTCAAGAACATTTTAGTGCTCAGGACAAATGAACTTCAAAGGTATTACCTTTGACTTGCCAGATACAGGAATGTTGTTACGCGAACACAACTCCTTCAATTCGTCAACAGCACAATCCTGAATTCTGGCCATGTTCAAGTTCTTTTCTTTGATTTCCTTATGAAGGATTGCAGGGTCACCTAGAAGCAATGATAAAATCGACATGTTTATTAGGAAAGCATGCAAACACATCAATAATTTACTATACTGAACAGTCCAGAATATTCTTTATAGTACCATAGTATGCCATAACATTCTAAAAAGCAACAAAATTTGTCAGAAGATAGAAAAGGATAACCACAAAAAGGTTCCAAAACCAAAAACTAAGTCGGCGAAAGAGTCAAAAAAAACAAAAAAAAGGTACAAATTAAATATGATGATTTAAGCCGTATTGGTGTACCATAATATTTAAAATAATATAATATTATATGTAGTTGCAGCATTGAATTGTGCTTGTAAATGCTCTATCTAAATACAAGATCTATAGCTTTTTTCATTCTTAATTCTCACCCTAATTTCAGCTGATCATTGTCTGCATTTCAAAAGCTACATTCTAAAGAGTACCCAAAATATTTTTTCACTGAAATGTAACAGTCCTGCGTGCCACCTACAGCGTAGTTACCTGATGCCACAGAGTTCTTCAAGAAAACACTTTCCTTGTCATTCTCCGAGTTGTACACCACTAAGCCACAGAGGACTGGGGCAATAACCGGTGGCAGTTCTTCACTGTTAATAATCAAATCACTATTGGCCTTGGTGTAAATTACTTTCTCCATGAGATGCAACTTGAGTTTTTGGAGAAAATCTTCTAGGCCCATCATTTCCTTAAGTGGAACACCATCACTGGGATATACAATCTGGCAAACAATAGCAAAATTCAAATCAAATAAAAGATCAAATGATAGATTATAAATTAAAGACATAACACTGCATACAAATATAAGACAATGTTACAGAAAATCGTAAGTAGTTCATGAGCGCAACAACCTATCACGTCTGCTAAAATCCATCATTGGTAAAACACTGTCAAACAAAAAAGCCTGGGGGCTGCATTTGAGTTCAGTCTCAGGAGAGTGAGGAGCAAATTTTACCTTGCATCATTAAGATTCTTTATTTCAAAATTTCATCCTCATTAGTATTCTTTATATACAAAATACTAACAAGGACGACATTTTATGTCATTGCACGTGGCCTATGAAGATCAATTATCTGCACAGCAACTGACATCTGACATTATGACACGTGATTTTACGCATTTGTGTGAAAATCCAAAATGTTGATATACTTTATTAAAGCTTAAAACAAGTTCCTAGCCATACAAATAATATTACACGTAAATATATCTGAACACATGTGTACACTCTACCTTTGAATTACTACAGCAATTCTTTTCATTTCCGTCACCCAAATACACCTCTCCAATTACACCACATATCCCACAAACAGCTTCAGACAAGTTCCTTTCAGTCATCATCTCAAAGCACCAGAACCCATTGTATAACAACTCATTGTAATACCTGACCTTCTCCATGGTTGGGCATTGATCCTATAAACCAAAATCAAATTAAATAAAGTACTTAGCAATCAGAAAAATTAATTAAAAAGAGCCAGGTCCTTCATTCACTGGATGTTTCTGCAGTTTTATAGGTATTGATTGATCAATTCAAATAATACTTTTGGTGTAATAAGAGCATTAAAGAGTTATTACCTTGAGATCTATCTATTCAAAGTTTGATAAACTTAAGTCAGATTCTAATATTATGTCATTTCAGATGTCACAATAGTTTATTACATCTACCTTGTTAAGTTTCATGACAAGAAGATCTGTTTTGGCTTCAATGAAGTTTAATACTGGACAACCTCTTCTAAATAGCTCTCGCCACTTCAGAAGTATGTCAAAGGAAATGAGAATCTTATCACTAACATTGAAGAGCCCTAGAAAAGCAAAAATATATTTATTATTGATTGAAAACTGAGCCAAAATTTTTGTAGGGATTGCTCAAGGTGACAGTTAAGCCAACAAAGAGAACTCATGAATTGAAATAATCATTATAGAGAAGTTATGAGTAAAAGGATCTTAAACATTGGCAAATTAAGCACTGAACTCTCATTTTTTCCCCTCACCAGTGGAGGAACTAAAAAGTTATGACCTGATCCTAATTAAAAATTGAACACTTTGTTGGCTTCAAATGTTTCCATGAATAACTATCATGTGTTTCAACAGGTATCCAAACCTCCAAGAGTTGGTTTGAAAAAATTGCACACCCACCATAGCCACTGAGAGTGGACGCGAAGTTGGTCCGAGGACAAATTTCCCTTGACCGAAGGTGGCTCAATCAACAATGAAAACCCAGAACAAACGTTTCCTCTTGGAAATCAATAACAGTTTTACACGTTAAAAGTACAAACCCAAACAATGATCATTCACCAACGAAAAAAACCAACGAAAACCAACGAAAATTCTGAAATTTGATCTCAGACCAATGCCGTGTCCACCCTTGAAATCACAGCATCTGGAGAAAGAACAATTTTGGAAATGGCCCTACAAAATGCTTGTTTCCGGAAACATGGCTGTGTTTCTGTCCTGCCTTTACTTCCTATTATGAAGAGTGTGACAGTGGTCACACAATAACAGCCAAGAAACCGACTAAATCAATGAATTCACACCAAAAAAAACAACACAGGAATACATAAAAGGCAAGTCTCCTTTATTTATTTTATAGAAAAAAGTCACAATCAAGGTAGTTAGTTCTCAACGATCGCCAATGTAACGCGACACCGATAGTCTTGTCAGAAGGAAAAACACTCGTAAAGTGAGCTTGGGAAGCCTGTGATAACATATGAAGCATATACCGGTACATATTTAAATAACTAACCTTCCTCAGTTGGAAAAACACGATGCATCGCCTTACACAAAGACGAGCTGCATTCTTTTACTCTGACAACCACCTTTTTAAAGGGGTTCAAATTGCCGTACAACACACTGCCTCCTCTCGAACCAGAGTGAACCTTGGATTGACCCAAAGGATTTCCACAGAGTCGACAGGATGCATCAGCTACCTCAAATATGGATGGCCAACCCTGCCCAGAACAAGAAAGATGAGTTGCAGCATCTTTACGGCTGACCAGATTAAGGAATTGCGTTGAGTAACGGTATGGCAACTTCTCGTTTGCATACAGTTGCAACGTAGATGCCCTTGAAACGGGTTGTTGAGAGTCTTCACTTAGTGAAGAGATAGATTCGGAGGAGAAAGGAGCAGCTGGTGAAGTTGAAACGGCATGCTGAGGGTCTTCGCTTAGAGAAGAGGTAGATTCAGAGGAAGGAGAAGCTGCTGAAGTTGATAGTACTGTTGTTGAAGAATAACCAGTATTGTGCAGCTCTGTGCAGCAAAAAAGGACATGAAGATGGTCACAAATGACCCGACATTTCTCCTGCTTTCCCTTCGCAAGAAAGCCTTTACAGCAACACTTGTGGTATTTTCCATTCTTGCCATCCTCAGCCTTCACGTGGCAAAAGCCAAGAGTGTTAGTCGCACTTGGTTGACAATAAACAACAAAAGTACGGTCAGAGACTTTATACACAGCCTGATGACCTGCGGGGACAACTATGGTGGCCTGGGAGTGCCATAAGAAAATTGTGTAGTATCTTGTAAGTTCCCCGTAATTTATTATGTTATTTCATTTTATTTTTAAACTTTAAACGAAAAAAAATTATTATCGAGATACTTTAAATCAAATTTAAACGAAAAAAATAGAAAGTAAAGTAAAATAATTTTAAGCAAAAGTAAAATGAAACGATAATAATATTTCCTTGGCCTAGCAGTGCCATAAGGTTTTTCTAAAAAAAAAATGTTGTTCATGGCCTATCGATGCCAGAGCCCACAATGCACTTGGGTATTGACGTTTCCCACAGAAGATGGCGGCAAATCAAACCAGGAATGCTGACTGGATGCAAGATCAAACGCAAACGCTTCTTTGTATTTCTTTAATACATAATCTCCTTTAGGAAGGCCTGATAGAGCCTTGGCCATATATGCCTCTCTAAATGCACCTTCTGAAAACGACTTACGATGCAGCGAAAGTGTGACCGGAAAAGGATCTAACCCGGGGGGGGGGTACTGCCATATATGGGCTATATGGGTATGTGCCGCTGTGAAGGGTATGGTTTTCAAGCAGTTTACTCTAGGATAGGGTATATAAATCAGAGCGTTTGGGTCTAGAATAGGGTATCATTTTTCAGGAAACTGATCAGTTGGTTGAAGATTTTATCTAGACAGGAGCCCATCTGATCTAGACTGGGGAAACAGCTACTCTAGGATAGGGGGATTTTGGGAGTTTACTCTAGTATAGGGTAGCAAAATTCAGCTGAACTAGCTCTGGTATAGGTCAAGGGTTCCAGGGTCCCAGCGGCACATCCCCACCTAGAAATTCCTAAAGTGCCCGCCCCGGGGGATCTAACCACTTCAATTCATTGATGGCAAGTTCTTCTAGATGAAGCGTGGGGGGGGGGGGGACTCCCATATGAAACAGACGGGGATGCTCGTCAAGACAAAACGACGCCGAAGGGGCGAGTACATTTTCACCACGACACACGACCGTTGAAAACTTGTCATCGACAATTTTTTATTCGAACCCCGGCTCCCCTCGGGTCGATTTGACAAGAGGGTTCGAATCAAAAATTGTCGATGACAAGTGACGGTGTGGTACCCAGGTGAGGCTTAGTTTGTAGTGGAGGCAGGGTTAGCAAACGGGTTTTCAACGGTCGTGTGTGATTTTGGAAAACAAACTGCCGCTTGGCGTCGGTTGCAGTGGCCGGATTGCTCGGCTAATGAGATGAAATGAAACAAGGACATATTGGCTTGGATTCGGCGTTTGATTTGTGGCTGCTTGGCCATTTCAAGCTGAGGATTTTTCGCCTCTCGCATGGGGCATCCCGAACTGGAGTGTGAAGCCTTGTCCTTTCTCTTACAGTGGAAACTCGGGGTTAAAGGAAATCGCTTAAATCGCAATGGATCGGGAAAATAACCACACAGCAAACAAAAACAAGCAAAGTAAATACGGTAAGCTGTATTTTATTGAACATTCTAGCGAGTATTTATCGATTTGAATCTTTTACCTGAATTCCCATACAAATCCTTTATATTCACGGCCATTTTAAATTACGCAATATGAAACTACATGTGTTAACGATTAAAGTCACACACTGAGCTTGGGCCGCCTGTGATTTATTTGGCATAACCTTTCAATACTAAGCAAGCAACGAGACCATGACGTTGAAGATGATAATGTAAAATCATGTAAGGACTTTGGGGGTCTGAAGGAGTAGAATTTCCTTGTTTTGTACTGGAAAATAGGAGTTTGGTCACTGGTACTGGGAATTACTAAAAGAAAATAATGGAATTAAGAAAGGACATCTGTATAAAGTAAGCTTACAGGTAATGTGATACAAACATTCTTATGAAAATTTTCACAGACTATAGAAGAACTAATAAACAGAATAGAAAAGTGTTAACAAGTGTTGAATTTGCAAGTAGGCAAAGATAATCTACGTAGTCTGGTTCTATATTTTCATGCGTCAGTCAATAACAAACCCAAGCTTCCCAATTCCCCTGGCAGTCATAGCGTCATAAGTGGTGAATAATTCAACAGCATGCATGTATTTTTTGAAGCAGGTACAAAAGTTTATTTTTGATTTTAAATTACTTGGGTTTTAACTTAAATGAACAGAGAATGAATAGACATTTTCATGAGTCTTTCAATGCATAGCTAATGCAGACCATGATTGAATTAGAATGTATTTTCATGTAAGTGCCAACATAGTTGTTAACATCTTCACAGTTTCATACCTTCATCTGCAGTTCAAAGTATGATTCATTTCATATATTGGGTGATTCCAGAAAATATCCATACCCTATCACGGGTAGCATGAGTATTTTAACCCCCCCTTGCCCTCGGAAATTCCAAAATGCTTATCCCGCCCTTGCTCTCCGAATTCCAAAATCGCTAACCCCCCTCTCCTCCGGAATTTTCCACTTTTGTTTCAGACCCTTTGGAATTCCTGTTCATCTGCCTAAATCTTCAAACGAACGAGAAACTTGCACTTTTTCCCTCTGCAAAAGAATTCTGTTCACAATTTTTAGTCAGACGATCAAGCAACTCAAGTTTGTTAACATTAGTACACCGTAGCTATTCCTTCTAAGCATTATCTTTAAGCTGCTTACCACCTAATAGAACTTTTTGTTTTCCATTCAATACATTCAATAGGTTTATGCAAATATTTTTGTCGCGCTACACATAACATGCATGTACAAATAATTTAATCATGTAAAATGTATGATGGAAAGAAAAAAAATGAATGAAAAGTAACTATTATAATTTTTTGAGGTAAACCTCTCCCCGACTCTTCCAGTTCTATTGGTAAATATACATCCTTTTAAGGATATCAGCTCGTGGAATAAATAGTTATTTCAAGGAAAAATAACTATTTAGAACTGAATGATCAAAACACTTGCGCATAAACAGTTTTGAATTAAACAGCGCATCAAAAGGCACGCTGTCGGACTTTACTACCTACATGTTGGCGTGAAAATAGGAGTGAAATACAAAATCTGTCAGGCGTTGTATTTGGAAACGAGAGACTGGTGCGAGTTTTCAGCACGCAACAACACATCATCGATCGACAATCGGCGAGAAACACCCACTTGGTTATATTTTTATTAATCAGTTGACTAATTCATCAACTTTAAGGCCTCTTCGATGTGGAGCTTGCTGCACAACCCATCTGCTTACCCATCTGCATGAACGCATACTTCTTCCGTGGTCGGTTCGTGCTTCATTTACAAACTGGGAATGTTAATAGGTCAGCGATTTCAAGCGGAGCTTTCGCCGTCTTTCCTCTGGAAATTCACTGAATTCAGAGCTGAAACACCCCCCCATGCCTTTGGAATTCCAAACTGCGTTACCCCCCCACGTCTTCGGAATTCCAGTCCAAGAAAGCCCCCCTCTCCCTCGGAATTCCAAGATGCCGCCCGTGGTATGGTATGGATATTTTCTGGAATCACCTAATTGTTCTATTTGCACCATAGTTGTATCGTCAGTAAATCTAGGTTTAAAGGAAAACAAAATTTAAAGAAACAAGTTGTGAAAGATAAGACTCTTAAGAGAGTCATAGCAGTCATAGCTGTTTTGGATTCTCTTGTCTACATACACCATTATTAATCTGCAAATACAACTGTCTCTCTTGTGAAATGTCCCTGGTGGCAAGGAAAGAAAATAGGCTGCTTTATTTACAGGGTACACTGTACATTATTATTAGGAGGCATTGTTTTCAAGATTGAGGATAAGGGCTTTAAATAGCAAAGTGGCTTCACTCCTGTTACATTAACTAGGAACCTTGAACGTTTCGTATTAAAAAGGAAAAAAATATATTAGGTAAAGTTTCAGGAAAATTTGAAACTTTTGGGAATAAGGTGCTTATATGTTTCTATATTTTCCCTGAACGTCTTTGGTGGAGCTCATGAGAAGGCTAGGAATGTTTATTGATTTGGAACTTTAGTCCGGGACAGGTAGGAATTTAGTTCGAACATGTAAACCTTTGATATGACTTGTCCGTGGGACAAGCACATTTTTAATTAGAAAAATAAAGATAAGAAACAGTTGCCTTAAATATTCCATTAAACTTTGCCATTCCACTGCCAGTCGTTTCATTCATTTGCTTTTTTACAAGCTCTGTTGTAGGTTTAATTCAAAAATAATATACAAGGGTAATAATGTGATTAAATAATGTGATTAAAAACATTAAATGCCCGTTGCAAGCTAAACTTTTTGGACAAGAACTCTAGGTTTCGGACAACCAAATTTATTGTATTGCTCGTGTGAAGGACAAGTGGATAGGAAAATTTCTCTCTTACCAGGTTGCAAAGAAGGTGATTTTTAAAGCTTGCCATTCGGGCAAGCTGAAGCTAGCATATACTAGCCCAAATGTCATTTCAACTAGCCCCCAAACCGTTTTGATGAGCAGAATTGATTTCACAGTTCTTCTTTAATTTGAATTCCTCAAAAAAACTTCACTTGCCCATCGGGCAAGTTAAGTTCAAAATTCACTGGCTCGATAGCAAAATCCACTAGCCCCGGGCTATCGGACACTACTTTCTTTGCGCACTGCTTACTCTCTAATAATAATAATAATGTACATCCAGTGGTTTTTCATAGCACTTTACAACGATATTAATGGATGATACTTTTACAAAAATGCATACATTAAAATAAAAAAAGATATACATTGTAAAACATTGAACTCTAATAATATAATAAACCATTGTTAATAAATTTAACATATACATATGCTTCAGTCTCCCCGACTAGTAAGGCACTGTGCCTGAGTTATAAGACATGAGACTTTAATAAAGTTCATTACTATTATTATTATTATTATTATTATTATAGGGTTTCCATGTAGCATTTTACCCTGATTTTCACTCAACTGCAAGTAGGGTTCTAAATGTAAATATTATTGCCTTTAAGGAAAGCCTTTAACTCATACTAGTCAAACATTTTGAATCTTTAACAGTCAGATGAATCTTATTCAGTTGGGTGAATTTGTGGACATTGAAATCATTTGCTACTCAGGTTTTGCACTGTTATTAGACCACTTGTGGAAAATGCCTTATCATTTTTTTCAAATTTTTAGTCTTGGTTTGTGAAAAGAGGCATGTGGGGAACCCTGTGTCAAGTAAAATTGTGCTGATTGTAGTAATTTGGCCATGAGTGTAGGAAAAAATATTATTAATTAGTAATAGCAGGGGGTGTCCTCTGGCAACTTAGGGGGTGTTTAGATGACACCGGGGCAACTTTTGCCCCGGAGTGAGTTTACTCCGGTTCCATCTCATAGCTCTATATTTGTTTACATGATACCACCACAAAATGTCATGCAGGCGCGAGTCACCCCAGTGTGAGTTCACCCCGGTTCTTGTACCGGGGCGAGAATTTCACTCTGGTACAAAATCTCATGGCAGTATCATGTAAATGCGAAACGACCACCCGTTTCGGCATGAAATCGGTCTGCCGGTAGACTGGAATGGGTAGCGCACGCGTAATGTTTGCGATTTTGAATCAGTATTTTATCAACATGAAGTGTACCTTCAAATAACGAGATAATGACTCATTCATAATGTAAACCCGATACAAAATCAAAAAGTCATCCCGGTATGAGACTCGCGCCGGTGTGAGTTTTCTCATGTAAACACCCCCTTACTGTACATGTACTTGTGCCTTTAGTGCGCGATTAAGTGTATTATCACTAGCCTACAAATAATCTGTGTAGTTTACTCAAATAATACTTGCTTTCTATTTATTCAGCAGATCAGCCTGGTATGGGATGTTGGTGACAGAAAGTCCTCTCAAAGCAAACAGGATTAATACATGTTAATTACAAGCCTTAGTCTTGTAAAGTGGTTCCAGGGCTGTCATAAGGGCCATAAACCAGACTTTAAATCGGCTACTTTGAGCCCAATACTTGGCTGTTTTGAGAGGAAACGAAACTTTCCACATTTTCAATGTCCCGCTCACTAATTTCACTTAAACCCTGCAACTTGCAATCTTAGTGACAGCCTTGTGCATCTAACTTTTACATCATCAGTTTATGAAAATGATTTGTTATTTGGATTTTGTTGTTAAATTTGACTGTAAACACTTCTGGGAGTGAAAGGGCTAAATCAAGAAACCATCAATGTTATACATGTATTAGGCTTTCAGTCTTTTTATTTCTTATCTAAAATTGTTTAAGCTTTTAATTTGAATTATGCTAAATTATACTAAATATTTTCATTTTGGAAGAGACCATTTTGACCCACCTTTACATTAATTTGCGTGTTAGAGTTGCTGTTTTTTATCAAAATTTAACTTCATCAGTTTTCTTGTACACCCTGTACCTTACATGTAAATGCTAATAATTATTTTAAACTATAAATCATCTTAATTTGGTATAATACTAAGTTAAGATGATTTTTTTGGACATTTTGAGAAGACTGTTTTGACCCATTTGAAAAGTTTATGTACACTGTATCTTCTTATTTAAACCTTACGTGTTGGAAAAATTTTCGTTTTTTTTAATTTTTAATGTAATGAGAAAGATGCTAACACAGAAATAAATCATGTTATATTTAGAAAATTCAGTTTTAGAGTATCAGCACATGTTTTGTTTTTTAAAACCTTTTAATATCACTCTTTGCGGGACTAAACTTAAAGAATGCGATTCGTATTTGCAGCTTTTGCAGTTACAACAATGTAGCATTTTCATGGGATTTGAAATGTAAAAATAAAGATAGGCAATTTGAAAATTGGTTATGGTAATGCAAAATTGGAAACGGAAAGGGGCCCTATTTTTTAAACTACTACTTATTCAAAGTTCATCTACTGGTTAAACAATATAACTCCATTAAAGCAAGTTATAACTTAATAGTAGGGATGACTAATGTCAGTTTGAAGTTGGGTTCTTATTTTTCTATAGGTCTATTGGGTTTTCAACGCTTTATAACTTTTCGTTTTTGTTGTCAGTTTTGAAGAATAAAAACAAAATTTCTGGCCTAATCCTTTAACTGTGTGTTGAAGTGTTGTTACATATCAGGGTATTTTATTTTATGTCGAAACTTGAATTGAGGATTACTCATACAATTATTTGTAATGTATATATAAGTAATCCTCCATGGCTCCAGATTATAAATACTATGGAGAGATGATGGGGAACCAAAGAAAACAACCGGTATTAAGTACACAACAAAAATCCAATGTTTGTGTGGAAAATTCAGATATTTGACATGGACAAAAATAAAATCTTGATTGTTAAAAGTTTGGTAAGAAAAATTTACCGATTACCATTATATTTACCGGTATTTTTAAAGTTTCCGCTGTGTTTATGTGTATATATATATGGCGTAAAGGAGCTTGTATTTGCGCTTTACACAAGCTTAAAGTAGGGTTTACACAAGCTTTACACAAAACGTAAAGGTGTTGCGTAAAGTTTTTGTTTCATTACGCCAGCTTTATATGTACGCGTAAAGGTGCTGTAAAGCTGAACTTTACGTAGAGTAAAGGAAGCGTAAAGTTGTGTAAAATTCAACTAAACGCTGACTTTACGTTGTCATTACGCTCACGTAAATTTGATTTTTCATGCTGTGTTAGCCTTCTACACGTTTTAGGGAAAAATGGCATCCGTTCCTGTTATCAGAATTTCTTACCATCTCCCCTTTCCTTTTGAAAACCTTTCAAGATCTCTCTTTTTTATGGTGGTATTGCTACCTGGGTGTGATCGAGACGATTTTAAAAAATGATTTATATTCCTTTGCGTTTTTACTTTCAGTAGGTATAAAAACAGCTAAACTCGGCCCTGAATTCGAAACAGACCTTCGTTTGGTGAAAGATTACGCTTCTGAGCTTTTACTGCGCTCGGCAGCGATAAAACTAAAAGTGACTTGTCTTTTCAGATTTCAGTATCTGAACAGTCCTAGTAGTCTAAGAAAAAGAATTACAGTTGACTCCCGATAACTCGAACCTTCTGCTGACTCAACGTAATTTTTGTTTCCCTTCATATCATTTCTATACAATTTTCAACAGAAATAGATGGTACACTTGGGTTAATAGGCTCCTAACTAGAAATTCATACGAGTATCATTTTAGGTTGTAGTAACAATTTTTTATATCAAAGGGTTAGTTAATTAGTGGTCAGAAGAGGGAAATCGCGTGACTTCATGATTCGATAACTACATGAACACTGACACTGTATTATAATATCATCAGGAACCGAATACTCACGCGGCTTCTGTAATCAGTGAAAAATGCAAACCGCTGATTACAGAGGTAATGTCGTAATTTAGTGAAGCGTTGCCAGGATTGGCTGATCAAAATCTTGATTAATAAGTTTTTTTACACAACGGAAAATTGAACTGAATCGTCAACTTAGATAAAATAAAGAAATAAATAGAGAGACAATGCAGAAAGTTTGTGATAGGAATGGCTATTGATACCACCTGTTCAATGCAGCGTAACAACTTCAAAAAGCGTTGCAAGCGTAGCTAGGATGGCAAGGGCAAAAAGTGTAGCAAGCAAATGTAGCAAGCTCATAGGGCAACAAGTATAGCAAATGTACTGTAACAAGCGCAGCAAGTGGATCGTAGCAAGCGTAGCAAACGTAATAAGTGTAGCAAACGGGGAAAGCGTAGCAAGAGTAACAACTGTAGCAAGCGCCGTTGGCAAGTGTCGCAAGTAAACTTGCAAACGTATCGTAGCAAGCGTAGAGAGCGTAGCAAGTGTGGCAAACGTAGCAAGTGTAGCAAGGGTAGCAAGCAGAGCAAGTGTAGCAAGCGTGGCAAGCGTAGCTAGTGTGGCAAGCGTAGCAAGGGTAGCAAGCGTAGCAAATGTGGCAAGGGTAGCAGGCGTGGCAAGTGTAGCAAGCGTAGCAAGTGTAGCAAGCGTGGCGAGCGTAGCAAGTGTGGCAAGCGTATCAAGCGTAGCAAGCGTAGCAAGGGTAGCAAGCGTAGCAAGCGTAACAAGCGTAGCAAGTGTAGCAAGCGTAGCAAGTGATAATAATAACAATGATAATAATGATGATGATTTATTAACAGATCCACTGGGTGGCTCTTCCCTGTTAAATTACATTAATTACAATTACAAAATAAATCAAATTAAGTTATTTACAAATTATGCAGTAGAAGCAGGATTAACAGAATCCAATTACAGTAAAACTGACTAATCGCTCTGTACTCTGTTTCTTAAAAAATTCCTTGAAAGTCTTAAAAAGGTTCTGTAATCTTTACAGTTTCTAATAGTTTCTGGTAGATTATTAAATAGCTTCGACGCATTATCTTGGAAAGTGCCGTTTTCGGTCGGGACCACTAATCTAATTGAATTGCTTGAGCGCAGTTCCTTGGGGCATTCCTGTTTTATTATTCTAAGATAATCTGGCCAAGTCTCAGTGTTATGCAAAGCTTTAAAGCATGATTTCAGGAGGTTCAAATCTCTTCTCTCATTGATTGGAAGCCATCCGATTTTAAGTACATCCCGAAAGTTCTTAACATAGTGACCGAGTACAAAACTTGCGGCAGCAAATTGAACCCGTTGCAAACGGCGAAGTAAGAATTGTGGTAGAGGGTAAAAATCAGATCAGCATAATCTAGTTTTGACAAAATCATTGTTTCTGCTAGTTCCTTTCTAAGCTCATATTTGGCGAGATATGGTGAGATAGAGAGATAGACAGAGGTAGTGTAGCACGAGTAGCAAGCGTTGCAAGTGTGGCAAGCGTAGCAAGTGTAGTAGGCGTAGCATGCGTAGCAATTGTGGCAAGCGTAGCAAGCGTAGCAAGTGTAGCAAGGGTAGCAAACGTAGCAAGTGTAGCAAGCGTTGCAAGGGTAGCAAGTGTAGCAAGCGTAGCAAGGGTAGCAAGGGTAGCAAGCGCAGTAAGTGTGGCAAGCGTAGCAAGTGTAGTAGGCGTAGCATGCGTAGCAATTGTGGCAAGCGTAGCAAGCGTAGCAAGTGTAGCAAGGGTAGCAAACGTAGCAAGTGTAGCAAGCGTTGCAAGGGTAGCAAGTGTAGCAAGCGTAGCAAGGGTAGCAAGGGTAGCAAGCGCAGTAAGTGTGGCAAGCGTAGCAAGTGTAGTACGCGTAGCATGCGTAGCAATTGTGGCAAGCGTAGCAAGCGTAGCAAGTGTAGCAAGGGTAGCAAACGTAGCAAGTGTAGCAAGCGTTGCAAGGGTAGCAAGTGTAGCAAGCGTAGCAAGGGTAGCAAGGGTAGCAAGCGCAGTAAGTGTGGCAAGCGTGGCAAGCGTAGCAAGCGTAGCAAGTGTAAGAAGTGTGGCAAGCGTAGCAAGTGTAGCAAGCATGGCAAGGGTAGCAAGTGTAGCAAGCGTAGCAAGCGTAGCAAGCGTAGCAAGTGTGGCAAGCGTAGCAAGGGGTAGCAAGCGTAGCAAGTGTGGCAAGCATAGCAAGTGTAGCAAGCGTAGCCAGAGTGTAGCAGTGTAGCATGCGTAGTAAGTGTCGTAATTGTAGCAAGTGTAGCAAGCGTATCAAGCGTATGTAACAATTATAGCAAGAACGCAATGTGTGAAGCTCAAAAATACTGACTAGCTATAGTCATGACGAGGATCGTTGTTTAGCCCTCATATATTTTTAAATAAATGACCTAAATGACCTGTTTTGGTTTGCAACCACGTGACATGGCGGCCATGTTGCGGGCCAATACAATACAAATATTTCTCGAAGAATTTACATGAAAATAGAGTTTAGTTTTCAGAGGAGAAAATTGCTGTTGTTCTTGACCACCAACACGGCCGCCGTGATGTCACCTACAAATCAGAACATTTTACAAACATTACTATATTGCCACAAATAATAAAGAATTTGAAATAAAAATGAAATGTCTTACCCTTTTCTTGTATAAGTTGCAATTTGTGAGTTTCTCGGGCTGCTTCAAAGCATTTTTGAAGAGATATTAAGATTTTTGTGTTTCCAGTTTAATTAATCACTTTTAATTATTGGAAGGCCGGAGACAATTGAAGACTGCTCCACTCTCAGGTTGACAAATTCCGTAGCAAAAACTAAATCACCTTCATCTTTTTTTACCAGCATAATTAAGCACCTTGGACCAACCTCGCATCCGATTCCTGACTTCTTTTTAAAAATCTTCGTAAACGGCAATTTACCCTTTCGTCTCATGCAGTTTGAATCAAGATGCACGCGTACTCCTCACTGACTCCTTTGCGGCACAGGTTTTGAGGATAAAAATGTTATCAGCTAGGGATAGGTCAAGAATGATTGTACAAAAACAAAAATGACTTAGGGGTGAGGAGCTATGTCCCCGAGCTCGGAAATACGCAAAATCTACGCGGGTCGGATGAAGCTGTCTCTACAAAAGGTAAATACTTGTAAGTAAGGACTAAACACTTTTAGGTGCTATGGGCACGGTAGCGCGGTATTTAATTTTGCGAGGAAACGTGAGACGACCTCGAATTGATCGGTACAACGAACGGAAAAGATACCCTAGCTAGGGGCCCTGGACGAAAAAACGGATTTACCTCTATAGCAAATTTGGAGCAAATCATCTGCAAATGCCACATTTGCTTAATTTTGCTCAATTTTGCCACATGACAAAGAACCAACTTTGCCATAATTTTGCATTAGTGGCAAAGGTGGTAAATGCCGAATTTGCCTCAAATTTGACCCGTGTGTAAAAACAAGGATAACCTTCACTTTATCAAGGCATTTACAGGGGTGTCAAACTTGATAGCAAAACTGACATTTGTCAGGTTTTTGCCCAAATGGGCAAAAGCGATCGAAGATGAATTTTTGAATGCTTTTGCTCTCTATAGCAAATTCGGTCAAAGTAGTAATTTGCCACATTTTTGCTCAATGTAGCAAAAGTGACCAAAACTCATTTTTCAACAGTTTTGCCCAGGATAGTAAATCTGAGCAAAAATTCACCTTATTTGTGTATCGCCCAGTGTAGTAAGTGAGGTCAAATTATCACTTCTTCCGTATCTTTGCTCAGTGTGGCAAATATGATCAAAATAGGCGTTTGCCACTGTTTTGCTCAGGGTAGCAAATTATTTTGGCCAAATACCACTTTATTCTCAATTTTGCTGAGGATGGCAGATATGATCAAAACAGTAGTTTCCCATACTTTTCCCCATTGTAGCAAAGTTGATCAAATATCAGTTCTTCTGTATCTTTGCTCAGGATGGCAAATATTACCATGATAGCAGTTTTCCGTACTTTAAGTAAGGTAAACAAAGTTGATTAAAATATCACTTTTTTACACTTGCGCTCAAGATAGCAAATTTGATCAAAACATCATTATCCACATGTTTCTTATTTTTATTTGGTACCATAAATGACTGACAAACAATTTAGACACCAAACAAAATTTCAAGAATAAAATGACTTTATTATCTTTAATATACACTGTACAATAAAAAGCAAGATAAATTAAAAGAAAGTTCCATTGGCCTCTGCAGGGCACTGCATGTACCACAAAATATATGCCTTTAAATAAAAAGCACATACAATGTGAAACTATCTAAATTCATAAGTGTATAAGAATGTACATTGGGTTTGAAAGTGCAAGTCAACACTAGCTGGTTCATAATTATCTAAGGTTGGTACAGGTAAAACGTAACTCCATTTGAGTGGTATACTTCAAATATACTCTTTCTAGATTCAATTGATACTATTGGCAAATGGTTGTACGATGACAACACGTACACATCACTCCCAATGTAGATGTGACATCCTCACTAATGGACAGAACATCAACCACAGGAAATAAAATTAGCCTCAAATTATTATGATAAGAGATATTCCTCTAATTATTATTTATAAGAACTTGTTTTCATCTGATAATTATTACCCACTACCCAAAATAGGCAGTGAATAATATTATATAGTGTACCTAGTGCTATTCACTTACCCCAAGGGGAGATACATCTGTATGATTCATTTTTAACCAAATCAGTTATATAAAAATATTTCTTGTAAATAAAATGAGTTACTATGCGAAAGTGCTGTGCATTTCTATGATTTGGGTACGACTTCGATATATTTTTACCAACAGTAAACACTTATAAGGTTAATTTTGTCACCTTTTTAGCATGTACATGTATTTTATTTTACAGGTGCTTCATTTACTGCTAAACTTCTAAAAATAGCATGAAATGACACCCCAATTTTACTCTCATCCTATAGGTAGCCAAAAGCTTTTCAGGTCATGAAAGCAACTCTGCTATCCACTGATTTGGTTAAATACTTGTATTATTATTATTATTATTATTATTATATCGCTGTAAATAATATGATTTGGTGAAATTCTTCTATTATTATATGACCATAAATAATTTATTACATTTATTTTTTTTACTAAAATCAAATTATTTCCTAAACATTTGAGCATTTTTTTTCTGATTCACATGATCAGCTGTTTTGCTTGCAGTATTGGACTGATTAAATATCCAAATTATCCAAACACAATCTATACACTATGAAAGCTCTGTAGAACTTCTTTAATTCATCATCATTATTATTGTTATTGGCATGTGGGTGATTAAAATATAAGCCATGCTTATGAAAAAACTGTAATCACACACGGTTTTTTTTTTTTGCATAAAACATAACTGCACTTTTTTTTTATAAAATATGCCACGAACAAAATAGGATCATGGCATTTGGAGTCCAGTAATTACTCTACTATGGGGTGTATTGGCTAGATTTAGTCCTCGGAGTGGCACTTTTTAAGGCCGTGCTTAGGGTAGCCCTAGGATCTGTCACCACTGTGGAAAATGGATGCAGATGTATCTCCAATTACATATGTTGGGTGAATGGACACGACGACTGAAAATACAGCTGCATTTACAGGCTACTAGATGGAAGGCTTTTAAAATTTAGTAAAGTTGCAAAGTTACAGAGTGATTCGGTGCAAACTACCAAAGACAGCTCTGCAAAGATGGCAAATTTTGCAGACATTTGTCTGGTAAGGGAGAGTTTGTGGCTCCACCGTACCATACAAAGGTCATTGAGATTATGTGACTTTGTGTCAACACTTTATTTCAAATCGGACTAATCACAAACACCGTAAGAACCTAGCCAATCACAAAACGCTGACATACATGCATGTCTTTGTGACCCTGTGGGATTCAAACATGATATTGTGCACTAATTCTCAGACGGCATGCTCTATACAGAAGGTTTAGAGTGTCTGCAACACAGGCAAGATCTTCATTGGATTGTGACAAATCACTTTGAGATTTGGTAATTTACCTAGTTTTAATGTGGCTCCTTCCCTTGGGTGTCAAAGGATATTCACTTACTACACTGTAGGTCTTCATCAAAACTCAAAAAATTGTGCAATTGTCTACTGAGTGAATATGGTTCTAGGAACTTAACTGAAAAGGAACTGAATCATGATGCATGACAACTTCAACTTGAGTGTTATATTATTATTTTGTACATTTTTATCTAAAATGTCTTCTTCTTTTCTGAATGTTCTTCAAAAAATTATCTGTGTTATGCTTATGACCAAGTTCCTTTTTCTATTGTAAGTGGTCGGTGCCAGAGCAAACTCAGGAGCATCATCTGGTGCTCCTTGGTTTGATGCTGGTCTCACTGTGTGTTCTATTACCATTATTTTCACTTCATTGGCTTTGACACCATGCAACTTTGCGGTCCAACCGGGCCATTAAACCATTAACCTCAATGCTCTGCCAGGAAAGTGGCCTTACACAGAGATTTTCCCTGTTTGGGAGGTCCTCATCTCAACCTGAAGAATTACCTTCATGCCACTCTGATACAGCTGTTTCAGACAAAGACTCCTCTGATGACATATATGCAAGGTACTTGTCCTTGTCTGACTAACTGATGCTAATTGACTCCCTCAGAGCATATTGCCCCTTTAATTTTTTTTTCTGAAAGAAAAATGAAGAGCCATGATTTAGCAGCCAACAAGTAACCCACAGTTGGTGAACAAGCATGTACTGCTCATACTCAGTGTAAATGATTGGGTTGCAGAACAATGACACGATGCTAAAAGCTGAAAACACTCTCTTAATCAAAGGAACAGTTTGAAGATATTTGTGAGAAAAATTTCTCCCTGCATTTTATTCCTACTAACTTTTTCATTAAATATATAATATGTTTTTTGGAACAGGTGTTAAAGTAGAGAGCAGAAATGCCTCTTTCTGTTGAATCTGCATTTGTTTCATTAAGACTCTTTTAAGTGTAAATAAAAACTGAAATAAATTAATTCCCCTGTCATTCAAGAGCAGAACTGATAGTGTCCCACAGGTCACCAGGCTCTAACAGAGCACAGCCATGACTCAACTGTACACATAAACCGTAAAACCGGTCAGAACCTGAGAAACGTAACATTAAGGCAACCAACATGTTGCTTAGAACAATAATTAATTAATAATATTGTGGTTATTTGGCATGATAAAGCCAAATTAGCATTTACTCGCAAAATGAACTAACAAAGATTCCTCAACATCATTGAACTGTACAAAAGGTATAAATAATGAGGTATTGTCATTTAAAATGTGGAACAGTAATACAGTGGTCACTTGGAATGACACTTATGCTTCAAGATCTGGCAAGTGCCGTCATTCGCAAAATGAGCCAAAATTAAGATCTCACAATATCACTGAACTATATTTATACAGCATAAGAGTTTTGGATGGTACAATTTATGAAAGAAGAATCACTTGTCATTTAAATGTGGAACAATAATACGGTGGTCACTCAGAATGACACATAGGCTTCAAGATCTAGCATACCCCGTCACTCGCAAAATGAACCAAAATTAAGATCTCACAATATCACTGAACCATATGTATAAACCATAAGAGTTTTGGATGGTACAATTTATGAAAGAAGAATCACTTGTCATTTAAATGTGGAACAATAATACGGTGGTCACTCAGAATGACACATAGGCTTCAAGATCCGGCATATGCCGTCACTCGCAAAATGAGCCAAAATTAAGATCTCACAGTATCACTGAACCATATGTATAAACCATAAGAGTTTTGGATGGTACAATTTATGAAAGAAGAATCACTTGTTATTTAAATGTGGAACAATAATACGGTGGTCACTCAGAATGACACAGAGGCTTCACTCGAAAATGAAAAAAATGCCGTCACTCGCAAAATGAACCAAAATTAAGATCTCACAATATCACTGAACCATATGTATAAACCATAAGAGTTTTGGATGGTACAATTTATGAAAGAAGAATCAATTGTCATTTAAATGTGGAACAATAATACGGTGGTCACTCAGAATGACACATACTGTAGGCTTCAAGATCTGGCAAGTGCCGTCACTCGCAAAATGAGCCAAAATTAAGATCTCACAGTATCACTGAACCATATGTATAAACCATAAGAGTTTTGGATGGTACAATTTATGAAATAAGAATCATTTGTCATTTAAAGGAGCTATGTCACACACTGCGCATGTGCGCGATGAAGCGTTACATCTTGAAAACGTTCGCCAACTTTTTCAAGTTCTGCGGGTGATTCAATATCAGGAGTTTATCAATATTTATCGCAGCCATCCGTTAACAGTTCGCATAGTTAAACGTTAGTTACTATTGTACAGCCCTTTTAGAAGGTTCCTGTGTGTTTTTGTTTCAATGACTCTGATCAACGGCTTATTTGAGGTCAACTGTTTGGAGGTAACAAATGTCCTCTCATGGCGGTCGCCGATCAGGAAGCGGCCGCAAGAAAATCTTCGCTAGCAACTCAGCGAGGCTTCAGTTCTGGCGTAAGACTCGTAAAAGGATTTCGTTGGATGGAACACTTTTCTAATCTTGGGTTTCTACGAGGATCAAGTGCGGATACGACAACGATTCCATGTTTGCTGCCCATCTTCTATCGCTCGAGACAAGAAGAAGGTAAATGCGTAAAATGTCTGTTCAATCTGTTTGCTGGCGGTCTTATTTTGAGTTAATCAGTTGTTTTGAATGTATGTATCTATTTTCTTTTACAGGGATAGTGCATCTACCGTTTGTAAAAAAGGAGTGAGAGAGGCATCATCCACAAACCAGTTCCTTCCTCAAAACGAAGCCACATTGAAGGTGAGACTGCAGCTGTACTTGATTCTAGATTGAATAAATGTCTTCACATTACTATTATTTTGCGGCCCTCCAGAAAATTATCCTGGAACCAAAGCTTCTTAACAGTTTTAAATATTACGTGCGATTCAGGTAAAATACCAAACCTTGGTAATGATTGTTTTTCCTGAGAAATTATTAGTTATTGAGACAACATTCTTGCCAATAAATGTGACACTGGCTGAGAGGCAACCCTTATGTCTAATCTTTGGCTCTCAAGATGTGGGAGCTTATTTACTTAGGATATTACTACCAACTAAATAAAACCAGTTCTTGGCATGTTGGTATTTTTTTTTTTTAATTTTAATTTTTAATATTTTTAATTTTAATTTTTAATATATTCATTGATTGATAAATTTTTGATTGATTCATTTATTGATCAATTTTTAATTAAGCATTGACCAGAGTCATCCAAGATAATGCACATTGTTTTTCCAGTTTTTCATAATTTATTGCAGTTCCTGTGGTGTCTCTGGAGACTTTTATTGAGTCATACAATGTATCACAGTTCTTTGCAGTTACTTGGAGAATAGAAATTGGTCATTAAAAAGGAGACTGCATGCTAATCCTAGTAGCATTTCCATTCATTTCCATGGCAATAATGCCTTGCATGCATTATATTACAATAAATTTTTCATGGTTAGTGGTTCTTTTACCTTTGATTGCAGACACACAGGCAAACTCAAGTGTGCCAACAGCCTTTCCCTGGTTTATACTTCAAAACGATACTCTTACAGGTTTGTTTATTATGTTAACGCCTGTGAAACGAGGAAAATTTGACACTTCGTCAAATGTCATGCGAGACCTTTTTGATCCAGTTGAACTAATAATAATATATAGACAATGTACATGTAAACATGACAAGAAAGAATCCCACCTAGCATGCTGCAACCAGCTAGCTATTAAAGCATGGCAGTTTTATGGTTCAAAACCAGTGACTGGTAAGATCAAGTCTAGAACCTAACCTACCAGATTGGGATTCAGCTGCACTTACTACTCAGCAATAAAGGGAAGGATTTCCAAAATTTGAAACGACTTTTATTGAGACTGATTTTACAATGCAGATTATGAAACAAACATAATAAAGGGACTGTGAATAGTAATCTTTTTGTTATCATACTTGTGTTACAGTAACAAAGGTCACAAAGCATGCAAACAGCTTGCAGCCATTTATTGGAATTTCCATATGAACCTTGAAGCAGCTACAACAAAAGCAGGAGAGCAGATAGTAACCAGAAAGTACAATCAGCGAACAAATGATTGGGACGTGAAAATTATCACAGTCAAGAAAAAGTTTGAGTACATTCCAGTGATGATGGTGAAGATTTTTAACATGAGAAAAGAAGATACTGATAGTGTTACGAGGCAGCTGTCTTTGAATGAAAGCGACCCTGCTTTGCTGGCTCTCACCATCGCTGAAAAACAGGCACCCCCTTCAAAGGAACTTTTTATGGCACGTAAGAGCAGATTTCAATCTGGTACTGAAGATCATTCAGAGAATTCCTCAAGTAGTAATAAAAATTCAAAGAGGACAGACGGAAAATTGTTGTTGCTCAAAATATCTAAAACTAAGTTGGAACTTTTCATCAGTAGGATATTGCCCTAAAGGCTGAAATGTGTCTTTTTCAATCGTCTTGCTCACTTTGCTGTAATTGCTGATAATGGGTAATTTGTTCATGTTTATTTATAAGTTGAAAGGTTATTAATTTTTCTTTTGTGTTGGGGGGTATGTTAAAATGAATGATTATGTGATTGCAATTTTGCACCGAGGATAGCCTGAGTGGCTCGGCCACTACAGATGTTTAAGTCAGTCACTGACTTAACAGTCCTTATTAACACCAACAAGTTTAGATGTACGAAATAAAATGGTACAAATAATGTTTGCATACTTTACGTACATGTACAGAGTGCAAAGAAAGTCAGTTTCACAGCTTCGGGGAAGCTGAAGGTAGCATTTAGTAGCCCAGATGTCATTTCAACTAGCCCCAACACTTTTGGTGAGCAGAATTGATTTAACACTGTTATTCTGTCATGTGAATTCCTCAAAAAACTTGACTTACCCATAGGCCCTGGGCTATGGGACACTACTTTCTTTGCAGGCTACTGTATTATAGTACAGAGAACTACAATGAAGGAGAAAAGAACTTGGGACTGTGTGAAAAAGCCCTTCCAAGTAACTGTTACATAGGACTCTGCTCCTAATGACAATTTTTTGATCAGCTTTGGGCTAATTCCGTCATCCCCCCCCCCCAGCAATGTTGTGGCCAAATAAAGCAGTGAATTCCACCCATTTGCACAAAATTCAACTTTATTTGGGGTGGGAGGGGAGAGGGTTTGCTAGTTTTACTAATATCACTGAAAAGGTCCCAACACTTTTGACCTCCATTGTAGATGACATTTTCTAACAACAATTTCATTGCATTGTTATTTTTGAAATCAGTTCATGAAACAACCACAACTAAGTTGATTGCAAATTTTGTAAATCATAACTTAACCTGAATTTCAGACGATTACTTCGAGTCATCTCCTCTCAGCAATCGTCTGAAATTCATGCTGATGTAACACTTTGATTTCTTTACTTCACAAAATGATGTAAATGTCTTACAATAAAAGCATAACATTGTAACAAACTAAAGGAGTGGATGAAGAAAAATAATCTATAATCCCCTGAGTGAAGGTTTTTAGGTTTTCCCCCTACTCTCTTTTCAAAATTTGGCCTTTACAACCACCCTCCACATGAAATAAGCCTATTATTGACCTTTCTTGGGGTGAAAATGGATATGTTATGGAAACATGAAAAAGATGGTTGCCGACTCCGTTCATGACTTAGAAATAACAAAATATTATAATAAAGTTCTGAAGAACTAGAGAAAGAACAAACTGGGGAAATACAAGTCTAGCTATTCTCGTGAGATGCAGAACACAGTTCCATGGTGGTTGTCTCATTCGGGTCTGTACCCCATGTACACACCTGTCTGCGAAGGATAATGTCTGCGCACAGTTTTGACCACACACGAAGGACAGACCTTTCTGTTACCCTTCCCTAGATGTCCATAACGATCAAGAAGAAATTGCCTGTATGCAGCCTTCCTGAAGGCCCTTGTACTGTTATCATCACTGTGCTGCTGCTCGATTTCTAACACATCTGGGTCGAGACAAAGCTTGCTGAACCTTGCAAATGTTGTAACACATCTTCTCTGACCACAACAATACAAAAACTACATTTACACTAGGGAAGTGAGTTTGATGCAGCAGAAGGGTTAGGTGCTGGTCCCGCAACTGCTGAAGCATGTTGGCTATCAGTGGATTCAGACTCCTGTGGGGTTTCTCTGTACACATCAAAATGCTCACTCTCAGTGTCACTATCATTGTCATCGTCCATAATTAGCAGACTATGTATGTAGTCCATGCTCCCTAATCCACATTGTAGACTTCTGACACACAGTTTGTGCACCATTGGCTCATCCAAAGTTTGAATACAGTCCTGTCAAAGAGAGGTAAAATATCAGGAAAACAAACAATAGTGTATATTTTTGTTCAGTATAATGACTACATTTGTAGAGGAGAAGTGTGACACTAAAATGTAGACTGACAAGGTATACTGCCATAAAAAAAAAAAAAACAATCGGTGAGCATTTATCCAAAAATATATTAACACAGTACAGGACCTCATAATAATTCTGCAGGACAGATCGTGGGGATTACAGCACATTTCCTTTGCTAAAACAACAAACGTTTTCTCTCCAAAGATTGCAAATTTGCACCTCTTTCAAGAAATTTGTATAAAAATCAACAATAGATCCAACATTTTATCAACCTTTCGAGAACAGATTACCTTGTTTCGACACGGCTTTGACTGAGACCCACATTTACAGTCCTGCCCACATGACACTTCAGTACTTGTTCTTTTTGTCGAGCAAGTGCTGCTGCATGTGCAGTAAATACGATTCGGCTACAAAAGAGAACATACACGACAAGTTTGTCAAGACTAGTATTCTTAAATGTTGCCCAAAATAAGAAAAACTCTCAGGAAATCTCCGTACTGGAGACATTGTGACATGGCGATCTATCGATAGATAGGAAGCGATTACTAACCTGACTAGAATCGTGCGCCTCCATAAATAATAAATTATAGTGACCACTGCTTTGTCAAGTGCTGTCACCTGAAAAGTACAGTAACCCCAAAGATCTAACACATTAACTCAGCTGTAAAACAAGCCAAATTACTGAATTATGGACATGCTAAGGTCACATCACCGACTTATATTGGTGTAAAAGAAATGTTTGCCTGCACAGCTCAAGATCTGGCTACTTAAGATATATTATGCCATTAATGAAGACGATGCGCAACAAAGAGTACAGTTATTTCTGCAGTAAACAAAAAGGAATCAATCAATGGCATATCTGTGCATGCATCTTAAATTTTAAGATTTATCTTTGAGGTTTTAAGCTTACGCAAAGTTATTAGAAAACCAAAGTAAGTAAACGAACCACGATATCAAGAAGAACATACCTTTCTGCAATCCAGCTGAGTTGATGACTTGGAAACAGGCTTTATGTGAAGAATATCGCAACTGATCACTGTCTCTCGAAAATAACAAAGGTATAAATCGTAATAGAACAGCTGAATAGAAAGACAGGATTTCTATTATCTGAAAATAACAACACTACTCGTTTTGCAACGCCGTATTGCTTGTGAAGTCCGCGTGAATTTGAACTGTTCAACGACAGTTTATTTTACACTATTCTATTGGTTCAGAAGCCGCACGTGACAATGTAAATCAAATCGCGCATGTGCCAAAGTCACGTGGAAGCCTGGGAAACAACAAACATGGCGGCTGATCTTGCGATGGAGTGCATTCAGGACTACACTCACCCGGACGGTGAAACTCTGCAATCTACTATTGAAATGACTCCTGGGTTCAAACCTTTCACATATTGTGCATTTTGTTCACCCAAATTGTAAATGGTAACGTTTTTCGTCAGGGCCTCCCATTCCGTGACTTCTTGTGAATTTTTTTTTTCCGAGCCACCGACCCAATCTCAGGAAACGCATTCGACGCTAAACGAAAAAAAAGGGGGGATGGCCTTACCCGAAATAACCAGCTGCAGCAAGTAATATGATAAACTTTAAGAAGAATGTGATGGTGATTGAAACGGGGCAATGGAAAAACAAAACTTGCGTGAAATAACACTGTGAAGTTTGGTAAATGTGCAAGTGTTGGTTAAAGTGGTCGTAAAGATAGTTCTTTGATCATATTTTGCTTAAATTTACGCCTCTAGTAACCATAAATTTACACAGTAACTTTGCTATGCCAGAAAATATCAAGCAAACATTCATTTTTGACGTTCGATTTTTACACAGAGAACAAAATGGCGGCACATTTGAATCTAAACACCACATTTACTATGAGGAGCAAAAGTGAAACAAAATATCTGTAAACTTGATATTTACTCCACATTTACGCCACCTTTGCAGAAAAGTAAACTTTCACTTTCGAACAAAATTTGCACCAAGAACAAATAAGTAGCAACATTAGTACTCTAAATTTACAATAGATTTGCTCAACTAGCAAACTTAGGCAAATCCGTTTTTTCGTCCAGTGGGCCAAATATCTGGAAATCCTTGCACGATGATTTAAGCAATGCTCCTACCATTAGGATTTTTGTGTCCCAAATTCGAAACAAGACCTTCGATAACTGTAACACACCTTGTCACGGTTTTCGACGCCATCTTGACGAGTAGGTAAACGTGTGAGAAATTACAGTAATGTCGAATAATTTCCGTAGAACGGCTGTTCTGAAAAAATATGAATTGTAAACTGAAGCTTCACTCCTAAGGATTCTACTGAAAAAAAAAATTGAGGGCGATACATGCGCCAGAAGACCTAGAATAACCTTTTGAAATATTCTATACACTTGTCTATAAGAAAGTACCGGGAAAAATTACAAGCAAATATATCGAAAATCTAAAGGAAGCTTCTGGATTTCTTGTAAAATCCTTTGCTTTGTAGCTTTAGTTTACAATTCATATTTTTTTCAAAACAGAAGTTTTACGGAAAGTATTCGACATTAGATTCTCATACAAACACTGTAATTTCTCACACGTTTGCCGGCTACTCGTCAAGATGACGTCGAAAACCGTGACAAGGTCTATTGTTATTTATGTTCTACTAAGAGTGATTTATAAGTTGTATATCAGGCAAATAGTATAATCTAGCATTTTAAAAATTCTTTTTGTGTAAATACGGTCGTAAAAATCCTTTCATTTATTTATTTACTTCATTATTATGTTTTTAAGCTAAGTTTTATGGTTGTCAACGTGACGCATTTGCATTTGATGCTATGAGCCTAACAACCTCCAGTTGGTTCGAGTATTAATTAAAAAAAAAGCATATACCAAGTGTAGCACGTAGCAAGCCGGCAGCAAATACAGCACACAAGCGTAGTAAGCGTACGAAATGTGGTAACGGTAATTTAACCAGTGTTAATTTCTATTGTAGGTTTTTATCATAACTGAGACAGGAGTATTGTCACTGAGTCAAACGCTAAGATCAAGAGGGAGGACAAGACGGCTACTCATACAGCTATTTCGAGAAAGGTTGTCGGAAAAAATGTGCACGCGACAATCCCGAAAGGTAATATGAGATATGTTGAATACACTGTTCCTGACACTGTAGCTGTCGAACCTACTTTTGTTGCTTTCCTTTAGCACCCGCAGACATTCTTTCAAATTTCTTTGAAAAACAGTGAACTCAAAACATAATAATAATAATAATAATAATAATAATAATAATAATAACAACATAATTTATATAGCGCTAACTCCACTAATTGACCAAAAAAACCACCCACAATACCTTTCGGGGTTGTCGCGTGCACTTTATCCGACAACGTTTCTCGAAATAGCTCTACAATTAGCATTGCTATTTTCGCTCAGTTGACACATCGCGGCGAGTATACTATTGTTATTGCAGTTGTCAATATATACAGAAATGATAACCTTCCTTTTTGCAAAATGAAACCGCCTGCACTTTCAAATAGCTGGAGCGATACGTTTTCCTTTGTAAGAGAAATCACAGGTGGCCTAAGCGTAATATGAGAGTTTGTATGGGAAATAGAGAGTTTGAAACTCAGATGAAATAAATTAAGTAAAAGCGATAAACGTTATCATATTTTTACCTGGAGTCGTTGTCTTTGTTTTTACGAAGTTTCAGCGCGATTTGAGTATTTTTACATCATCTGACCTGACAGTGTAATATTATTTCATTGTCAGCTCAGATGATGTAAAAGTGGGGCACAAGTGAATATGTAATATTAGTGATTCGTTTGTTTTACGGTTTTGACGACTGTGACGTAAAATGTTTCCACTCTAAACCGAATTAAAGGCTCAATGGGAACTCAGTGCTTGACTCACGATAAATAGTCCATCAACTAGGGGGGTTGTATGGCACACTCAAGGGGAAAAAACAAAACTGGTACAATATTAATGTTTCATGGGCCGAAATCAGAGACAGCCAGCGGTCGATTTGCGGGCTCATGCATGTTTTCAATTTCTTTCAAAATATTGGCATAGAAATGACAAAATTGTTGTTAAAAGTAAAGAATCAAGCTTGGAAGTATATTTTATATCTTTAAAGGCGATCTAAAAGCACCAAAAGCTTTCTTCCGTTAAAAACGTTCTAGTCACGCTTGTTGTCACGGGTTGTCACGGATATCGCGCCATAGCCAGATAAAAAGTAGAATTGGAGCCGAATTGGGGGCTGCTATCTATGCAAAACAGTGGTTTTCCTACGTATCATAATATACTCCATGTAAGCTTTCCCGACTTTGATGTTCAAAAAGGATGGACTCTTGTTTTGTGCTGCTCTTGTTTTTGTGCTGCCGTAGAAATGGTTTAAAATGAAAGATAATTGGCCTAAGTTTGTACCGCGATGCTCACAGGTTTTCGGCCGCACCTTTCTCTTCGCGCACAATCGCTTAAATGTTGGTAATTTTAGCTGATATGCAGTGTTTGTATGGCGAGATCAATATGACTATTATATGGCGCTGGTGTAATTTGCCGAGGAACCGAGAGGAAATGAGTAAGGACCTCAAAAAATCGCAGAAAGTGGCCTCATCCTGCCGATGCTCGCTGGTATAAAATTCCTTTTCAGTTCAATGTAATTTTTAAGAATTTCTCACTCGCCATACAAATCCTTATTAGAGTCAGACATTTTTAAAGGCCATTAGGTTCCGTAATGCGCATGTTTAGCGGCCATACGGTCCTCAGTTTCTGCCCATGGACTAAAAAACATCACAAAAATACATGATAGCAAGGATAGAGCGGTAGCTTTCACTTTGTAAATCGAATTTTAATTTACCACTCATACCCTCCTTTTGGTCGACATCTTGGATTTGTAAACAAACCTTTGATTCCATCTTGAAAACACACGATTTATTGTTTTAAAGTACATTTCAAACTACTAGGTATCTGAGATATTGTTGTAGTCAAGATATGATGACGTCATACATGACATCACAGTGACTGCCATATTGCTTTTAGCATTAGACAGGAGCCCATCAAATTTGATAGGCTCCTGCATTAGACAGTTTATCAATCAACTGCTATCTCTATCATCTAAATAATAAAGTTACCATTAAGGCCCGCTAAGGCACAGTGCTCGAAAAAGATATGTCTAGAGCTATTACACAAAGGGCGTTTTGTACGTTAAGTGAAGTACCGTATTTATTCGATTAACCGCCCTGGGCGCTTATTAAATTTTTGGACCTTGAGACTGGGCGCTTATTCGAGGTGAGCGCTTATACGAGGCTGGGCGCTTATTAAATTTTCACCGTTTTCAGCACTTGAAGTATGTTTATTTTGCAACAAAACAATAAATGCTAATAACAAAACTCGAAGAAGTAACAAAGCAATGTTTCTGTAAAATACTCTGAAGAAATCTCCGTCCTCGGGGAAGTCTCTTATTAGAATTTATTCACTCAAGTGGGTGGGGTGGGGGTGAGCGCTTATTTGAGTTTGATTGGGAGGAGGAGGGGTGGGCGCTTATTCGAGGCTGGGCGCTTATTAACTTTTTCTGCCTTTAAGATGGGCGCTTATTCGAGATGGGCGCTAATTCGAGGTTGGGCGCTTATTCGAATAAATACGGTATACCGCTACAAAGAAGCAATAAACGACAAATCAGATCAGATAACTTGCTCTAATCCGGTCAGTCTAGAGCTTGGTTGAGAGCAAGCGCTATGATCGCATGACAACATTCACATATCATCATTCTTCACTGCCGACATTCGGGTTTGAAAAATATAAGATAAGGATATATTTACATGTACTTCATGTACTTCATGTACCAAGTCTGTTGATATCTCCGCCCTTTCGTGTGATTTGGGGGAGTCATCGTTATGTAGGGATGTTCTTTCCAATTCTCATCCAGACATCCTCAGTGCTTGCGAACTGGATTCTCTTGCCTGTAATTATAACACCACTCTGGCTAGCGTTATCGAATCACTCTCGCCACTTAAAACGAAGACCATTGTGTCAAGGCCTAGTGTACCCTGGTACAATGACGACATACAAAAGGCAAAGCTTTTACGCAGAAAGGCAGAAAGAAAATGGAAGAAAACAAAACGGGAAACTGATTTTCAGCTATAAGAAGCGGAGGAATCACGTGACGCATCTCCTTAATGAGGCTAAACGTACGTTTTTCACGGACTTTGTTGAGGATAATAGTGACCAGGGGAGGTTACTTCGTGCCACCAGGACGCTGCTTGGAAAGAATGATAGCACATTGTCATTTCCTGATTATAATGATAAATCTTTACTTGTGAATGATATAGTGCGATTCTTTGCGCGGAAGATAATGCGGATACGTGATCAAATAGACTCCACCGTTATCGCTGATATGAATACTATACCAGATGACCCTATAGTCAGTGATGCAAAGATACTGTCGGAGTTCAAGCCCTCTCTGAAGCTGACATTTTGGCACTTATTCAGAAGTCATCAAAGAAAACGTGTAATCTAGACCCCATGCCGACTAAACTTGTAGTAGAATCACTTGATCATCTGTTACCTGTTATAACTAAGATGATCAATTCATCGCTACTTGGGGGACACTTTCCGAAGGTATGGAAAGAAGCCCTTATTGATCCTCGCTACAAAAAAAGCTGGAATTAATGACTTCACTAATCTTCGTCCAGTTAGTAACCTGCAGTATGTGTCGAAATTGGTAGAGCGTGCAGTATTTGACCAGGTACACGCACACCTTTCTGAACATGACCTCTACCCCTTGTTGCAAACTGCGTATAGACGAGGTCACAGCACAGAAACAGCCTTACTCAAGATATATAATGATATATTAATGGCAATGAATCGTCAGGACGTTGTTCTGCTTGTGTTGTTGGATCTGAGTGCTGCCTTCGATACAGTGGAACATTCTGTGTTACTATCTCGTCTGAGCACAAGTTTTGGGATCCGAGGTACAGCACTGGAGTGGTTTGCGTCATACCTATCGGGGCGTTCTCAGCGTGTCTCACTAAGTGACAAGTGTTCGGAATCTCTACAGTTAAATCAAGAAGTTCCTCAAGGGTATTGTTTATAGGGCCGTTACTGCTTACTCTGTATGCCAGTAAACTGTTTAATTTGAAGTTGTCAAGAGACACCTGCCTAGCGTTCATGCTTATGCAGACGATACGCAGTTATATTTAGCGGTTAAACCTGGCTGTGCCTCAAGTACCGATGATGCCATTGCTACTATGGAACGGTGTGTAAATGAGATAAGAGCCTGGATGCTGTGTGACAAACTGAAGATCAATGGTGGCAAAACAGAGTTTGTAGTAATAGGCACCCGTCGCCAACTATCCAAGGTTCATGTTGACTCGCTTGCAGTAGGGGATGCTCAAGTGTCGCCTGTTCAGTCGGTCAAGAACTTAGGGACATGGATAGTTAGTAACATGAGGTCTTCAAGTTAATATCAATAACACGTGTAAAGCAGCCTATTACTACATTACAAATGTAAGACGAATAAGAAAGTATTTAAGTAACCAAGCAACCAGACACTTGTTCATGCCCTAATAATTGGGCGCATTGACTATTGTAATAGTATTCTCTATGGGTTACCAGCTAAACAAATAGCAAAGTAACAACGGCTCCAGAATTCCGCAGCAAGACTTATTTTTAAGATTCCAAGGTTTTATCACATGTCACCAATTCTGTGTATGCTTCATTGGCTTCCAGTAGAATTTAGGATTCATTTTAAGATTATTATAATTACTTTTAAAGCGATCCATGAACAAGCTCCGGTATATCTACAAGAACTCATTAGCAAAAGTGAGGAAAAGAGATACAATTTAAGATCGTGTACAATGAGAATCGTGCTTCAAACGCCAAGAACTTTAACTAAAAAGACATTGGGTGACCGTGCTTTTTTAGCTGCGGCACCTAAACTGTGGAATGGGTTACCATCACAAATACGAAATGAGCCCAATTTTCATAGGTTTAAAGGTTTACTTAACACCCATTTTTTTAGATTAGCTTTTTATTAGGATTTTTTAGGATTATGTATATATTATTATTATTTTTATAGATCCATTGTTTTTTTTTAATATAATATTTTTAGTTGTTTTAGATAACTTATTAATGTCGATAATTTACTTTCATGTAATTCGCATTTGATCATATTTACATGTATTTTGCGCAATATAAATATTAAATTATTATTATTATTTATTATTTGCGTCTCAAACATCATACGCTAAAAAAAGGTTCCTACGCATGAGTAGCAGAAAGAGTTATACAACTTGTTTTCCCGTCAAGAGGGATCTAAATTGCTATATCGAACTAAACGAAAGACACAACAAAACAGGTAACAAAAGTAATGCTCTCCACCAGTGGACGTACGGCTTATCTGTATCAATCCTCCACATTCGTACAGTCGCAGATTCCGGTAGCCGAGTCTGCTTCTGAATGCTTCATTTTTGCCCTGTGGCACGAGTAATTTAACGATTTCAGCACTATGTCTACGCGCCTGCTGCTGGTCAGTGCTAGATACCACCACTTCAAACTCTCTAAAAGACCACATGGAACAAAGTTCTTTGGAACAAAGCGCCAATTCATTGGAACTTCTGGCTTCTTTCCTTGGGTATTTCTCTGTGACTGTGATGCGTCACCCTAGCAGCTGGGAGATTCTGGATTTGCTTGTCTTTCGCAGGAGTCCCATAGGATAGGTGAGAAACCAAGGAAGAGATCGAGGACTCTTAGGACCTGTTTACATGGAGGTGGGGACCCCAGATAGGTGAGGTAACATGTGGCGGGTCACCCCACCTATCATGTAAACGTGAACAAATTAAAATGAGAGATTATATGGACAGGCGGGTTACGCCACCCAAGCGGGTTACCTCACCTACCTGGGGTCCCCCACCTTTGCTACCTGTAAACAAGCCCTTAAAGTTGTTTTTAGTGTGAAAACAACGTTAATGTCAATAGGATGCAACATTCCGAGAAATGCCATGCCGTTTGACACACTTAACCATGGAAACGGGTTGCTGGACTATTCGATAGTAACTAGAGGATGTCAGTACGCACACGTGCAGAACGAAAATAGTGCTCTTTCGTCGTATTGAGATATAAAAAACGATTTTTCTTATGGAATGACCTTGGCATCGTAAAGAGCCAATCTAAATCTTTCATTTGTTAGCTATTATAGCAAAATTAGTCTTTTTAAACTACGTTTTTTGGAAACAAAAAATGGGATCCGGGAAAGCGGTGAAAATAAATGCGTGATGTGGGACTAACGCGAAAAAGTAGCCTGAATAAAGGGAATCAGGATCCCCCTGATACTCGTGAATTGGCTTGACCTCAAATACGTTAATGGAAAAAATGGCGTCGCTGCCTGGCATCAGAATTTCTTACCCTCTCCCCTTTTCTTTTTGGAAACGTTTAAGATCTCTTTTTATTATTATGGTATTGCTTGGTGTGAACTAGAGAGTATCAAACTTCCGGTCTATAAAATTGATCTAAATTCTTCTGCGTTTTTACTGTCCCAGTGTCTTTCATGAGATATGAAAGCAGCTTAATTCATAGTTTTACAAATTTTCAATTTGAAAGGGTCCTTCCTTTGGTGAAGGAGTATGCAGCTTCAAAACTTTAGCGTAACCCGTCATTCTGGCAAGTGGTGGGCGATAAAGCTAAAAGTGACTTGTCTTTTTAGATTTTAGTATCTGAACAGTTCTGGTCTTATAAGAGTTTCTCGAATGTTTATGAGTTCCTCGAGTGATGAATTCACTCTTTCGTAGGAAACCTCAAAAGTCTGTGATGGAATATTAGCAGTCCCTGAGGATTGTCGCGCGGGTAAGCATAATCCTTGCGAGCGCGCGAGGCAAACGCACTCGCTCGCACGTAACATGCTCGCCGTGCGACAATCCTGAGGGACTATAGTAGCAGTCCACTGGCAGATTCAGGGGAGGGGGCCCGGGGGTTCAACCCCTCCGTTATTTTTAGACCAAAATGAGGCCTGAAGGACAGAAAATATTTTTTTGGAGATCGTCCCCCCAGTTACCTTAGAGTCTGGATGACTCCCCCCCCCCTTCCTATCTGAAGGTCTGGATCCGTCACTGCAGTCTAAAAACAGAAGGTTCTGTTGGTTTCTGGCCAGCGTATTGGTTTCCTCAGGCTCGACAAACAAATCCGCCTGCTTTGCAGTAAAACTCTAGAAATTTGTATTACCATTATGGCTCTTGGTGTTACACATGAAAGAGAAAAATCGCGTAGTGGACCTGAATCTTGGGGACATTTTTGGCATATTTTATCTTCTTTCATCTCCCAGCTTCTGGGCTTAACCCAATGAATGTTTTCCTTTTTCGTTTTTAATGGTGCGACAGTGAAAGCCAGTTATTCATAATATAATCATAACTATAACAAAATTCTCAAATCTGATTGGTTTAATAGGACAGTTCAACGGTACAGTATGCGTCATGCCTAAGTAATTATGCAGTACGCGCCATCACGCGCGCGCTTAAATGGCTTTTTTTTTTTTCACTGCTAGCAAAACAAAATCTTGGAATTTGTTGTGTTTTGATTTTTTAAAAAGCCTTATATATCACAAATGTAGTTCAAGTTATGGTTAATTGATAACAAAACTTTGTGTCGCCCAATTCGTGGTTAAACAAATCGGACCCCTGCTACGCGATCGTCGGATTTTGTATTCACCCGTATGATTACAGACTTATGGTACTTATGGTATTGTAATAAGCGATGAGCCCTTCATCCCAAAAGCAGGCACCCAATTCATTACAGACTGTACAAGAGCATTGTAGTACATTACCCTTGTACGGGATGTTTTTTTTTTCTTTTTGTAATGCTAAAAAAAATGAACACTGTAATTAGAGCAACTTTTGCAACTGCATGAAACGAATTCGTGTGAACTTAGCCTTTTTAGCCATTGATACTTTCACGATTCCATTGCTACTTTGTTGTAAAGAGACAGAAGAGAATCAAAGAAAGAGGAAATATTAAAGAAAAGAAAAAGGGAGAGGTTGCTGAGGGGCCTTGTCAAGGCTCGTCCCCAGGTCTTTTCCCTAAAAAATTGGCCTTTTCCCACCCCTCCCATGTTTTTAGAGAAAAGCCCTGGGGACGAGGCTCCGCTAAGAATTTTTCATTATTTCAGTGAGTGGCGTGGGAACCTGATATCACAGGTAGACCATTCGAACTGTTCGAGGCATCGTGATGTCACACTCGACATGTGATCGATACATTTACTGTGCGTAACCAGAAGCCGGCTCCTGGCGTAACGTAACGCCTGTTCCCGACTTGATTCAAGTGATCGGTAGCAATGCTTACTAAAACAGGATTTTGCAAGTTTTGACCTCAAATATTGATGTAATGTGCGAAAACTGAAGAAGGAAGGAAAAAAGAAAGATGACTTACCGTATGTTTTTGAAAACGCCACAAAAACGTACTTGTAGAACGCGACTAAAAACATACGGTAAGTTATCTTTATTGATTTTTCTCACATTATATCAACATTTGGGATCAAAAGGTGCAAAATTCTGTGTTTTGTGAAGCATTTCTACCGATGACACGCGTAATATCATCGACATCACGCAACCTCTTTCCCAGGTTCTCTCTTCTACCTGTCAGGAAGGGTGGGAGAGAACCCTGGGATCGAGGTTGCAACATCACGATTCGCCAACAAAGGAGACTGATTGGCTGTTTGATTTTGTAGTGGTCAGTCTCCTCACCGCGCGTGAGTAAACAAAGATGGCTGCCAAAGCGATGGCATGTAAAGGTTTACAAAGTGTGATGTCTTTCTCTTAGCCTATAGCACTTATAGGGTAGCCTGCGTGCAGACGATAACTAAACTCTGATTAGTACCGTCTGCGAAGCAGCGCAGAGATCCTTGTTCTGGACCCCCAACGGTCTCAACGAATTACCGGAAGTGCGTTTCGAATTCCCCTTCAACCTCATCGGCGATCACGACAAACAAAACAAAGGCCTTTTTTAACTGGCCAATCGTGGCGCGTACTCAAATCTGGGTACACAGCTGGAAGTCCAGAACAAGGATTTCGGCGCTGTTTCGCAGACGGAGTTAACCAGAGTTTAATTTCGTCTGCGCGCAGGCTATTATAGGGGCGTTGACAAGATTTTTAATATGCGTATAATGCTGAGTTCGTTGCAAAAAGAACTCATCTAAAGCAAAGTACATCGGCTGGGATGGGAAATTTTTAATGTACAAAATGCTACAATAGACTCTTTTTTGGAGGAGGAAACGTATTTTTCCACTTCACTGAAACGTCCTGCCGACCCAGAGAAAACGGAGAAAGGTAAGCTTATTGTTTAAGTGGTATGTTTTATCACTCAAACTGCGTACAACGTGTTGATCTTCAATTATTTAGATGTTATTAAGTTTTATATAAGCTTAGGGTTAGTTTTTCTCTTTCCTGCCAGGTTGTGAATTTCTGACTGTACTGCCTCTGAATGACGGAGTGATGCATGTAACGACTCAGAGACCTCCCTATACCAGATACATATACTAGACTCAATCACCTTTTTTGCTGGTTATTTAATACATGCAAATGTAGTCCATAGAATAAGCAAACACTACATCTGCATCTAAAACTAAAGGGAAAGCAATAATAGCCTATTCTACAGTTACAGTCGAAGCTGGAGTTGAACTAGTTTTGATACAACCTCTCATTCTTTATTATGTAGATCATGTTGTTCTTATGCAAATAGTTTTATTTTCAACAAAATTTACGTTTATAAGAAAGGGAAAATTGATTATTTTGGAAAATATTAAGTCAAACGAACTGATCATGAGTCTTGTATTTTCTAAAATAGTTTCCAAAGGGACTTGTTGTGACAAAGTTAACACCAGGAAACCTGTTGATGTACACCTGTATATGTAGATATTTGATTTGGAGAATAGACATCATTTTGAAGTTGTCCAACTTGGAAACTTACAGGTATACTTTGCTACAATGGTTCTGATCAAAGACTCACCATAATTAGGAGCTACCCTGACTTCCCTGACTGTTGCTTCTCCTTCCTTGTACTTTGGGTACGAGATGCGAAGGCATGGTTGGCCCTAGTCATCCACCTTTGTCTGGGGGATTTCGATTTTTTCATCTTGCACACCTATCCGTGGTATTTACAGAAAGTCGCTCTTAAAAGTTTGTTTGTTTGTTTCGTCCAAAGACTCCCTTAAGCATCCAGAACTAATTTCGAAAAGACATTTTTAAAAAAATTATAAAGGACATGCATTTGAAAAGACTAATCAAAATGTACAAATTAGATAGCACGAAAACTGCATGACAATTAAACACTTACCTTAAAGTGCTAATGACTTTTGCGTCTTGACGTTTTCTGAGAACATTTTTAGCGGTAAATGTGTAGATGAAGGTTCATTTATCTTAGTTTTTAATTTGCAGTCGTTGATCCTAGCAAAGCAGATGCGCTGTGTAATTAGGGCGACATGCAGTCTTTGTGACGTTCGGCTCATATTTTTCATTTCCTTTTTGGTGTTCCTTTTATAGGTTTTTGTTGGGTCTGGTTTAATTTGAAATAATTTACAAATTGACTGAGCAAATCGTTCAAACACGTCTTTAATGGACTTTTATCTGGGCGTAGTAAACGGCATTAAGTATGTAATGGTTTCCTGCGGTTTTTTTAGAATTTGAGTCTACTTAAATTAGGTTTTCTACTGCGGCATTACATAGCATTTAAACGCTAACAATGGCAAATTACTCTTGATCGAAAACTTGTGGTTTGCTTGTCGTGTATATGGTGGTGAAATTTTGTTTTTGAACAAGATAACGCCAAATAGAATCAGAAAACGTGCTACATCGTCACCAACCTTGCATCTTCGCGGTCAGAAATGAGAAGAGGGAGAGAGAGAGGTTCCGCAAAACTTTATTTTTCATTTTCATTGTTTATAAATTTAGTTAAAAGAGCCTCACATGGATAATCTCTCGGTCTGCCTTGTAAAATGTGTATCTCATAGGGATAACCCCTCGGTCTGCCTTTTCAAATATATATCTCACAGGGATAACCTCTCTCTCCTGTATCCATCGATATGCATTTGAATAAAGTACAGTCGAAACTCCGCTAACGGCTACTTTGTTTCGTGCGTCCCGGCGGACTAAACTCCATACATTTATTCTTGTAAGAGATTATGGGTCTCTTTTATAGTTTTAATTGTATATTACAAAATTTGTAAATAACTTAATTTGATTTATTTTTTAATTGTAATTGATGTACTTTAACAGGGAAGAGCCGCCCAGTGGATCTATCAATAAACCATTATTATTATTATCATTGTCTCTATTATCACAGTCTTTGCTGGTGTTCTTTTTGTGCATCAGCCGGGCGCAAACCATGCACCTAGAGCGTCAGTCACTCAAGTCAATCATTCTGTTCATACACTGAGCACCTTTCTGAGGATTCGTGCAGATCCCAGCATGCAGATCTTTTGAATCTCTGTCATATTAGCTCTTTCTGATACTTTCTTGATGTTTTCTACCATACCCTTCTTCACTGTACCAAGCGCACCAACAACCACAGGGATCACTACGGTTTTCATATGCCACATTCTCTGTATTTCTAGTTCTAGGTCTTTGTACTTGCATTTTTTTTTCAGTTTCCTTCAGTGCGATGTTTCTATCTGATGGAACAGTCATATCAATAAGTTTGCAGGTGGAATTCACTGAATCTTTAACGATGATATCTGGTCTGTTCGCTGTTATAGTTCTTTCAGTATTGACTGGCATGTCCCACATAATGGTGATGTTGTTATCTTTATTGTGTATCACGGTCTCTGGTTCGTGTTCGTACCATTTGTCTGTAATCTCTATATCATGATCTTTACCTATGCTCCGATGGAGATAAGCTGCAGCATTATTGTGCCTGGAGATGTACTCTGTTTTGGCTAATACCTCACATCCAGATACAATATGGTCCACTGTCTCTTCATGTTGCGAACACAATCTGCATTTGCTCTCCACTGGCTGGCCACATATTACTTTCTGGTAGTTTCTGGTGTTTATTGCCTGGTCTTGAGCTGCAACAAGTAGTCCCTCTGTTTCTCCTTTCAAATTACTTGACAACCATTTGTTGGTGGTGACTGTGTCTACATGAGGCTTCTCTAGGATCTTTGGATACTGGCCATGCAATGCTTTGTTTTTCCACTTTTCTTCTTTCATTGACTTCATCCTGGACTTAAACACGTGTTTCAGGGCTTTAGCATTTTCAGAGGCAGATTTATCTTCTCTGTTCTCAATCTCTGGCATTGTTACTTCCCTTTTGAATTTAGTAGCATTCTTGGATATTGAATTTTTGGCTTTAGATCTTTCATGTTCAAGCACCTGCTTTGGATATTGCCCTTCCTTGTGCTTCAGATAGTGATCAAGCCCTATTGTTGCAGTTTTGAATGCTGTTTCTACATCAATCAGGCCCCTACCTCCATCTTTTCTTGGGATGTACAGCCTTTCCACATCTGCTTTAGGATGTAACATCTTGTGCATGTTCAATAGTTTGCGTGTTTTTGTGTCAATCTTCTTCAGTTCTGAGATTTTCCAGTCAATGATGCCAAAGCTATATTGCACAACTGGGACTGCAAGACTATTGATAGCTTCTATTTTGTTTCTTCCATTGAGCTCAGTTCTTAGGATTAATCTTACTCTCCTATCATTATTATTATTATTATTATTATTATTATTATTATTGTTATTATTATTATTATTATTATTATTATTATTATTATTATTATTATCTCTTTTATCACTGTCTTTGCTGGTGTTCTTTTTGTGCATCAGCCGGGAGCAAACCATGCGTCAGTCACTCAAGTCAATCATTCTCTTATTATTATTATCATTATCATTATCATTATCATTATCATTATCATTATCATTATCATTATCATTATCATTATCATTATCATTATCATTATCATTATCATTATCATTATCATTATCATTATCATTATTATTATAATTTTGATAACCCAAATCTTTTATTGATAACAAAGCTAGCTATAAAATCCTATTTCCAATTAATTTCACTTAAAAAACTATTCAGTCAAAGCACTATTTACATTATTCCTTTCGATTAAAAAAAAAGAAAAAAAAGACACTTAATTTCGATTAAAAAAATATATATGATATATCGGGGAAAAAAATCAATTAAAAAACGGTTCATTTCAACGGTTCATTTCAACTAAACTAAATTAACGAGCTCACGCCATTATCACATTAATTGTTATTATTATTATTATTATTGTTATTATTATTGTTATTGTTATTATTATTATTATTATTATTATTATTATATTTTTTTTATTAACTTTTTGATGCTTTTTATAATTGTTATTAGTAGTCTTTAGATAGTCATTTTACGACAATTCTCTTTCGTACACAAGAAGAATGTACATAGGGTATATATTTTAAGATTTCATATTTTTGAATCTGTAAATAGTCTTTTTTTTAAATCTATGAATAAAGTTTTGTATTAAAATTAATGATAATAATAATTATTGTTATTTTTCAATCGAAATTAAGTGTCTTCTTTTAATCGAAAGGAATAATGTAAATAGTGCTTGGACGGAATAGTTTTTTAAGTGAAATTAATTGTAAATAGGATTTTATAGTTAGCTTTGTTATCAATAAAAGATTTGGATTTATTATTAAATTATTATTATTATTATTATTATTATTATTATTATTATTATTAGTTTGATTGTGTTACAAATAGGCGCAAAAAGAATCATGCGTGTAGTCGAACTGCAACCGAACCTCCACTAACGGCCAGCTCTCCACAACAACCACTTTTTTTGGCGGACAGCTCATACATTGGCCCTTGTTTAAGCCCCTCTACAGCAGCCACTTTTCTACACCGCCACTTTCTTCTTTCCCTAACGTGGCCGTTGTGGAGGGGGTTCATCTGTATACTCTACAGTAAGGGTAGCCTAAGTAGCAAAATCGTTTCTGTGCAAGCTAACAGTGAACAAGGAGGGTGGATCTCGGGAGGGGCACTCAACGAAGTTTATACGGGGAGGTTCCGACTCGAAGTCTAACCCCTCACCCCTTTATATAACATTATTACTGAAAAATGGTACCCCTCTCACATACCTGGTTCAGAATTCTGTATCCTATGTAACTGCTGTTAATACACCTCGGTTTTAACATGAACATATCACTAAATCAAGAAGTTTGTTTGTCTCTTTCTCATACACAAAATCTGTCTGTTAGCCCTTTTCGTCCTTTACAGACCGAAATAAAAGATCCTCCTACCCTTTCCGGTATATCTAATGATATCAACAACTAACTAATGAACTAGTGATATCCCAACCCTTTCATTTGGATCAGGAAAAGAAAGACAAGCTGCAGAAAAGATAACTTTATCGTATGTGTAATGCGTCTTGCGCGCGTCTCTTATAATCAGACCAGAGAAGACCGGCTACAAAAACGCATGATAAAATTTTGTCCCTAGTTCACCAAACTCTTGCCCAAATTTCAGAGAGTCAAAGCGTCACTACGTCTCTAGTGTAATAATCATTCTCATGTGAAGTGTGGGAGGAGCGTTGCGTGACGACACTAATAAACGGCTGCGAGGGAGGCTACCCCTGCGGTGGATGAGTGGATATATAGTTAAAAATATAGTGAATGTATAATGGCTGATCTTGGGTCATTTTCTACTACGACAAAATTTTTCCTTAGGACAACGTTAGTGCCTCAATTCTTCGTTTTCACTGTCACGCAATAAACACGGCACAAAAAAATACATTTGAAACCGTCCAGTGGAAGAAGCCAAGAAAATGAAATGTTATAAAAGACTAATATATAAACAATTTGTCCAAATCTCAGGTCTTTGTGGCCCACAGTTTCTGAGTTAGTTGCCGAAACATTTCACGCACCTTTGTAGAGCTTTGTATGGAGACGCCATATTGGTGGACAGTTTCTGTCCACCAATATGGCCGCCGGAAATCAACAAAAACATCTGGAGTTCACTTTTTCTATAAAAGCTCCTCCTTTTCACTCGAGAACTAGCATACTTGCGCATAAACATATCTTCTAATACCTGAAATGGTTAAACTGCTGAAAATCAAGCGGAGAGACTTTTTCAAGCAGATAGCATTCCTATTTTGGTGTCACGCACTGTGAAAACTCGGAAGTTCAAACTGCTGTATTTTCGAAATGAAACATGCTTCGGGGCTGGAAACTTGTACAAAGATTTATTTCCTATTAGTCTTCAACCTAGTGTAAATAAGAATTCGTAAAACCTCGCTTTTTTGACTTTGCAATCTGATGACGTCACCGTGAAAACCATCAATACCTGACAACCAATATAAGGAAAGACGGATTGCCGGAGAATTAAAAACGAAAAAAACCCTTTTAGCGTAATTATAACTAATGCGAAGATGGCAATACAAGAATCAAAGGTTCATTGCAGCAAATAGTAAATATGTATGGATCTTCATAGCATGGTAGTAAGAGCAATGCAGCACTAACCTAGAGGCGGCAGGTTCCAATCCCGTTGAAGTCTCTTCGGGTTTATTTGCAATTGCTTAAATTTCAATGACCACTGCGACGATCATATCTTCATTTAAAATTAGCAAATAGTTTATTGACAGTTTAAATAAGAGAGAACATCTGCCACAAAGCCAATTTCTTTGTCTCTCACGCTCTGAGCTTATCGGCTTAGAGACTGAAATGCAAAACGTTTTAAAACTGAATAATAAAAAAGAAGAAGAGTAACCAGAAATTACATTCATGTTGGATTAAAGGCGCGCTTTGGCTGAGTATGTAGAAACGCCAGTTTTCCGCATCCCGACCTAAAACCCTAATTAAAAGCGAAACGTTTTCTTGAGGCGTAATTTCGTATTTTAAAAGCAATAAAGATGAAAGTTACTTAAGCCTAACATATTAAAACACCTCTTATCTCGCTAGTATAGACTTGCGTCTGTACATATAATCACTCCGTGAAATTAATAAAAGTTTCTACCCGCTAGATTCGTTTTAAAGAAGTTATAGAAAGAAAAGTGTGAGATTTACTGACACTCGTGTCTAGGCTTACTCTTGTTATTAGGATACAGTTTTTAGTGTATGGTCAAACCACAGGCCTTTCGACTCAAATACGGATATTTTTTGAAAACAGATATTTTCGAAAAAATACGCCGCCATATGTTGCATGTTGCGTATTTGCGTATCCACTTGAAAACGCTGAATTATAAAAATACGATAGTATCCACCACGGAGCATGCGTAATGCTACGAGCACATGATGTATGAGATCATTGTACACGAAAACCTCTGTTTTCGTTCATCTAAACGTGAACGAGAAGCCGGCGTTTTCAAAAATCTCACCTCTGGGACCCTGCGTTTTAAAAACTCGCCCATTTTGGTGCCCGAAAAAGCCGTTTACTAGTAGACGGAAGGCTATAACGACGAAAAAAAATGTCCGTTTTAAAAAATATCCAAATACATGTGGACGGGGCCTTATAAGTAAACAGTAGAAGATGGAGCCCATATTTCGGAGCCAGCAACTTCCTTGCGGTCGTGTCATGGCTTTTCCACGGACTAATCTATTTTAAGAACGGTTTTGGCACGATTTTTGAATATCTTTTAAATTCCACAAACGAGTCAGCAAAACCTACAGACCTAAAAATGATATTGATTGCCTTTTAATAACGTTTAGTTTTCCTTTTTGATATCTTAGGCGTGTTTCAAACGTCGTGCTACTGCCGTGCTAAGCTTGCTCGACTGTAGCTCGACCGCAGCACAACACACAACACGACACTCAGCACTACATGGTTTCAGACGTCGGATTTAATTCAGTCGAACAGAACGGCTGTTGCCGAAAACATAGCACAAACATAAAGAAACGGTTTAGCAAACTTTTAAATATATTCTAATGTATTTATAATTTATGAATTGAGTTCGGCACGGCGGTAGCACGACATTTGAAACGGGTCTTATACTTCGAATGCGCTCACAGACGTAATGGGGATTCTATTTTCGCGGGAAAGAGTGCCCTAAAATGTGTCTAAAAATAAACTGGTCCGTAAAAACTCCCTGACATATGCCTAGTATTGGAGTTGCTCGTTCCGGGTTATGGGCTCCTGGTAGAAGTCATTCACCCGATGAGGGTCACAGGTTCCAGTGAGTCCGTGTTTTGTCTTTACTTCTATTTAATGGCCAGCGAAGTACAGTTTCTCTAACAAAAAGACAGTTGCAACACACTTTTGACTTTCGAGATGAGTAGAGAAGAGAAGAGTGACGTCACACAGAGTCAAATTTGTGAAATTGTGGGATTGGATGGCATATTCAGAAAGAACAAGTTGAAAAAAGCCCCATTACCAAAACTCAGCCTCTAGCTGTTAGTCCAAATTGGTTTGTTGTGATGACTCTATACATTTCCCACTAAAATTGGCTTGGATCGTAACGTTAGCGATCCAGGCCTATTTAGAAGGATTTATTCGGAATCATCGGCGCATATTGTTGCTTCACCAATTTTCCTGACTATAATTTACACTAACGGGCTGATTTTTAGCAAGTGAACATTTTTCATCTTGTTCTTTCTGGATATGCTAACTAATCCCTTAATTTCACAAATTTAGTTTTTCAAGAAGACTTTATGTCCTCTGAGTTGTTGTGACGTCATCAGTTCTCTTCTTTGCAGATCTCGTGCTGGAAACTCGACGACAACGTTGTCATTTCTTGGTTTTGACGGAGAGTTGGCCATTCGTCCAGAGCGACAAACACTATATGTATGACTACATGACTGCTTAACAGCTAAAAGTACAGAGAAGAATTGACCACTATATTAACACGAAATTAAAGAAACGTTTGTTCACATTTGTCAAGAACGTTTAGTACTTAACACAAAACATCAAACACGACCGACACAGACTCGTTTACGCAAAGTATATATGGATTTGCAGTGTCTTTGGACATCAAACGTAATTGAACAATGTTTGGAAAAATGCATCTGTGCGTATCACGTTATAAAAATCCACATAAATATCATGCCAAAAATAAACAGTGGACCACATATGCGCTTGTTGCATTTAAATACCCGCCGGCGGGCACTTTTTATGAACACTAACAGTAATATAACAATCGCTATAGACCATATAAACAAAATGATAAAACTCATCTTTGAAACATTTGCCCTGCAAGAGTTTTCTCCGAAGACAGAAGAATGCAGATGTTTTCTTCTTTTAAAAATAATTGGAGACTTATTTCCTACGTCGACTCTTGCAATGCCGTCGTAGCCTAGAAATTCACAGCTTTTTTGAAAGTCTGTGGAGATTGATACAGTATACGAGATCCCATTAATTTCTACAACTGCCTTAGCTCCGATGTTATTTCCCTGCAATTTCGGTTTGGTTGCCAAATTCCCAGGAGCGACAAACAGATATGCTATTCTCGTCTTTCTCTCAGCTAAGTTAGTTGTAATATTGAGGAAGTGAGTTTTCCTTTTACCGACTTCTGCCCCCCATTCGTTGCTTTGTGATTGAACGGTGCTTTGCCCTTGATGAGCGTTTGTCCAAAAACCAGATGAGTCTTGTTGTTTAACATTATCGAAGCTAACTGATCTCCAGTTTGGTCTTCTTGCACCTCAAAAGAAGAGTGTCGATTATGCAAAAAAGCCCCTGCGTATCGAGTTGAGCTATTCCATGTTTTCTCAATATGATCAATGACCAAAAGAACTCCAGGATTTAAGAGGACTATAGATCTATACACACTTGAGAGAGCCAACTCAGATCTGTACCAACCACTAAACTCGCCACTAATAAAAACTATTTCTTTGGTATTCGAGGCAGCAACAATTTCCGCATCAGCGAACCAGATTGCATCGTTTTTGAAAGCTAACCATTTGCCACAGTCGCCAATTTGTCCTTCAAAGGCCCAGAACACGTCGTTTCCGTCGTGGGACCAAATAGCAGAGCGTTATTGAGCCATGTGTATTTGGGTCCATAAAGGGCCTCGGTAATGAACGGTACACCGTAAGGTACAAAAACAAAGGAACCTTGATCTGGATGTTCATGTCCTGGGTTGAAATTACGCCATCCTGATATCCAGTCATATTGCTTATGTCTTACAATGCCATTTATGGTTCTTCCGTGCAAAACGCTTGATTTTAAAGAAAGAAATGTAATTTTTCGCGGCCTTTTCCCAAAGATCCGCCTCCATAGGTCACAACACCCCAGTCGTCAAAAACATGAAGTTGAGGAGTTGAAGTATTAGGAGGTTCCTTTTCTGGAATGCTTGCATTATAGAAAATAAACTCCGTGTGAAGTGTGCAAAAACGTTGCGCGAAGGCTCCTTCCATTGTAGAATTCTCAACACGTAACATGCGGATTTTTTTGGCAAGCCAGTTGCCATACCCATTTCGCATAACGTGACTATCTAAGAAAACAAGCTGGCTTTCGGGTCCGTAAAACCAGTTTTGGTTTGAGTCGGCAATACCAACAGTTTCTGTAAAACTTGGAAGAATTGTGTGGTATAAGAACCAAAAGTGTTCTTGCAACCAAATGTTGTTTGTCAAATCAGTTCCGAGATGTCTCTTAGCCAAGAAAATATACTGAGTCAGTGATCGCGTGGTGTATGAGCCATAAGCCACGCCCTCTTCCATAGACCCATCGACGACTTGATCAAGAAGAAACATGGTTCTCCTCAGCATAAAATTAGCTCTTTCTTTCCAAACTTTCGCTTCTTTGATGTGGGGTTCGACCACTAATGCACCTGTAAAAAGTGCAACGTAATTAGTAGCAACATGATTCTGAATGTACTGTTTTCCCCAAGCGAGTTTGAAAGATCTCTCGTAAAGTTCTTTAGTAACATCTGAAATCTTTGCAAGGACTTTTATTCGAAGGTCTTCCTTCAAGTGTTCGAAAAGAAAATCGTAAGCGGTTGCCATAGCAACCAAGCTGTGTGCCACAGGGACGTCATCCCTTATTGAAGCACTGACACGCCAGTTAGGCAACGAGACAAATGCATTAAAGAACTGCATTGCTACGTTCCTTGCTTGGACGTCTGTGTTTTTTAAAACACAGTACATGGCTAAGGCCGCAAAGTTATTGCCATGATCTTCGTTCCATCTCCTGGCAAACACGCTCCAGTTGGTTGGTGGAAGAAAGCGCGATGGTTCAGCTTTCATTCTACGCGCTGCTGTTCTCAAGCGAACAAATATATCGCGATGGGTCGTTTTGGCTTTCTCTCGTAAACGATGGACATCTTGGGGTGAAAAGTAAAGAAACGGATGAACAGCTTGTTCGTGTGCAGGCTCGATCCAGCTTAACATGAATATCACAAGGAAGCTTACGTGGATCAACATTTTTTTCGAGATTAATGTTGGCGGACCAGTCTCTGAAGAAAAAAAATAAAATAAATGAAACGAAATGTAAGTGTACTTAAGTTAAAATGGGTAATACTTCAATTTGTCCTTTGTTTGTCCTTACTTCGTACATCACGATTCTTAGGCAAACAGTTTCGCATTTCAGTCAAAATTGAAGTAAAATGGTGATAAAGTACAATTAAGCAGTTTTTTTAATAAACTAGGAATCTCTCGACGTTTCTGTAATAAAAAAAAAGAAAGAAAAAAAGCGAAAAGATACCACTTCGAAAAATAATTTACCGTAATAATTTTAAGCCTTTTTGTCGCGTTTCGTTTTAGACGAAAAACATAATTTCTTCCCTTTAGTTTCTTATGTTACTTATACCTCTTTTACACTGTTCAAGTTCGTCGTCGGTAATTAAAAATGAATTTAAAAATGGATTTGATAAACAGTGGACTAAAAAATTGCTTTTTTAAAGGTTATTTAGTACAATCTTACTCATCAGTCACTCACCGTTATCACCGAACTATCTCAGATTTCATTTTCATTGAAAAACCGGTCTTATATTTCGAAAGAAATTATCAGCCTTTTGAAACAAAGGACACAAATGAAAGTAATATCTTTACACGTGACCATTTTTATTTCAAATATCGAAGAATACAGCTGATTAAATATCGACACATTCGAAGGCCTTCTCCTAAGTGACTCCTTTTCAGTTAATGTCAACGTTTATGTCATCGTTTGTGTGTAAGTTAGGGTCTGTAAATGAAAATAGCCAAAAGCATATCACCTTTAGAGCCTGATTACACGTAAGCCTTGTGAGTGAAATTGAAACAGCTCTTATTCAGCCCGTACCAGTTTAGTACTCTATCCAATTCTTACTGATTTGTTCGACGTTACTTAATAACTGCGACTCGCATTTAATCGTGACAGGAAAAATAAACATATTGCAGCTCCAAGAAGCAGAGGCGACGGGAATTAAACAACTCAAAACAGTTCCGAACGGACACAACATTATTACTAACGAATCCCCCATTTATATGTCATTACACACAAGGCCACTTAAAATTTGCGATTTCAAGTTTCACAAAAAAGCTTTGCTAGTTTAAAGAATTAAACATTTCTCTGTTCGCCCTGCTTCAAGCTACAATAGATTTATTATTTGTAAATAGGAAGAAAAAGCTATAAACGTGGAAAAAGCAAACATTTGCACACTAAAGAGACTCAAACACAAAACCGTCAAATTTCACCCCCTTCTGATGTTAGTAAAATCTATTATAATGTTATGCCTTTTCAGGACGGTTTTGAATTTAATTTTTTCTGCTTTGCTTCTAGGCGCTGAGATCTGTTTATCTTTCTGTTTTTCTTCGTTTTTTTTTTCTTTTCTTTTTTCAATAAAATCTTTTAAAGTTAAAAATTTATTCTGGCCTTGTACCCCTAGTTTCAACAAGCCGTTTTTGAAAAGTACCTCTGCACTTCCGGAATATTCATCCTACCCGGCGCCTGATCAAATAAAAATTCAGTGGACCCCGCTCTATGGACACCCGTTTAATAAGTGTTTGTTCCAACAAAAAGCTCATATTTTTTCTATTAAAAAAAGCGGCTTAATACGGACAAAGGGGCATGTCCCCTTTTTATCTGTATTAAGTCGAAGTACCGCTGTATTGTAAATAGCCAACTGGTTGCCTCCTGCCAGTTGGGGTTTTTAATCCTGTTTATGTTGTATTTGAATTATTTGTTTTCAAGTATTTGCATGAGTGGAGTGTCTGTAAACTGGCTGGATAAGCCAAGTGCACTTTCCGCTATAAACAAGCTGTTAAACCTTTATACCTCTTATGTGTATATGTATGTTACTCAACATTGTGTGTAAATATGAAATCCTTTTCAGTGATCCCTCAAAATGAAACATCTTTAGGTACTTGTAGTTTTTCCTTAGATGTTTAGAAGAGTGTAATAAAACTTCAGCAAAGCAGCCATTTTTGACACGATGAGGACCGACATTTGTATCTTCGCCGGCGTTTTGCGACACAAATTAGCAACTTAAGCAGCTTAAGCAACGACGACGGCGACGTCAACGAGAACGGCAAAAAATCAATAGGTTTTCATTGGCAAAACGTCAAAAAATGAACTTTGCATGTGCATCACGCTTTTTTGTACATTTCTTTGCCGTCACTGCACGACTACAACGTGAAAAATTTTCACGTTTTGTGGAGGACGTGAACACAAGACAACGACTTCGAGACTTCCTTTTTCTTTCCCTGAACTCAGTTCTAAAGAACGACTAAACTTCCCTTAAGACAACGGAGCAGGTGAACGGTCTTTAGGCCAAGTAAAAAAAACATATATTTCTCGTCCCCGCCCGCTTCACTTTTTGGAAGCCGCCTTTCTTTTTTTATTATTTGTTATTAGTAACGTTTGTACGAACGAAAACCAAACAGGCGAGAGGACCGCTACCCGTTCTGCAGTGTATGGTACGAAAGGGGATACAAACTAAAGAAGAAAACACGAGAAGAGCTTTCAGGCAGGCTAAATCATAGTCCTATTGACGTTTTTAATGCACCCTTCCTATTGCAGTACATCGTAATATATAGATTTAGCCAAGGCTAGAAGCGAAGCTCCCGTTAAAAAATTCATAATTAAATCAAACAATAAACTTGTAATCCACAGATCAGGGCACATTCATGTGACTTTTGAGGCAAAGGCTAAGTGATTTTAGAGAAAAATAATTTGACAGTCCAAGAGTGAAACAAATTTTACATCGAGTTAATAGTCTTATTTGTACACCCCAAAATAGGAATAATGTTCGATCGCAGTAGATTAGGCCTGGAAAACAAATAGACCTATTCGTGTATTGTATTTGCATTAGCTGTTGCTCCGTTTGAGAGACCATGGATGATTGGATGACCCCGAAATATAATTTTAAGAAACACACGCGCCACCATAGTCCTTGGTGGCAGCCAATTTACACGTTGTATTCCTCCGTCTAAAAGGGAGGCCAAAATAAAAAATCAGGCCGGATTTTTTGTGCTCGACAAGTTTACTTTACAAGTAAATCTTGGCGACGAATCTGGTGGCGTGTAAACCAGCCTTTTAAACATACTTTTTCTCATCACGTCTCAGGTAAACGCAGTACTATGAGGCTCTTTTTTTATCATACAGACCTCGGACATAATTTTGTTCTTTTTTTCCCTATTTAAACCTATAATTCTGCAGTTTTTCACAATTTTGCAAGACAAATTGCACTCATTCAATATCCAGGACGATCAAAGCACGCGCTTCCTTTGCACAACAAATTATAGCATTGACCACATTATAAAACGTTTTCATGAAGAGAATTCCATAATGCCGGGACTTTTCAGTAAGAAAAATCTGTTCCTACGTGATATGCAGGGTAATAATTATGGGCTTCTGGTGAAAACGATAAAAAAAAATTCCCAAAACCACCTTTTCGGCCAGCCGGACGGGTTCTCACTTTTGACAGGCACCAAATTTGCAGTGCCGATTAAGAGAGAATTTGTTATGTTTAGTTTTTATTTCCCTTTTTTAATAAAACTGTTTATGATTTGTTGTGTGTAATCTTTAAAAGCGAGCTATTTACGCCCGGCGTTTTGAGTATTCCTGCATGCGATGTTTATGTTCCACTGGAAACAACCGATGCAGCGATAAAAATTGCGAAAGGGACTACTAACAATCAATAAAATAAATATAATTTGGTGAAACAAGTAAAGAGACAATAAGTTTCATTCACGAAGACAAGTATTGATCATGAGAGTAAAGTGTCTCTGAAAATCATGAGTCATAAGCTTATTTATGTTTTAAGCCGGCTTCCCGGTGTTTGCTCTTTTTCAAGATGAACTCGAGGCAAGAAAATCGCTCAGAGCTTTCTGTTTACAGCCAAAATCATAACTAAATATTCTTCGGAACCTTCTCTTTGAATTTGCGGTCAAAAAGATCATTGCTCGTGTATAACCTTAAGCCCTATAAACCATACGCTCCACTTCAGGAAACCGAAAAAAATACACATCAAAGACAATAATTGCTCAGGCTTACCAGTGGAGATGTTGCTTCGGAAGGTCATCAAGTGTTCCAGGATCGCTTGAGACTTTTCAACCTTCTTACCCCTCAAGCAAGGGCAAGTGAGTAAGCTCATTTTTGAAAACGATGTCATCCGAAATCGGATTTCCAATGACTTTGATAAGCGGTGCATTTGTCAACAAAAAGCGCAATAAACAAACCAGCCATAAATTTCAGAACAATCTTGATAGCAGCTGTATTTCATTTTGTACATCAAGTAGAAAAAGACAGTTTAAAACACCACAAGGTGACACAAAACTCTGTCAGCTTCAGCTATCGGTAAGCAGGTTTCCAGACGCTGCATAAATTTTCCGCATGAACTCACCTGTCAAATTTTGACCAATCAGAACATAAAAATTGGACGTAGAGCGTGATCAACGCGTGACAGTGAGAAAAATCAAAAGCGATTGCCCTCCCTGCATGTAAAAGCCGGTTGAATTTTCGCGTCCGAGGCCAGTTCAAAATCAAAATTTTAAAAGTGCGGCTCACGAACACGACTTCTTTAATATGCATTTTAAAAAAATTGTTTTTGAGCCTGCGATCATTTGACAAGCAGCAACTTTTTAAAAGTGCGGCTCATGAACATGACTTATTTTATATACATTTTAAGAAAATTGAACTTGAGCCCGCGATCATTTGAAAAGTAGCAACTTGTCAGCGGATAACTTCAAAAAACACTCGAACTCAGTGGGTCCAAACCTGAGCCCGCGATACGGTCAGTCGATACTGGTCAGCAGAAACACTATTTTGACAGCTGTCAATTAATCAAAACATGGGTGTACAATATCAGGTTGCAGGCTCCCATACTAGCTAGAAAGTGTGAGATTAAACATTGGTATGCCTGTGGTGCGGACGGACGGAAGGTCGGGTGGTCGGTATACGGTCACGTGATTACCGAATTTTCTAGGGTGGATAGATTTTCTAAGCTATGGGCCTTCGAATTGAGCCCGTAATCAAATAAAATATCAGCGGAAAACTTTAAAAACTACGTGACCTCAATGGATAGAAAAATGCAGGGGGCGGTGGTGAACTTGGTAGTTTGTTTGTCCGGACGATCTTGGCCATCGTGACGTCACGAAGAGAGAAGCGCGCAACTTCGAGGAGTTTTCGAAAATGGCGCCGTTGTCATTTCCAAATGCTACTTTTAAAGTTGGTTTTCCTGGATATTGACGCTCCAAAATGGTTTTTGTCACGGTAGGATAGTGCAGTTGCAACATCTCTTTCCGAAAAGGTGAGTGAAATGTGTATTAATCCGAAAAATAACGCGTATGAGAGCTGTAAACAGTTTCGGTCAATTTCCTCGAGTGGAATAATGTGCCGCAAAAGTTTGCATGTTCGCACAGTAATATCGCATTTTCTCGAAATCGGTGAGGTGTTGAACATCGAAACTTGGCATAAGGGTGGGTTACTTCTATTGGATAACATTGTCTCTGAAGTTAATTGAGATAAACTTGCAGAAAAAATGATCAGTCCATTCGAGTGTGCCAGCGTAGCCCCTAAGCTGATGCAATGGTATCCATTACTTTGCTGTTACCTCCAATAATGCCAATAGTATCACCTATTCAAGCTGTTGTTTCGGGATAAGTAAATTTTAAAGTAGTTTCTGATAGAGGGAAAGTATAGTTGCAACAGCTCTTTCCGAGAAGGAGAGTTAATTGTATTATATTCTGATGATAATTACCTCGTAAACAGTCTAAACAGTTTAAGCCAATTTTTTCAAGGGGAATATTTGTCGCAGAAATTTGCATGATCGCATATTAACATCGCATGTCTTAGAAAATCGGTTTGGTTTGGAAATTCGAAACTTGGCAGAAGGGTAGATCAGCAATAGTGGAAAACATTGTCCTTGATGTTTAATGGGAGAAATTAGCAGTAAAAATGATCAGTCCATTCGAGTGCGCTTAATATTGATACAAACAGATGACCTCGACTCGGTTACCCCGGCACAATGTAAGTCAATTATTTTTCGGTTTTAAGAAAAAGTAAACCAAAGACTTTCCTCAACACTATGTATCTATAATAATTACACCAGGAATATATATATTTTTAACACTTGAAGGTTGTACCATATTGTTGAAGCAAAGGATATTTCTCTGTAATACCTATATTTAATAAGCTTACACTAAGTTTTCTTAAATAGCAAAAAAAATTAATAAGATTTACATACAGCTCCAAACATGTACATCTGTTATGCATGAAGCAATTTCATATCGTTCCATATCAATAGTTAGTGCGAATGGAGTCAAACATGTACAGTGAAACTTGTATAATTTAAGCGGACACTGCAGAAAATGCTGTAGTGCCCACTTAATACAAAGTTTCTTCCTACTACATACAGGTTTCGATAGAAAATGTCATATGAGGCAGACCTGCCAACTCTCACAATTCTGCCGTGAGTCTCACGATTTTTTAACTTTTCTCACGGTCTCACGACAAGACTCCCAATCTCATGGTTTTCTAGGAAAGCAAAAGGCACATAGGGCTCAGCCGAATGGTACCATAATGACGTCAACACGTATGGAAACAGGCCTTTTCTCCGAAACCTGTCCCATTCCCCTATGGCTATTTTTATTTGCGTGCAAAGTTTTTAAATGTAAACAAGTCTAAGTCAGACCTGTTATGCAAGAAAGAAAACACATTTGTTCAGTATATAAAAAATAAAAGGAAACTGGTTCTTCTAATTTCTTGTATCCTGTATGGTCTCTTCTTGCTCCATGGAATCCACTCCATCTAACGTCCTCCACTTCCCACACCGCACGACTCTCTTCGTGGAATCTATTATACTAGATCTTTACAGACATCCAGTAAGCAGCACCTCCTCCATCATACACTGCTTGTTTTTTCTCATCATCTACAGAGTATTCCCACCTAAGGAAGCACCTAATTATAAAATCAGTCAGATAAAAGGGGATTATTTATATATACAAAAGTCAAAACAAAATAAATAAAGGCAATATTATCACTTAAAATCCCTAATTATTTGTTAAGCATCTCTTAAATCAAATGTTATAATGGTTTTCCTCACCTACTTCCTAAACTTGACATTAATATAGGTGAGTTAAACCACAAACACCATCCCCGCCCCCCCAAGCAATGGTAAAAAAATATGTCTCCCTTGAATTATAAATTTTTGTAACTTCAATCAACCTATCAGGATAATCCAAAGACTGATTTCTAATCTTAAACCAATAGCTAAAAGGCAAGGCTATGTGAAATATATCAGCAGAGGCAGTACAACAGCAAATTTTAAAGAGGGGCTTTAGAGCTATTATAATGGACCACCTATAGTCATGGAACGATTGGGTCTTTACTAAGTTACGCCTACTGAGAAATTACCACGAAGCTACATCAGCTGGGTGATAAAACTGTACAAGCTGGGTGATAAAACTGTACGAGCAGGCCCCGAAGATTGTTGGAACTGGACAGTGTCACTTGATGTAACTGACAATAGCATGGAGTCCAAGTAAGTTAAAAAGCATCAATGATTGAAAATTAAACTGATACCCCTGCACTCCCACTCCCAGTAGATCCCCTGCCTTGACATTAAAATCCCCTGATGAGTGGGCAACCACGAAACAGGCTTGTAGTTACTTGTTTTCTTCCGTCAATCATACGTATACTCGCTCTACTTTATGTATTGAGCACTGTTTTACGGATTTCAAGTTCAAACCTCTTACATTGATACTCGTGTCATTTTCTGAACTCGTGTAGTTATTGAACTATATGGTCGTTCTTGAACTTTGGTGTCTTTATTGAACTACACAAAAAGGAAAACCGAAAAAATGTATCATTAAAAAAGTCTCTTTTTATATTGTAAAAGTGTGAGAAGGATGATGATATTCATCGCATGAAAATCCTGCAATTTTTTATATCCTTAGAAGTTTTTTCCCCAACCTCATTTTTAAGATGCGGACGCCCGAGGAAGCACATTTTCAATATTACACCATTGAAACGCTTACTAGTGTCCGTTTTCTTGGCTTTTTCTAGTTTTTTTTCTATTAACTCTGTAAAGCGATTAAAGCAAAGCTACACACCCATCCTTTCTGCGGATCCTCCTCCTGGATTCTCTGCATAAAGGCCTAAAAATGTTGATGTTGATCAAAAAGTTTAGCTCACGGCACTTTACCCCGGTGATAGATTCTGTTTGACTATTTACAGGATAAAAACCATGTTTTCCTTTGTCTGTGGGGCGAAGAAGCAAAGAGAAAGGCAATGTGAACTTATCTCCATCATGAGCAATGAATGTTTCGACAAAATGATCGTAATTTATAGTGAAAAGTTGCAATACAATAAGCTATAATAATATCCTTGGTTATCGCCCGACGATTTGATTCAATAAGCTTTATTAACATTTTGATACGTTTGACTCAAACAGGAAATCCTTTCAAAACCCTTGAAGATTATAGCCCATATTTTATAAAAAAAAAAAAAAAAACACTTGCTTCTTACATTTGTTTAGTTTTAATGAATTGTTTACACAATTTGATAGTCTATTATGAACATCATGACGCTATGTTTCGTGACCTGTCCACGCCACTTTCGCAATTTTTGTAAACATCCCTGAGGTTTGCGACTTTTATCCCACTGATCATTTTTGCTAACTTATTAGATGACTCACTTCTATCACTAATTGAGAGACCCATACCATATTAGCGTCATTTGTTATTCTCGAGACTAAATTCTGCTGGGCTCTTTAGTTATGCGTCTCTAAAGACGCGCCGGTATGAGTTGTGCAATCTTGTCGATCTCGGGAAGTTCTTGATTTTTTACGATGGAAATGCTCTTTCCTAGAATATATTGCAATTCTACTATATAGCATTAATAGATAAACACATACCTTCGGTCGTTTCATCGCAACGTCTCGACTTTTACCTACTGAAACCACGAAACAATTTCGCTCGCTGAATCCATTTAAAGTTCCCGGGATAAATTTCTCGTGACGTCACGATGGCCAAGATCGTCCGCCGCGCGATCCCTATAGGAGCGATTGACGAGTTCATCACCCCCCCCCCCCGGAAAAATGAGCCCAGCCAATTTGCACGTTGCATTCCTCTGTCTAAAGAGAGGCCAAAATAAAATATCAGGCCGGATTTTTTTGTGTTCGACAAGTTTAGTTTACTAGTAAATCTTGGTGACGAATCTGGTGGCGAGTAAACCAGCCTTTTAAACATCCTTTTTCTCATCACGTCTCAGGTAAACAGTACTATAAGGCCCTTTTTTTATCATACAGACCTCGGACAGAATTTTTTCTTTTTTTTCTAGGGTGGATAGATTTTCTAAGCTATGGGCCTTCGAATTGAGCCCGTAATCAAATAAAATATCAGCGGAAAACTTTAAAAACTACGTGACCTCAATGGATAGAAAAATGAGCCCGCGATACAGTCAGGTGATGATAGTCAGCGTATACTCTAGTTGACAGCTGTCAATTAACCTTCATTAGAATGGCGAATATTCGAATTAACAGACTACAAGTGTGAGTAAGACATATCAGTGGAAAATGCCAGATCGTGTACCTGAGCCCACGTTATTAGTTTTCTGATAGTGGTCTGCACATGTCCCATTTTGACAGCTGTCAATTGACCTTAATATGGCTTGCCAATATAACTTTAAACGACTGTCAGCCGACTGACAGCCCTGCCCGGAGTAGTTTCGTTTTTATGTTGAATTGGTAAGTGTGGCATATTATATCAGCTTATATGTAGGGGCAAAACGACTGGTCTTTCATCTGAGCCCGCGAGATGGTCATGTGATAATAGTCAGCGGATGTCTGATTTTGACAGCTGTCAATCTAATCGTACTCATACGGATGGCTTACAAAACTGAAAGGCTAGTCAAGTTGTGAAAGATCTATTGTGACATTTGACATTGGCTTACATGAAGTGTGTGTACGGACGGGCGTACGCTACGTCATAACCAAATTTTGTCGGATGGATAGTTGACCAAATTTTGTTACCCATGGTGCTCCGCTATGATGCATCACGTTGTTGTTTAAATCATGTATCAAAATAGAACAAACTTGTGTTAAAACAATATATGACATCTCATTTTATTATTATTTGACCTAAGAACTCCAACTTATCCCTAGCTGGGGGAGGGTAGTAATGTGTAAATAAAGCGTTCAATTGGAAATATTAAAAAGGTCGGAAATCACAAAAAAAAGCGCCCGCCCGCTCTCGTTTTTATAGAAATGGGGAAGAGAAACATTTTGTTTTTTTGCTTGGCCTTACATGTTTTAGAGCAGCTCCAAATTAACCAAACCAACCCATTTGAGGCACTTTTCATGTATAGAAACATTTGGTTGTATTATAAATAAACTTATCGTGATCAGTCTATCGCCCGAGTGACCTCTTAAAATATTTTAAAAAGTGTTCAGGCAAACAAAACGATTATTGGAACACCTCTCATACCATGGGGGACGATCCCTACCATTGAGCGACCGAAACCCTTGAGTAGAACTGAAGTCTTTAGCTCGTTTCCATATCTCCCGTTGAATTCCTGATTTTTTTTCCAGGCTTCTTACACTATTGCATAGATTGCGTTCACAACTGCAAGGATAATTCTTCATTTGATATTCCTCTGTATCGTCTCGGGCGTCCAAACAATCGATGCCAACCTAACATTATAGGCAGAATGCTCATAACATGTTCATAACATGGAGATAATTACAAACGGTTACACAAACAGGTTGTGTGGGCTTTTTGTAATTAGAGAACCTGGCCCGTTTGTCGAAAATCCCGGTAACTTTAAAATATTGAATCAAAATCTAGGGAATGAAAGTGCGCGTCCCAGCTAACAAACCAGTACATTTTATTTTGGTAATGGTAACCATATCATATCTGTAAAGTAAGTAAAAACTCGACAATGAAGTTTTCCTTTTGCAGATCTTTACTGAGTTCTTTTTCGCAGTTCCTAGCCAAGCGTGTTCTCCTCTCTCCCCAGTCTCTGCGCGCCCTGCAGAAGAAGCTTTTGCGGAAAGGAAATCCTTGACCGTTAAAGAGTTATAAGTATCTTCCGGGGGGGGGGAGGGTCTGAAATTTTTGGCTAGTACTGGTTATTTTGGGTCACTTTTCGATCAGTCTTAAACCAGATGAGATTCATTTTGGAAGTCTAGGACAGTTGGACTACGCGATGTTTTTCAATGGCGCATTCGTTCTTATTCAATTCCACAGTAACTCAGACAGTCAACGTGATGCACATAAATGTATGAATTAATAACTAAAAGGTGGTGTTTAGTTTTAGGGTACAATAATTATTCAGTGATTTTTGGGGTATATAGCGTTTTTGTGCGTGTAGTCCTTAGGTCCAACGCGAATAATGAATAGGCCAATTTACCCCCTCTTCCTCCCCATGCCACCCCTCGCCCTGACTATGACCCATGGATAGTGTGGGCTGCAGAATATGGGCATTTTTGGTGGTGCGGAATATGACGTCACGTCGTGGCATGTTTAAACATCTGCTTTCATATTCACACGGTATTTCCCTTCGTCATTCAAGCAGACGCTCTCATTGACAACTTCCAATAAGACTGAGTGAAATCGCAAAAAGTAAGTACATTGTTTACATCAACAATGAGAATATAGAAATCGGGTGTCTTACTTACTCGTACTAAAAAATCGTTCCTTAAGATATTAAGAGCAAGCACTACACTAACAATCCGGCTGGATGCTGTTCCACGCTTGACGCATTTTACACTGATTTTGGGGTCGAAAGGTATATCAATTGATGTTTCAGACCTTAAAATTGTTCAAAACGACGTCGCCTGACAACCTTTTTCGCAGCGATAATAATACCTCTTTGTAACCATGCGTTGAGTATTTTTGTCAACTTTCCGCGGTGCCGAAAACGGGCTGTTTCTTAACACAAAATTTAAATAAATTTTAGCCTGGAGCAATGTTTGAAAATATTGAGCTTGAATCATCATAAATGTACATGATCCTTCTTGGAATGCGATGGACGTGAGGTAATTTATGAAGATACCGTTCATAGATCGTCTAAATGTAGGGACTAAATGTAAGAAAAAGATAACATCAAAACGCTAAAGAATGTAAGCGATGTGTTCCTGTTCCTTCAAGCTTATTTGACTTCCACTAAGCGTTTTGGTATTATTCAGGCATAACGGTAGTTGTTTTGCATAGTAATGTCTAAATGAATTTCAAAACAGTATGAGGCTCTCCTGTAGTATGTAAAATATCTGCTATTTGAAACGGGGCATTTTAAAGGAGGTTATGAAAACAGTCGACAGGGAAAGCAAGCGAACGACAGCAGGCCTTTCTTACCAAACAAATGACTATCTTAATGACTGGAGTGCTCGTTGCATCCAGCTTTTGGGGTATAACTTGTGAAGTGGTACCTTTAAGATTACTAAAATTTGACACGACAGCAGCTGGAGTTGCCGTGGTACCTTTTTCGGGCATTTGACATTAAGGAGCTATACAAACGAACGGGACCATTAGTTAGTCAACTAAAAAGGCCATCGCGATTTAAAATTGTCCCTGCCAGTTATTGTTGCTTGATAGCGAGACTCATGTATCCTTACGAGCACTCCCGTCAGTACAGTACAATACTCCTGGGAACCAAACGGTAATGAAAAATTTAACTTTCCTCTTTACTAAATTACGGCAGCTCAGTGTTATAGTATCGCCCCAAGTGGGGGAATCCGATAAATTTTGCTTGGGGAATCCGAAATCCTGGGCCTTAGTCGAATCCGGAATACAGCTCAAGGAATTCTGAATCCCACTAACGATTGGAATCCAGAATCCAAGTTCCACTGACAAAGACTGGAATCCAGTACCTGGAATCCGGAATCCGTATCGTGGAATCCAGAATCCAAGACTGTCTTAGATTCCCTAACATGGGGCGACATATAACAGACGTGACTAGTGCAGTGTGTCTTGGAAAGCAGGACAGATCTTTGTTGTAATTCACCTTCCCTTCCCTTCCCCTTCCCTCTGGAAAAAAGTTTATTTAAAAAGCAAAATATAAAACCTATTTCATTTGATTTCAAGAAATTCTAAGAAGGTTTTCCATCGTCTACCTACGGTGTGAGGTGAAAGCTAATTATGTCATGCCTTGTTTGCACTTGGGCTCTTGATATATATTAATAAATTATCTCAAATAACTGTTATGCGAAAAAACGATAGGTGTGGGTGAACTTTAATAGTATACATGTATATCAAGAGCCATAATAGGACAGGTCCTATTATGATCTCTTTTATATATGCATTTAAGTGCTGTCAAAAAAATTCCTGTTGCAACATTATTTTTCCGCGCCCGTTATTGACCAGCACGTTACCAAAATAATTTATTTAAAATAGTAGAGAAGAGATACATGATTTGCAGCTGTGGGTCAATAAGCTGACCAGGTCGAATACCCTGACAGTAGAACACGGACGTCATCGAGTAATTGAACTCACTGTTCTCCATTCACACCCTTCAATATCCGAACGCCTGGTACAGGCTACTCACGAAGAAAATACTCCACTGAGCTACCCACCTAATCAGAAGAATGCGGCATTTGCTCGAGGATAACAAGAAAAACCTTGGTACAACTTGGTAATTTACACCATCCAGATATTTACGATTCCATCTCGGCAAAATAAGGGAGACATTGGAACTTTTAAATGACATAATTTTTACATTAACTGTTTTACCGATTTACAATAACTGTTGTCAGTGATAGCCTGCGAAAACATCCGTTTCTCCCGGCTCTTCGCCGCTGGGGACGCTTCGCGCCGCGAAACGTCCCCAGCGGCGAAGAGCGTGGAGGAACGGATGTTTTCGCAGGCTATGTCAGTGATTATAAAAAAGTCATGATTTCGGATGATTTCGATATAAACGCCGCGGCGTTTAATCGAATAAATACGGTATCGATTTATCGATTTTTCCGTTATGGGTTAAGTTGCACTAGTCAGTTTATAACAAAACTAAATGAATCGAAAGTAACATAAGATTTGTGGTGTGCAAAACTGGATTCATTTCAAATACGTTAGTCTAATTCTTTCTCTTACTCATGACGATTATGGGGATAAGATGACGCAAAATAAAATCCATTCGACTCCAGCTAGTTTAGAATTCCAAATCCAGTTCCTAAATTTTCTCCTTTCTTCACGTGATCAGTCATGGGACGCTTTTGAACCAATGAATGGGAAGATTACGGCTTGAGACACGAGTTTCAGACA
>CALNXK010000026.1:2432500-2435000 GCA_942486035.1 Porites lobata | reverse complement strand
CAAAATAAAATATCAGGCCGGATTTTTTTGTGTTCGACAAGTTTAGTTTACTAGTAAATCTTGGTGACGAATCTGGTGGCGAGTAAACCAGCCTTTTAAACATCCTTTTTCTCATCACGTCTCAGGTAAACAGTACTATAAGGCCCTTTTTTTATCATACAGACCTCGGACAGAATTTTTTCTTTTTTTTCTAGGGTGGATAGATTTTCTAAGCTATGGGCCTTCGAATTGAGCCCGTAATCAAATAAAATATCAGCGGAAAACTTTAAAAACCACGTGACCTCAATGGATAGAAAAATGAGCCCGCGATACAGTCAGGTGATGATAGTCAGCGTATACTCTAGTTTGACAGCTGTCAATTAACCTTCATTAGAATGGCGAATATTCGAATTAACAGACTACGAGTGTGAGTAAGACATATCAGTGGAAAATGCCAGATCGTGTACCTGAGCCCACGTTATTAGTTTTCCGATAGTGGTCTGCACATGTCCCATTTTGACAGCTGTCAATTGACCTTAATATGGCTTGCCAATATAACTTTAAACGACTGTCAGCCGACTGACAGCCCTGCCCGGAGTAGTTTCGTTTTTATGTTGAATTGGTAAGTGTGGCATATTATATCAGCTTATATGTAGGGGCAAAACGACTGGTCTTTCATCTGAGCCCGCGAGATGGTCATGTGATAATAGTCAGCGGATGTCTGATTTTGACAGCTGTCAATCTAATCGTACTCATACGGATGGCTTACAAAACTGAAAGGCTAGTCAAGTTGTGAAAGATCTATTGTGACATTTGACATTGGCTTACATGAAGTGTGTGTACGGACGGGCGTACGCTACGTCATAACCAAATTTTGTCGGATGGATAGTTGACCAAATTTTGTTACCCATGGTGCTCCGCTATGATGCATCACGTTGTTGTTTAAATCATGTATCAAAATAGAACAAACTTGTGTTAAAACAATATATGACATCTCATTTTATTATTATTTGACCTAAGAACTCCAACTTATCCCTAGCTGGGGGAGGGTAGTAATGTGTAAATAAAGCGTTCAATTGGAAATATTAAAAAGGTCGGAAATCACAAAAAAAAGCGCCCGCCCGCTCTCGTTTTTATAGAAATGGGGAAGAGAAACATTTTGTTTTTTTGCTTGGCCTTACATGTTTTAGAGCAGCTCCAAATTAACCAAACCAACCCATTTGGGGCACTTTTCATGTATAGAAACATTTGGTTGTATTATAAATAAACTTATCGTGATCAGTCTATCGCCCGAGTGACCTCTTAAAATATTTTAAAAAGTGTTCAGGCAAACAAGACGATTATTGGAACACCTCTCATACCATGGGGGACGATCCCTACCATTGAGCGACCGAAACCCTTGAGTAGAACTGAAGTCTTTAGCTCGTTTCCATATCTCCCGTTGAATTCCTGATTTTTTTCCCAGGCTTCTTACACTATTGCATAGATTGCGTACACAACTGCAAGGATAATTCTTCATTTGATATTCCTCTGTATCGTCTCGGGCGTCCAAACAATCGATGCCAACCTAACATTATAACCATGCGTTGAGTATTTTTGTCAACTTTCCGCGGTGCCGAAAACGGGCTGTTTCTTAACACAAAGTTTAAATAAATTTTAGCCTGGAGCAATGTTTGAAAATATTGAGCTTGAATCATCATAAATGTACATGATCCTTCTTGGAATGCGATGGACGTGAGGTAATTTATGAAGATACCGTTCATAGATCGTCTAAATGTAGGGACCAAATGTAAGAAAAAGATAACATCAAAACGCTAAAGAATGTAAGCGATGTGTTCCTGTTCCTTCAAGCTTATTTGACTTCCACTGAGCGTGTTGGCATTATTCAGGCATAACGGTAGTTGTTTTGCATAGTAATGTCTAAATGAATTTCAAAACAGTATGAGGCTCTCCTGTAGTATGTAAAATATCTGCTATTTGAAACGGGGCATTTTAAAGGAGGTTATGAAAACAGTCGACAGGGAAAGCAAGCGAACGACAGCAGGCCTTTCTTACCAAACAAATGACTATCTTAATGACTGGAGTGCTCGTTGCATCCAGCTTTTGGGGTATAACTTGTGAAGTGGTACCTTTAAGATTACTAAAATTTGACACGACAGCAGCTGGAGTTGCCGTGGTACCTTTTTCGGGCATTTGACATTAAGGAGCTATACAAACGAACGGGACCATTAGTTAGTCAACTAAAAAGGCCATCGCGATTTAAAATTGTCCCTGCCAGTTATTGTTGCTTGATAGCGAGACTCATGTATCCTTACGAGCACTCCCGTCAGTACAGTACAATACTCCTGGGAACCAAACGGTAATGAAAAATTTAACTTTCCTCTTTACTAAATTACGGCAGCTCAGTGTTATAGTATCGCCCCAAGTGGGGGAATCCGATAAATTTTGCTTGGGGAATCCGAAATCCTGGGCCTTAGTCGAATCCGGAATACAGCTCAAGGAATTCTGAATCCCACTAACG
>CALNXK010000026.1:2422500-2425000 GCA_942486035.1 Porites lobata | reverse complement strand
GTTTGCGCAAAGTTCAAAGTTGCTCGACGAGAATTAATTCATATACTAACTGAATACCAGACAAGTGGAAGTCAAGTAGATGAACTGGAAAACACACTGGTGAGTTTTTTCAGCGTAGATTGTCTCCCGCAATCACTCAGAACAAGGGCGATCCAAATGAAAATCAAAATTTTGAAAATGTTCTGCCGTGGGAACCATGCCGCAACGCTTGTGTCTTGTCTCTCTTACTTTTTATTAGCTTACTAATAATATACATGAAAAAATTTCTCGATTGTGATTGGCTACGAGGAATGCAGTTTTTAGGTAACACAGTGCAGAAAAAAGGTAATTGAGTGCAGAAAAGAGTAACAAACGTGACATTCTGATTGGCTAATAAACAAAGGAACTCACTGAGAGCCAATCAAATGCGCCATCTAAATGGCGCAAAATTTGGATCCGCTCCGGCCGGACCAGTTTCGAGCAAAAACCGCAGTGGTTGGCGATTGCAGCACATTTGCTTTTGCGACCGAAACAACTGTAGAGGAGCTGAAAAACTGCTCTAAAAACGAAAACACTGCGAAAAGCACTGGTTTTTGGCTCTCTTTTTGGAAGAATCGGTGCGTAGGTAAGGAAATTACTGATGAAATAGAAAATTATGAGTCGGCTGAGCTTAACACTTTGCCCGAGCAGCCTCCTCCTCAGGCGCTTCGTTTTTCGCATGGCAGAGGCGAGCGCGAAACGAGTGACTGGTGATGAACCGCAAGGGACCATGGGAAGGGTACAGACGGCGGGGGAAGCGCCTGCCAGATCTTGTGTCGTTTACTTGGCAAAAAAGTCGTTTTCTTGGCACGGCCCAATTTTTGGTCTTTTTAAGTCTGGGAAGCGATCAATTTTAGTAGCATATTGTTGTGAACATTGTAAACTTTGAGTAGATAAGTGAATGGCTCAAAATTTCCAAAACCTGAGGTAGAAATAATCGACAGGCTGCAAAGGAGTCGGATTCTTACGAATCGAAGACCTCTAACAAATTATTTGATGACTTGACGGTATGGGGTAAGTCTTATATTTTAGTATTTAACTTGTCGTTTATTGCAGAATATGGATTAGTAAAGTACAGCGCAGGCGACCATGTTTCTATTTTTCGCTCTCTTAGGTCAAATCCACCGAACAACGAGCAAGTAACCTTGTGAACTGAAAGAACTGCAAGGCCTAGCTAGATTGTGCAAGGTCAGGAGTTGATTATCAAGACCACATTATGTCCTTACACCAAGATTTAAGTCTGCGACGTTACTAACTATGAAACCAGGGACAGATGAATACATTTAAGTTGATGCTTTTGACAAAATAAATAAAAATGCATAACTTGTTGAAGCTTACAATTACCTGACTCTAGGTATAAGATCCCTATATTCTCGAGAGATAAGTAATGAACTTTATTTTCGGATCAGGGAAGGGGTTGAAGAGAAGGAAGGTGCCAGCATTGATCAATCCATCATTTTGGACTACCTCTGTCAATCTTGATGAGGGAGACAAAAATCTCCAGCTATAAAGGCAGTCTTTTCTAGCTTAATTTTTTTAGTATAATGTAATATTGTACAATAATTAATGCCATAATATTTTTATCGATTTTATCTTTTGTAGGAGATTTGTTATTGCTATCATTAGTTTTAACTTTATTTCATTTTATTTACGGGTGTAACAATTCATATTCCTTGCGATGCGATTTCGATTATTGCCTTTTGATTTCGATGATTTCGATTATGTAAATGTTTCTTAATTCTTATACATAATGCGTAATGTAAACAGCATGCAACACTAAACCCTTAATATAAGAATAGTATCAGGGACAGGACGAATCACAGTCGCTTGGTTCGTCACCATGTTTCAGAACCTGACAAAGAGTATGTCGCACATGGTTAATTGCCTTATTTGGAAATTCTCAAGGGGAGGTTGCAGGACAACATTTTTACCAGGCAACAGAAAATGGCACACGAACTACTATCGTCTTTGCTCATCAATCAAAAACGCACATTAAAGAGTTCTGGGTTCTTATTTTAGAATAAAATAACTCACTAAGGGCACCCAGGAAAAGGTGTGCAAAAGTCGAACCAAACTCGAAACATGGAAGCAAACAATCCTGAATTGAACTGAACGGTCATAATCACAATTAATCGAGAATTTGATTAATTGTTACACTACTAATTTTATTTAGCTAGATGTCTGGTATGATGGCACCCCTCTTGCAAGACTAGAAATGTTTGAATGAAGGTTGAATAAAGTATTTTGTTCAGTTAAAACACAATGATTCGATGACCACACTACTACATCTCACTCAAACTCCAGGTGTATAGTCTCAATGTAACTTTATTGGGACACACAAATGTAAAAGAAGGGGAACGGGCTTAAACCTTTTTTAACAAAAGTCAGTTCAATGACAACATGCCCATTCAATAATCTCAGTAGCCCATGTAACTGTACACATGCTTTTGCCACAGTATTAGTTCAAAAAACACACATCAAC
>CALNXK010000026.1:2377500-2417500 GCA_942486035.1 Porites lobata | reverse complement strand
TTGTGTCGCCTCTCAATGCAAGGCTAAATGCACTGTTTTAAGACACAAATGGGAACCGGAATGTTCAAAAGAATCATCGATCAGTTTTCTTTTGGTGGAAAAAGTAGAAAAAAAGCTTTTGGCTGAACACTGATTCGCCCTCAAGGACTTCAACCTGGTTGGTTTCTTCACGGTGGAAAGCTTCTCCTGTTCTGAAAAGAAACCTAGGCGGCAAAGTTTTTAAAGAATTTTCAGGTACAACTTGCACATCAATGGTCAAGGAAGTTCCGTTTTTAAATGGAAATTTAAGTATTTATAGTTGTTTCATAGATGTTTTATACGACTTGAGACGGATTTTGGCGTTGACATTTGATGTCTTCGGCAGCTTTTACTTGCGTGAAATGATCCACAATCCAGTTAGTATTACGCGAATTGCTTTTAAGGATAAAATTATGGGTTGTCGAATAAAATTTTTCGATAAATAATTTTTTTGACTACTGTTTTGTCTATGTTCATTCATAACATTAGTTTAAAACACAATCGTGAGACTACAGCATCCAATTTATTTCAAACATCACTTCTGCGTAGCGTTGTCGGCGAATTTCATTTTTCACTTTGAGCACAACTATAAATAGGTAATATTAAAGCCGGAAAAATGTGCTTCTCGCAAAACAGACAGAACTTACTACAGTTGATAGCATAAAAATACTTTCCTAAAAAAGACGATCCGTGGAAATTTTGCGGCTAAAATAGTTAAAACCAGAAGGGGCGAAGCAGAAAAACAAAACAGAAGCTCGAGGAGAGTAGTTCGCAGGTAGTTTTCCCGCGAAACTCACGCAGATTTGACGAACCAGTTGCTTGCGAATCGCGTGACGAATTTTGCGCATGCACGATAGAAAATTGAACGGTTGTCGGCAGAGGCTACTTTTCGCACGCCAGCTCATACCGCGAAAATGTAGCCTCTGCTCGCAGGGTATGTATTGTGACAAATGGAAGCTAAAAATTAATCCGAAGAAAGCAAAAATTATGATATTCCAGAAACGCCCAAAAAAATCTATTGACATCAAATTCAACATAGGCAGTGAGTCAATTGAAATTGTCCAAGAATACACTTATTTAGGTACACGTTTAACTCCAACGGGAAACTTTACACTTGCACTCGAACACTTACAAGAAAAGGCCCTTCACGCGTTGTCTAGTATTCGGAAGCGGACAACTCTTAACAAACTTAATCCTAATAATGCATCCCAAATTTTTGACACCATGGTATTCCCAATCTTGAGTTACAACACCGAGGTATGGGGAATGTACACCAAGCAAGATTTTAAAAAATGGGATAGCTCCCCAATAGAAAAAATCCACCTCAAATTCTGTAAACGTTACTTAGAGGTTAACAATAAGGCCTCTAACATAGCTTGCAGAGCTGAACTTCATAGATTGCCGCTGCTTATCCCTATAAATCAGAAAATTATGAAATATTTTGTTTACCTCAACAACAAAGATAATGACTCTATAGTCAAACAGTCTTTCCTTATGTCAAAGAATCTACATTCTATGAATAATTCAGGATATTTTTCCAATTTCATAAGCATGTTTGAACAATACAATCTAACCAGTTTAGATGCTGAATCTCTAGATAATGATAAAATTAGACGATATACCACAGAAATGAGAGAGAAATATCTGTCTTTTTGGCGGCACAGCCTTGAAAATTCAAAAAAACTAGAATTTTATAAAACTTTAAAGATGAATATTCTACATCTGATTATCTCTACCAGCTAAGACATTATGACGAGCGACAGAATTTTGTTAAATTTAAAATAAGTAATCACAAACTTATGATTGAACATGGTCGATACCAAATCGATCATTTGCCAAGAGGAAATAAATTATGCCCCTTATGTAACTCAAATCAGGTGGAAGATGAGATTCATTTCCTCTTTCAATGTAACAAATACTCAGTACAGAGACAGGCCTTTATTAATCAAATTAATCGAATAATACCTGACTTTGACAAGAAATCATCTCCAGAAAGCATAAAACTGATAATGATTCGAAGGAACATCATGTAAATAAGTTAGTTATGAAGTTTGTTTCCTCCTGTATGAAAATACGTGATTCATTGTTTAATAATGTAACTGAATTTTTCTAGATTATTATTAGTGCCGTTTGTTCTAATTATTTTTATTGTCATATGCATGCTTTCGCAATACTGTAAAATAATGCGGTCATGCAAATAAAGCAATTTATTATTACTTTTTTCTGCTACTGCTACTGCTATTGCTACTGCTACTGCTACTGCTACTACTACTACTACTACTACTACTACTGCTGCTGCTGCTGCTACTGCTACTGCTACTGCTACTGCTGCTTCTACTGCTACTGCTACTGCTGCTGCTACTGCTACTGCTACTGCTGCTTCTACTGCTACTGCTGCTTCTACTGCTACTGCTACTACTGCTACTACTACTACTACTACTACTGCTACTGCTACTTCTACTGCTACTGCTGCTTCTACTGGTACTGCTGCTACTGCTGCTGCTGCTGCTGCTACTGCTACTGCTACTGCTGCTTCTACTGCTACTGCTGCTTCTACTGCTACTGCTGCTTCTACTGCTACTACTACTACTACTACTGCTACTGCTACTGCTACTGCTACTACTACTACTACTACTACTACTACTACTGCTGCTGCTGCTACTGCTACTGCTACTGCTGCTTCTACTGCTACTGCTGCTGCTGCTGCTGCTACTGCTACTGCTACTGCTACTGCTACTGCTGCTGCTACTGCTACTGATGCTACTATTGCTACTGCTACTGCTACTGCTGCTGCTACTTCTGCTGCTACTGCTACTTCTACTTCTACTGCTGCTGCTGCTGCTACTGCTACTGCTACTGCTACTGCTACTGCTGCTGCTGCTACCGCTACTGCTGCTGCTACTGCTACTACTACTCCTCCTCTATTTTTCCGTAGGATCGTCGAGATCGAGGGCTTTGCGTTACGGGCTGTCATCTTGCGTGAATGTCAAAACTACTTAGGGGGCGCGGGCGCGGTTTGGGAGGAAGCGAGAAAAATAGAGGGACTGTATTTTTCTCGCCCTCCCCCTCCATCTACAGCTATAATCCCCGACGCCCGGCCCCTCGGTACATTTGAAAATCAAGATGGCCGCTATCAACGGTAAGACGCGCTATGTCTCGACGCTCTCACGGGAAAATAGGGGACCGTGAACAGTCTATGGGTTGTACTTTAAACGGTTTTCTCTCTCTATTTTAATTTTCTTCCTCCCCCACCACTACCCCCTTGCGCTGGCGGTCAATAAATCCCCCCCGGTTCATATTTTATCGTCCGCGCTCGGCGGACTTTGAAGAGAAAAAAGAGGGTCTGTGAACAGGCTAAGCAAGACAAATTACACAAGAAAACAAATTTGAAAGTGACAAAAACAGCATGCTGCCAGATCTCCCCAAGAAGCGTTAATGACCAGACTTGTTCTTAAATGAACATAACGCAGGATGACAGTCGTATTCGCTAAAAAGAAAAAAAAAACAAGTTTTCTGGGTTTCGCTTGCCGGGCAAACACAAACATCTTTTCAACGAATCCAAACTATACTCCATGTTTTTACGAACATTTGAGTATTTAAGACTATTTTGCCTTTGTTTCTGCTTAGCTTTCATTGATCGTTAACGTATAAACATGTGTATAAATAAGCAGATTTTCACCGCCAGTTTTCCAAAAAAAAGTTTCTTTCACACAAGACTACTGTGGCGTGTTTGTAACCAGCCAATAAAAGCTTTTTTTTTCTCTGTGCCTTGCGTTAACGATCAACGAGCAAGCGTTTTTCTTGAATATGTGGTGCACTTGGGAAATTTGGAGAGCACTTAGAGAAGCTAGAGTTGCTCAAAGAGTAACACTTCTTTCGCTCCTTTCGTACTCTACAAATTTCCAGTGTGCATCCATAACTCAATATACGCTCGCTAAGCATGAACATTTAAAAAATATGATTCCTGTGAAAAGTCAGGAAACCGGCGCACGAAAAACAAAGTCGAGTGGTGTCGCGCAACCTATCTCACCCGAAGCCAGAGGGTAAATAAACTGCTAAACTGCTTATAGTCAGGTCTCTTAAGGTCAGGATCGTTACAGAGCTGACAAAAGCACCAAACTTTGCACAGCGATAGCTTATTGCAGTACCATGAATATTAGAGGGGTGCCCAATGGAAATATGCCACTGAAGCGTGCTAAACAGGATTTAATTATTGTAAATTTCACCTGCTGGGGTGCCTGTGGTGTTTTGATTGAAAATTGTTATTTAATACCTTAAATCACTCTGAATGCTATTCTCATGTTGCAAACAACAATTTCACTCGAAAATCTGGCATTCCCATCCATTATTAGCTTATTGATTGTATAATTAAGTTGATTATTACTGTGCCCTTAAAGCAAGTCCACAGTCCGCCCACGTTTTCATAAGTCATTTCTAAGATGGCCTCGTCTTTGCTTCATAACTTGCAAGTACTCAGCTTCTGGGGTTCTCTCCTCCTTTTCTAATGTACTTCAATTAGAGGAGGCCTTATTGTGTGGCTTAAGTCTTATTTATCAAGTATCACTTGTCATTGCATGTCACTTTAAGCTAAAGAAAGCGTATGGCATAGCGATTCACACACAAAATTTCAAAAGAAAGAAATTGTCAAAGAGTCTGTTGTATCACATATTATCAGGGATTTATGACAGCTATTCATGAAGAGCAAATAACGAAATAACAGAACCCCAAATAGTTCTTTCCTAGGGAGGTAATTAATTTTTCAGCTTAACATAGGCCTGGATGCCTTTCAGTCTCTCTTTATCCAGTTATCTCCTGGACGCAAGTGCATGTTTTGACAGAGAAGCAAGCACCGTGGCACAAGTCATATCATTTACAATTCCCGCAGTTTGTCTAAGCTTTACAAAGCAAAAACAAACAAAAAAGAATCTGGTCTCATAAACGAAAAAAAGAAACAAGTTAGCCCAAGCTTCAAAAAACAGCACAGTTTATCATGAAGCCTCTACATTTGGCACTGAAGCACTCATGTCCAAAAGTAATAACAGCTTATCAAGTGGTAAAAGTGAGACTCAAGTGGTACAAGATTGACTCAAATGATAAATGGTGAATGGTTTAACTGCTGAAACTGTAGAAAGGGGGCCGGGCTAACTTTTAGGGCCTGTTTACATGGAGGAGGGGGACCCCGGGTAGGCATGGTAACCCACTTAGGTGGGGTAACCCACCTGTCCATATAATCTCTCATTTTCATTTGATCACGTTTACATGATAGGTGGGGTCACCCTTCAAGGTGGGTAGCCCGGTCTGCCACACCAGGTAACCCTCTCAGCTGAGGTCAAATTTTGCCAAGTCAACGTTTCAAGGTGAGGTAACCCAGGCTAGTCGGGGGTCGGATTTGTGATACATCAAATTCGCGAAAAATTCACTTTGGCGCCGGGTTGCTTCACATAATTATTAAAGGTAACAATAGAAAGCCACAACACTGAAGGTTGTAGCAAGAACAGCAAGTGAGCGTAGACGTGGTTTGCCATCATTTTTCTTGTTTACGTGCTTAGCGACCATTCAATAATCTTGAGGAACTGCACCCCAGGATGGCGGGGTTGTAAGATTGCATGTAAAGAGGGGTTATTTTTTTACCCCAACTAAGCAGGTTACCTCACCTACCTGGGGTCCCCCACCTTTATGTTAACAGGCCCTAAGTCTCAGGAACCGTGAAACTGGTAATAAACGGTATACCTAACCCGGGACTAGCTGTGATATTACTTCCATCTTCAAGAACGTCGGCATAGCAGCCAAACGAGCCATTATATCGGTGTAACACGAATATTAATTTGCGGTTGTTTCATGCGTCTTGTTTTGTGACTTTTTTTGTGTTCGTTTTTGTCAGCATCTCTACATATCAATCATGTTCAAAACACTCCTACTGACAAAATATTTCGTAAAGCTCTTTAGAATATTCAGCGATAAAAACAAGGTGTGACCAGGAGCCGATTTCTAGGCTCCTGGTGTGGCAACATAGGCATCATTGAATGCAAAGTTTTGCAGTATGTAATCTGTCAGAAATCTATTTGAGTGGTCATAGTTGGGACTGATGGGCTTCTTTATCATGACCACTCTATTATTATAAGGACCAGGCCATAATTATTTTTGACCCTTGCTTTTTTTGGTATTTTCTGTAATTTTCCACAGCATTATTTTGTGAAAAGCTGCTAACTGAATTGCTCTTTAGGAGTTCATGATCGTAAGACTTCGCAACCACGGGTTATTCGCTTAATTGCATGAAACACATTACATTCATTTTCATAAATGATGCATCATTGGTTGGCTAAAAGAGGCCTTGTTCCTGTAAATTTCCGAGCTCTTCTGAAGTTAGTTTGTTTGTAAATTGTAACGCACGCGACGACCTTCCTTTGTTTTGAAAGATAGACCTACCACTAACACTCTGGTCCAAGGGCCCTGAAGTGAGCCGCTTACAGGTGTCTAGGCATGCAGGGACCTCATACACTTCTTTTTAAATGCAAATGTGTAAAAACAAAGAGTGTTAAAAATTCCTGGAGAGGCATGTTTTACAACCTCGTCCCCAGGGCTTAATAAAAAGGTAGAAAAAACTTGAGGTCGACGGTGCGCTCCTTTTACCCCCCTCTCTCCATTAATTTTCCGTTTTAAGGGTATTTAGAGCTAGTCAAAGCTACACAGAAAGGAGAGAAGTTGAAATAAGGATGTGTTGACACCGAGGATCGAACTCGGGACCTCGCACACCGAAGGCTGCGCACTAACCAACTGTGCCACCCTTGCTCCTCCTTTTCCCCCTGAGGACGAGGTTGACATGTTTTAATCATTATCTCAAGGACAGGGTTACCAACGGAGCAAATTATAATCTAATCTTAGCTGCACAATTACAAAGTGGGCGCGTTGTCAGTTACGGTTCATGAGGTCGTTCATGTGGCATGTCAAACTTTAACGATTCTATCGTTTAGGATGTGACACATTTGAGTTTTATGTTATTGTGTGACATCTTTGAAAGCTGGCTTTGTGATCTGTTTAAATTGATGTGTAATGATATTATCACAGGCAAGTCTTTGCAGTGACACTGATAGCCGCACAGTCCGCACAGTGAACATGGCCACATTTACCGTGTGGAGACTGGGCACTAGTCAGTATTATGTACATGTAAAACTATTTTGAATAGTGTAACAAGAACTAAACATTACCAAATTAAACTTAAAAATTTGAAACAAAATTTTTTTAGCCAAATCAAACAAGAAGAGTACTCACCACAGGGCACCCAATCTGCTATTATAGGTGAAACTTAACCCCCCTTTTATCTGTAATTAGGACCATTTGTAACGGGCACCCCCTCCAGTATTAATCGGTAGGTGCTAAGGAAGCTCTGTGCCAAATTTGACACTTTTGTCACGTCTGTAACGATCCGGCCTATATTTTGCACTAAGAGACCTGACTATTAGTCTTCCCTAGCTAGTAATTATTTGTCTTATTAGATGGCGTCAGTGTGAGCAGTTCCTCATGCGATCTCAGAACCGATCTATTGATCTCAGTATGAACGGGGCCTGAGGTAAGGCTGTTTGTTCGTTCTGTTTGCCCCTATAAGTATTAATTTAAAATTGCATCGTTTGCTTAATATACATGAGGTTTTTTCACCAGTTGGGTATGATGTCGGTTTCATGTCGTTTGCGTCAGACGATCTGGTTTCAATCAAATTTTTTGACAGTTGATGCAGCGCTGTCACGCCGCAGATCGAAGCAAAATTACTAATAAACGCCGTACCTAATCAGAAGAATGCGGCATTTGCTCGAGGATAACAAGAAAAAGCTTGGTACAACTTGGTAATTTACACCATCCAGGTATTTACGATTCCATCTCGGCAAAATAAGGGAGACATTGGAACCTTTAAATGACATAATTTTTACAAACGATTTACAATAACTGTTGTCAGTGATTATAAAAAAGTCATGATTTCGACATAAACGCCGCGGCGTTTAATCGAATAAATACGGTATCGATTTATCGATTTTTCCGTTATGGGTTAAGTTGCACTAGTCAGTTTATAACAAAACTAAATGAATCGAAAGTAGCATAAGATTTGTGGAGTGCAAAACTGGATTCATTTCAAATACTTTAGTCTAATTCTTTCTCTGACTCATGACGATTATCGGGATAAGATGCGCAAAATAAAATCCATTCGACTCCAGCTAGTTTAGAATTCCAGATCCAGTTCCTAAATTTTCTCCTTACTTCACGTGATCAGTCATGGGACGCTTTTGAACCAATGAATGGGAAGATTACGGCTTGAAACGCAGAGTTTTCAGACACGCGAAGGTAAAACGTTCTGTGGAATCTTTGCAGAGTCTGTTCCTTGTCTTCTTTTCAGCCGTAAATGTTCGAATTTTGGTAATCAGGGACATTCCATACAACATGGGCTGACTTTCTCACCAAACACGTTCGATCGCATGGCTTCGTGTCATGTTTTGTACAGATTTTCCGCATGCCGTTGCATTAATCAGTGATTAATTTGCGAAAGCTTGATACTTCAAGGAATTGTCTCAAGGTAAGATTTGGTGTACTCTGTCTTGTATTGTGCGTTCGTAACTAGAATGCATGTATCATATCAGGTTGTAGTAACAATCGTTTATATCAAAGGGTTAATTAATAGTGGTCAGAAGAGGGAAATCGCGTGACTTCATGATTCGATAACTACATGCACACTGACATTATATAATTTTTTAGCTTAAGATTACTCGGCCTCTGTAATCAGTGAAAAAATTAAACCGCTGATTACAAACCGGGTGTACAGTGCAGACTACTAAGACATAACCCTTTCTCTATGCGTGGATAGTGAAAGTAATGGGTAATGAGCCTAACACTTCCAGGTCCTGCCCAATTTTCCTTCCCTTACAGCCTGCAGCTCTTTTACGATGGCAAAATATTAAGCGTTGTTGTGTAATTTCCGCCTATTTCCCCCACATTTTTTTGGTAGTTTGTTGGCAGCTCTAGAGAGTTTTTGGGTTTGATTTTTGCCCCACTTCCCCATCACTTGAAATCTGGATAATTAACCCCCTTGGTCAAATACCTTCTTTCTAAACCGCAACTTTGATCTAATACAAGAATAAGAAATCAGTTTTGGCTGACTTAAACTAACACCTTGACAGATTTTTACACTGGAAGCACAATGTCTGTTTTAGCGAAAGAGTTTGAATTTTTCGTTGAATGTCAACAAATTTGTTTGAAAGGCCAATAATTTTATTAGTCCAGTGAAATGGAATATCTCTTCAATTCACTTCCTCCGGTCTTAAAATATGTTGAGGATATATTTTATTGTTGCCTTTAAAAAATTGCCTTATTTGAATTCCCTCCAAAATTTTACATGTATTTTGCCCATCAGGCAAGTTAAGAACAGAGTTCACAAGCTTGACACTACAAAATCCTCTAGGTGTAAGGCCCGGGTTATCGGACACGATTTTCTTTGCATGCCGCTAAAAAATGTCGACTTATGTCCGCTAAAAAAATGGCGACACCAGAATATGTGCGAGGAAATTTCAAAGTAAATGATATGAAATGATCTTATCGTTACTGAGGCAAAAAAAAAAATAAACAAACAAACATTCAAATGCATTCTTGTATTCTCAGCACCAAAATTCGTGCTTAGTGAAGAACTAGAAAAAATAATGCTTGAATAGTGTAAAACATGCAGTCGTTAGTGAATATTAGAGTTGACGTTCGGTCACTTTCTAGGCTATGAAGTTTTTCCCAAGGATCAAGTATTCCCGATGTTTATCTGAAACCATTTCCTTTAACAGCTAACACCAGTTTGCCCATTTTGTCAGAGCAAGGAGAAATGGGTGCATGTATTCGCTGGTTTTCTTCATGCACGTGCCGACGAGGTTCCAAATTATGATATTGATTGACATGCATATGGAGTCCAGATAAAAGAAAAAGTCACACAGCAATTCTTTTGGGTGCCAGAGATTTAAACTCAGTCTCATAAAAATCTTTTTATGTTGATCATTTACAGTAGCTAAGCGGGAAGAATATTTTGTTATGGTCTTGTCTTTGGCCTTACCGTTGTATTTGTGTAGGTCTCGTAAAGAATACGTGGCTGTTGGTTTTTGAGGGAATTCCTTGGCAACACTGGATTTAGGAAGTGTTTTTTTTTTTTCTGCGTACCGTACAGTTAAAATCAAAGGCAATGTTATCTCCACTGTAATCAATGTGCATCGGGTTTTTTATGCTTTTGAGTGTATTTTGTTAGAATACTTCAGAGACGTGTCTCCATGCCAAATGACAGGCGTACAGGTTTGCTTAGTTCTGGCCTGCACTGTAGCAGTTTATATTTCATTGTTCAGGTCACCTTGAGAAAAGTTTCCCGGAGAGCATCATATAAAAGCTCTGAGATGGGACAAAGTTAATACAGTTGAACCTCCACTAATGGCCTCCTCTCCACAATGGCAACGGCCACCAAAGCAGGTCTCCATTCTGCCAAAAAGAACCTCCCTACGATGGCCAGTTTTTTCAGTGAGTGATGAAAAAGTCAAGACTGATGCTAGTATTCTTGATTTATCACGGCAATCACATTTTGATTGTGTTTTGTTTATACTGCTGCAGTTAGCATAAATTGTCTACGATAGTTAAAGCAAATGTTGCAAACTTTTCTCACAACCCTCTAAGTTAAAATTTTTGTTGAGTGAAATGATTCAGCGACCAACTCTTTGGGTTTAGTTGGCAGGGGAAATTTTTAAGCACCAAAAATATTAATAAAAATTCAAATATGAAAAATTGTTATTAACAAAAGCAGTTGGTAAGTTTAACTTAAAATGCAGTTCTGTTTATAAATTACTCATTTATTGTGTAAGAAATTATTTACCAATAGTTTGAGAATATTAGGTTTACAGATTTATCTCCTGAATCAACACTGAAGCGGAATTTTAAGGAAAATTACCTGTACAGGGCTTCCAGAATTATGCATTTTTTCCCAGCAAATTATGGCTATTTTTTGGCGAATTATGCACCAAAAATCCCCAATTATGTGCAAATTATGCAAATTTTTAAGCATATTTTTAAGCCAAAAATTTTTAATGTTCAATTAATTTTATTAAGCTTGCAAATCAAGTAAGTCAAAGTAAGTTAGTCAACAAAAACAACTTACTGAGTGATGCTGCTATGATTTTTTCGGGGTGAGTGAGATAAAGTCACATGGTTTATAGCTAAAATAAAACATATCAGTGCAAATATGATGAGCAACAATGATTTATTACACCAAACGTATTTCTCATTCCTTCCACGCACTCATGGCAGACTTTCACTAAAATTAATCTCTTCATGAGCTGGAGTTTTGCACTTGAATGAAGTCTTCAATGTCTGTTGTTTCGCTCGCCTTGAAGAAGATTCATCCATTCGCTTGATGTGTTGAACAGCTGAAAGGTGCTTGTCAAGAACTGACTTTCGTTGGTGTTCCACAACAACATCACAAGTTGAACAAAATAGGAGATTGTTTATCTGCATGGAACTTCCTGGGATATTGCTTAGCCCGCTGTTGTGGTGTACATGGCTTTTTCTTTGGTTTTACTTTTAATACAAACTTTAAATCCATTTTCAAAGCGAAAACACAGAAAGAAGTTGTTTTGCTGCCAATTAATTCGAAGAGGGGTGCTTTGTTGTTTTTTTTTTCAGACTTTTTTGGCAAAATACCTGTTAGAATCTTTCTTGATATTCTCTTGTGGGTTCAGGTTTTCTAAAGCGTCTTTTTGTGGCCTGACATCTTCATTCACGGCATTTTAAAACTTCGTCGCCATCTTGACACTGAGACGTACGGAAGGATTGCCATGTCAATTTTGTAATTTCACATGTGAAATTACAAATTAACGCTGAAATTTCGCGCCAAAATTAAGGAGTAATTTGTCACCTATGATATCATTATTATTATTATTATTATTATTATTATTATTACATGTATTATTGAGCTATTTTTTTGAAAAAAAATCTCATATGTCAGTGGTGTGAACGTATGTATCTTCATGGCTTTGTGGCTCCGTATGTTTGTTGCAGGAGCCAATAAGGTTGAAGGTACTATGAGTTGATGCTTAGGAACCAATCAGATCTTGGCATCTATTAAACATATGGTATTGCCAAAGGTCAAACAAGGGCACTTTGAGACCACCATGTTGATTCTTCACAATTTTTCATCTTTTATAAATTATTGCGGGTACAGGTGTTTGGAAGCATTACATTAAAATTAATATCTTCATGATTCAAATGCTGTGTACAGTGATGCAGCTGTTTAAGGGTTCATATTTTAGTGTGGATGCTGCTTCTGGACATTTCTGACCTAACTCGGCTATCGCGAATGGTACTTCTGTCAAGGTACATGTATTGTATAAAAGATCATTTATTTTTAAAGCTCTTCGGGTGAAACAATAATTGATATTTAGATATGGACTTTAATTCGAAAGTATGCGGCCTAATAAATTGTGTTTTTAGAAGTTATGAAGGCATCTTACTTTTTTGAAAGCTGCACCGTGTACTGTTAATCCTGTAAACAAGCTTTATTCTCTCACTTACATTTCAACAGACCTTTTTTGTTCCGGCAAAAAAAAAAACAATTAAAAAACGACATGAGCAAGTGAACAACATGATACACTGTACATCCTTCCTGCTTTAACTAAGTGTTACAGTTATTGAAACATATATTATTTAGTAAAGATGCATAACTTAAGTAGAAACAGTAAAGTTAGGAAATAAAATTGGGAGAAGCTAGTTGACACAATAATTAATTTTATTGAGTGGAATAACATGATATGAGGAGAAATATATTTCGGCAGTTTGATAATTTTCTTGAAAGTTAACCAATGTGAGGCTATCAACCTTGACGTTGTATGAAGCATAATTTAATTGCACTGTAAAGCTGATTTTTCGTTTGAGAAAATTTTGTAGGAAACAATTTGCGTTTATTTTACGCACAAATTGTAAAAGGGCTAAAATCCAACATCTTCATGTGTAAATTGTGGGCGTGAGTTATTTTGATAATTCTGTTTACTTGATTACTGTGTGATAACTCGAATTCCCTCACGTACAAACCACGAAAGGGGCAAAGTCGGACACTTTCACATGCAAACTGTGTGATTCTACATCTCATGCTGGTTTTCACAGTAACAATTGTAACTTGAATGTTTAAGAAGCAACAACTTACAACACTTTTAGAATTAAGTCGTGAGGGTTAAAGACTGTTTTATTACTTAAGTAGAATCATGCCTGACAACTTAACCTCGTGAATAATGATGATGCAACTATTCTCATTTGTGTAAAAGCCGCAGCGTGACGATTTAATCAACTAGATTACTGCGTGCTCCCTTGTAAAGCAGTCTATTGGTCCTTTACGGTCCCCAGGGAATTCCCTAGGCCTTTTATACGCCCTAGCAAACAAATTTGCCGTCTTCTCGCAAGTCTGCTTTACAACGAGTGAGCAAGTTTCCCCACCCTCCTCCCCTTCAGTGGCGCTGGAAAATTTTCTCTATCAGCCCACCCTTTGCCTTATGCAAAATTTTTCACCCATAACTTATCCATCAAAAGGCATAAGGTGGCTTTTATGTGAATGTGAATTAGTTACCATCTAAAACAATGATGAAAATCATGACATTTCTCAGCTATTTGGTATTCGACAAGTTTTATTATTTTAAGAAACCTTGAAACCTTCGAGTCTTCCCTCTAGGCAACGTTTGGTGAGTTGATATTCATAGTACTCTGGCAATTTGTTTATTTTGCACCAGATGTGAGAAGGAAAGACAAAGAAAAGTGAATCTGTAGTATGAGAATCGAATGAGCTATATGCAGTGGTTATGTACAGCAATACCCAATTTCGCACAAAACGTAGCTTTAATTTAGCTAGGATTAAAACAGTAGATTGCTGATACTGTTACACTGAAGCATTCAAAACAGCTCATGCATGAAAAACGTGCCTATGTTTATTGTACAAGTGTGTGAAGTTGATTGTGTGACATTTTGGTATTGTTTGCTTACTTGTACACATAAAACGTACCGCTATCTGGGGGGTATATCGCCACTAGTAAAAGTGCTTTATGCATTGCAGCCTTTTCACTGTTTTTGTCTTAGGCTGCGTGCAAATGGATGCAACATTGTTGACCAACAACTCCCAACATTGTTGGATGTTACATGTTGCATTTGTTTGCACACCCTGTTGCATGTTGTTGGATGTTGTTGCGTGTTGTTGCGCAAAGTTTGAAACTGGTCAAACTTTTCAGCCAACGACTCCCAACATTTCTTTTGTTCCGTGATCACTGAAGCATGGTGCAACAATGTTGGATCCATTTGCACAGCTCTTCCAACATTGTTGGGGCCATGCATGCTCATTACGCATGGTTTACAAAGACTTATGGGCTGTATCCTTCCCATGATGCACTGCAGGTCCTAACATTGTTGGGAGTTGTTGCATCCGTTTGCACACCATTGCCAACACACACGCAACAATGTTGGGAGTTGTTGCGTGCGTTTGCACGCAGCCTTAGACTAGAGTCTACTTTTAATACACAGTCTGGATTCTCTGTTAATGTCACTATTCCGCTTGTAAGATACGCATGCAAACGTCACGCAAGTAAATGACGCACGCAGGCTAAATAAACAACAACTACATGATGGCGTAATAAGGGGGGGACACAGCCCTGTGGCTGGTTATATATAGCGACTTCGGGTTATGTGCACAAAATAACACAAGTCTTACTTATCGCCCCACTACCGTGGGGTAGGACAAGAATCTTGGCAGAGCCTTTCTTATCTCCCTAGCGCCGCACGGGCTGGATCGGACAAGATTAAGGCAAAGGAATAACTCAAAAGATGGCAAGACACAAGCAATGCCAAAAGCTTGGGGGAAGTCGCAATGCAGACTTAACCGCACCACAGGGAGTAACCCAGCAAAATTTATTGAGACATAACATAACAACAACTCCTCCGAAGGGAGGGAGGGCGGGTAACAAAACTACTTTAAATGATTGCTTTCGTGCAAGCTAACCAAATAATGACTAGGAGTGGCATTGGCAAAGCTTTATAGTCAGACAGTGTCTCAAAGTACGGCCAATAGGCACAGTTGTACTATAAACCGTCTCAACTTATCATGATTAAGGTCTAGCCATGAATAGCGCTGAATAGGGCTTTGAAAACAGGGACCAATCTTTGCGAAGCTAAGAAATACACGATGACAAACATGCAACAAATTAGTGAGGTTCTAGCCACGAAAAGCTTTTGTTTTCTGCTTAAAGAATAGAGTGCTTTCATTTAATGAATCTGGCTTTCAATATATATCACCGAGCCTAAGACGGGGCAGGCTTTCTCGGCCTACCCCCCCTGGGGCTTCATGCTCCATTAACTGCATTTACCCGCTGGTAAATGTCTCATATATGCTGGGCCTGTAGTTTTCAGTTTGTGCATGGTCTGCATTTTACAGTGACTACAGACTCAATAGTCGATTATGTATAACCCACCCAGTAGCTGTGGCTCAAATCTGGGATTGAATGCAGGGTTGGCAGATAAAAAAATGTCACTTATTAATGTCGCCACATCATGCCCATGACATTTGAGACACAGGTACAGTGGAACTTTGTCTAATACAGCCACCTCGTAATACTGTCACCTCGTTAATACAGCCATATTTTTTTTTGGGCACGCCGCAAAACTGCCATACATTTTCTTGTAAAAAACCCTCATTAATACAGTCACCCGTTAATACGGCCAAATTTTTTGGTCCATTTGTGACTCTATTAAAGGGGTTCCACTGTAATGAGAACCAACCAATTAATGCAGACTTTACATACACCATCGTATCAATCATAAAGAGCATTTTATGGACTGTGTGACTGCGAGATGCGGTTCGCAAGTCCAACCCACAAAAATGACCCTTGCTCGCCAACGAGTCTTCAGTAGCTCAGAGGTCAGAGCATCCGATCTAGAACACGGAGGGTCGTGGGTTCAAATCCCATCTGGGGCTCAGATTTTTTCTGTGTCCTCTTATGGTTGATTCTTTACATCTCCCTTTATTTCCTTTATAAAGAGCATTTTCCATGGTAAAAAAAACTGTAGTAAATTTATTATGGGGTCAGTTTATGGTACTAGCATGTGGTTACACATGAATTAATCACCAAGGTAAATAAGCCACTGTTAAGTCTTCATTCAGGCTTTGGCGGTTATAATCGTGGTCGATTAGAGCAGGATTTAATGTTATGTTAAAAACATTATGTTTTGCAGATTTAAGGAAAATTCCATCAGGTTATATCAGTGCTGATAATTTAGAAAGAGGTATGTATCTTTTTTTTTTTTTTTTAAATTTAGGCCTTAAATTCCATTGTACAATCCAGCCCCCCATTTTAGCCTGAGTATCAGGCCTTCCTAAGGGGCTAGGGGAGAGGAGGTTTAGATGGAGGCGGGGAAGAAGAATTCTCTCCTTCAGCTCTCTCCCTTTTTCGCTTTCATCTTTCCCCTTTTCCCCCAGAAACTCCTGATACTCAGGCTAGCCCGTTTCAAATATCCGTCAGGGATTATGGCATATTTTTGGTAAATTAAGCGGCCCAAAACACCCGCTGAAATATTTCTCTGTTACTTTCATCTAAGTGTGAAATCTGTCATGTCAGCATTGATATTTCCTGAAACATCACAAAAAAAAACCCATTACATGTGAACAATTTTCTTTGTTGTTGTCTATTAAATGAAGAATCTTAATTGGCTTTCTTGCCTTTGGTATCAGAACATTTGTACATGTGGCATTTGTCCTTGCAATGGTCACTCTCACAAATTTGCTGGTGTCGTCAATTCCCTTAAATAAGTTTGTTTTGCTTGACTGACTGCACGTTTTTGAAGAACCCCGTTTAACAAAAAAAAACAAACCTAAAAGTCCAATTTTTTGTACACCTCATACAATGCTGTGGTTCAATTTTCTCCTCATAAAATACTCCCCAGTGCTAGTCCACTTTTCTTAACTTCATGAAAATTCCAGTGGTTAATTATCATGAACAGAAGCTTTTTTTGACTTCTGTGACCTTGCTGTCTCCAGTGGGTGAACCTGTGAACACTTTATGCTAACACCTGTACACCAGTGCATTTATGTTAGTGAGTTCATCTCAGCTCTGCATGCACCCACGTACATGTGTGTATCTTTCATGCACCATGAGATTGAGAAAACCTTTTCATAAATGGTTGCTGTTAAAACTTCTGTTGGCTAACTCGAGGAAACGTTGGTACAAATATTAAACACTCTCTTGGATGAAAATTACGTACTCGGAACACGAAAATGTTGTTTAGCAATTTAAACCCATGGTTCGTACAATCTTGAAAAGGTCTGGAATTTTGCTAGTCGTCTTGAAAAGTCCTTGAATTCAATTTTGGTCCTTGAAAAGTACTTGATTTCTTTATTAGGTCTTGAAAAGTCCTTGAAATATATTCACAACCTTGTCTACTCCAGACACCTTTTTTTTCCCTTTTCCGAGGAAAATTTGGCTCACCCTCGGTTTAAGAACTTGTAAAACTCACGGGAAGCGTGTAAAACATTTTTGTGCCTGAACAATATTTTATTTCAGTTTCTTTATTTCAAATGCTATTTCTGTATCTCAGATGCAATCGCAAGTCATACCCATGCCAGTCATTTTGCAAAGTCTTGTTTCGGAAAGTAGCATAAAATAATGTGATCAACAATGGCCGAAGAAGTAAAAATAGTAAAATATGACACCATGAAAGAATGTCGATTTATGAAATAAATTTTAGTCAATGAAAACTGTAATTTGTCCTTGAGAAATCCTTAAAAAGTCCTTGAAATTTGTTTGTCTGAAGTTGTACGAACCATGTTAAAACGATTAAATGAAAAACGATTGAACCAAACTTAATGGTAAACAGAATATTCTTGTTTAGCATGTATAATTTTCACCAAGACCGAATGTGTTGACAGAAGTTTTCTTTTGCAAAAGTTGTTCCAGTCTACATCTAGTATGTAGCCTCGTCTGCTGCAACTTTGAGGATCAACTCTAGATCTACTGCTTGGCAACGTCTTCTGCAGTTTGTTTTTGCTCTGTGGTCTTACTGCCAAATGTAGACTAAGTCCAGGGGATATTATATCAATATCTGACTGTGATTTTTTGAGCTGTGTTGGTACATGTACATGAAGAAAGCCTGCTATGGCCTGAATAAGAAATTGGAAGACTTGCAAACTTACAATTTATTTGCCTGTGTTTACTTAGTACATTTTAGTGTTTTTGAAACCTGATTTTTGGTGTTTCAAATTAATCAACGTTGATAGATGTGGGTGTCACTATCCCCCATGTTACTATCACTATTCCATCCTTTTCAAGTAAAGAAGAATTTAGACCTGAAAAAATTTTCTCAAGTATTATTTACAAGTAAGTAACTACTGAAATCAGAATTATATCTTGTGTATCTTACAACGTATCTTAAACATTTTACCCAGGTATATGGGTGGTATTTTTTTTTTGTCATAGTCAAATGCACTTTCTTGACTTCTCAATGTAATTCATAGAACCCAAGTAAAAATTTATGGTAGGACACTGTTTTACGTCTCCTACCTCTACATGGGTTCTGAAAACATTTGGGTACATGTGAAGACAAAGAGGAGACAATTCCAATAAGCTTACAACAAACAAGCCATGTCTCCTATACGCGCCTTATACATCTATCATGGCTCATTTGGGTTACCACACCACGCTCATACATTGTTTGTACTACAAGCAAAACAGTCATTTCCACATGGTCATCTAAACTATGTGAAGGTCCAGTCATTTGTAGGGCAAAGCCAGTACCAAAATGTTTATGCTGGTACATCATTATTCATGTAAAACAGTATTCTGCACGAGAATGACCATTTATTTTACAAGGATAAAGATTTTGCAGTTTGATATTTTGATACATTGTAATAATAATTTCTCAAGGTCCGACTGAAGTGAAAATATAAGTTATCAGCCAGCCATTTTTAATGAGAAAAATGCTTTCCAGCAATAATACAGAGCTGTACTTGTTGGACACCTCAAATACCCAAGTATACCCAACTTCATCCTTTGATTTCCTTTTTCCTGGCGAATTTCCAGTGTTTGTTTGATGTTAACACAACTGCATCGTTTTTGTATAGTTCTATTGCAGTGACTGTGATTCAAGTTACTTCTTAGGCATCCTGTGATGTCCAAGCTTACAGAGGTAATAACAACTTAGCGTCATAGCCCCTTTTGTAAATACTATCATTTTAGTGTACTATCTTGTTAGTATAGGTGTACGCGGTGCCACAGTGTGCATTTCAACTAACAAGTTAGCACGTGTCTTTATAACATACATGTATCACGCTTATATCACACTTGTGATAATGCCAATTGAAAAAGTCACGTTTTAGTGCAGGAATGGTTCTTCCATGCACTGTACCGAGCATATTACTTAACCGAACCAAACCAAATCTTTGAGAAATCTTGGATCTCATGGTTTTTACAAAATGATTTTTAGATCTATTTCTTCTGATTTCATACACTCAACACATGTCACGAAAGCTTGAGCAAAATTGGGAATGGTCGAACAAAACCTTCCTTAATACATGTACTTGTCTCTGAGCCTGTACTTCAGGTGAAGATTTTTATTTCCAACAATAACCTGAACTAGGCCTGAGGAGATACAGGGAGTTTGGGCCCAAAACTGCATTTTTTGGACAATTTTCCCCCTTGAAAATTAGGTTTTTGCGCGGTGAAAATTTCAAACATGCAAACATTTAAAACAAACATTTAAAACTTTGGTAATACATCATAGCAAGTCATCTTCCTTTTCTTCGTCATCATCATGATCTTGTTTTTTTAGAGCTCCTAGCCTGGTCATTGTCACTTAGAAGGGGGAAATGTTTTTGAGACATTTTTGACCTCATTTTTTTCTCACTTGTAGTACTGTAGCACTCCAGTCTTTGTCTTGTTACTTTTGACCAATAAATTGTTGGCCTTTGGGACGTGAAATCGACAAGGTTTATCTGCTAATCTTCGTTTAGGGTAGGCGTGTTTATTGCTGGTTTTCAACCTTGCTCCTGAAGCCATCATTATTCTTATCTTGATGTTTTCTGACGGACAAAACGTTACCTGAAATTTTCAAACTGTAATGAAGATAGTAGTTTCGTGTCCTTACTTCAAAGGTCATTCAGTGAAGTAATCTCTTTCTGCTAAACACTTTATGATCTCACTTGAAACTGCGGTGAAATTTTAGTTTGCTCTTATTGGCTAATTTTTTAGTGCCAATGTCTCTCTCCTTTACAGAGTCCTTTTTGGGCCCCTGAGAGGTTGGGGAAGAGGAAGAGAAAACGTGCAGAGGATAAGGGTGAAGGGAAAGAGGAGATTTCCATTCTTGTTTAATTCAAGAGGGGGGCCTCTGCGGAAGAGAGCGGCACCAAATAGCCTGAAATAATTTTTCAAGCTGTTACCCAGACCCTTCATAAGAGATGGACACTACTATGCGAGGGGCTCCTGCATTAAGTAATCAAACTTACCCTATTTCTTTCATTAGCATTTGCCACCTCCCAACACAGCATCTGCATCACAGCAATGCCAAGGAAGCAGTTCAAGCAACCCTTCCAGCAACAAATTGAGAGTTACTCTGTTAAGCAGTGAATGGAGGTCAACAAAAGGAGGCTTGTCAACCATCAACCGAGAGCTGGCCATTCAGTTGGCGAAACAATCCAGTGTGGAGGTCAGTGTTTATGTTCCTCATTGCAGTGAAGAGGACAAACGAGTCGCTGCAAGTCACAATGTCCATCTCATTAAAGCAGAAGAAATGGCAGGTTTTGATGACCCAGCTTATTGGTTGTCCTCTCTACCACACGATCACGCTGTGGACTGCGTGATAGGTCATGGGGCCGTTCTTGGTCGGCATGTGCAGTTTATTAAACTTCATCGTACTTGCAAGTGGATTCAGGTCGTTCATACAGCTCCTGAAGAGCTTGGTATGTACAAATCGTATGCAGATGCCATTTCTAGAGGTGCAAAAAAGCACCAGGCTGAGGTAAAACTCTGTGAAAAAGCTGATCAAGTTGTAGCTGTTGGACCTAAGCTGGCTGAAGCTTTCTCAAGTTATCTTCGTGCTTGTGGAAAGGATCAAGATGTTTTAAATCTTACTCCAGGTATCTTCTCTGAGTTTGCTTATGTAACGCAAGCAACGGAAGAAAGAAAAACATTTAAGGTTCTTGTGTTTGGACGTGGTGACAATGAAGATTTTGAGTTGAAGGGGTATGACATCGCTGCTAAAGCCATTGCCTTGTTGAAGGACGATCCACAGCCCTATAATCTTTTGTTTGTTGGTGCAAGGGTTGGAGAAGAGGAGAAAGTAAAGAATATGTTGCTACACCATGGCATTGATCGCAGCCAATTAAGTGTTCGTTGTTTCAATGAAAGCAGAGAGCAGTTAGCCCGGTTGTTTTGTGAAGTGGATCTTGCTATAATGCCATCACGAACTGAGGGCTTCGGGCTTACCGCCCTTGAGGCTTTATCCGCCGGTCTACCTGTGCTGGTCAGTGGGAATTCGGGTCTTGGAGAAGCTTTGAAAGACGTTCCTTATGGTGCAAGTTGTGTGGTGGAATCAGAACATCCTAAAGATTGGGCATATGCAATCAGACGTGTTCGGAGGAAAAAGCGGACTTTGCGACTTAGGGAGTCAAGTGTTCTTCGAGAAGAATATGCAACGATGTACAAGTGGCAGGATCACTGTCATATGCTTACAGAAACAATGCGTAACATCTCTCGAGGTAAGAATGTATAACGGAGACATGAGATGTCTTCGCTACATTGTATCAGGAGTTTATCGCAAAACGTAGAAGAAAATTGTGGGACATGTAAAAGGGAACCATAATCACAGGGACATAAGAGGGATGTATCTCGGTAACATGCATATGGGATGTATAAAAGGGATATATGGGAGGGATAAGTTTTGAAATGTACAGACAGGGGTGTTTTAGTGTGACACGTACATGTAAGAGAGATGCATAACAGAGACATGTAACACTTACAGGGGTGCATTCCACGTGCCGTTAAGGGGAGACATAAGAGGACACTGAATGTGGCACAGTAATGAGCTAGTACTAGAAGGATCGCAGTTCAGCTCGAGGTGCTTTTTCCTAATCTCTTCCTTTGTCAAAGCCTTGCCTCTATTCACAATACAAGCTTGATTCCTACATATTCATAAGAGCTCGAGCTTGTTATAGGTTAACACAACTGGAGGTTTGTTCCACCTGCACCCTTTGTTGTCTGTTGTGGAGAGGTGTAACTCCACTTTTCTAGACTTCATGACTTCTTGTATAATACAGTCAACCCCCTATATTGCAGACCCTGTAGGGACCTTGAGTTAGAGTCTTCATTAGTGAGCGTCTGTAATAGCGGGAGTTTATTTCAGTCAAATGTCTATAATATACTTTTGCCTGGGATTTAGCTGCTGTCCGCGTAATCGGGATGTCCGCAAGGCAAGAGTTGATTGTACTTGCCTGCGCTTGCTTGATTAGTTTTCTGCTAGCTCAGATCATTGTTCAGACACTTGGTACTCTGTACCACCGTTCTTTCGAACAAAATGAAGTAATTCCTAACTTCGCCTATGAAGCAGGAATCAGTCACTCAACTTTCTTGTCCTTAACCGTTAAGAATCGGCCAAACCATTGGACACTTCTTTTTCAATTCTTAACAAGACGCTGTGGGAGCGTATATTTGGGTTACGATGTACTAGGCGTGTGTGAAATTTTTATGTGTGTGTTAGGGATGTGTGAGTAGTGTAGTAGCGTTGCATATTTTAGGGGTTAGTCGAGATGTGTGGAGTGGAAGGCGTGGAGTTATAGTGGACGTGAATTGGTGAGATAATGGCTGTAGTTTGTTAATCAGTGAAACTTGTTTCTCGTAGAATTACATTTGAAGTAACCAAAAATTATTATTTTGGGAGGTAAAAGTGATTTTAGGTGTTGCAGTGAGGTAGTTGTGGAAGTGCTAATTCGGTTATGAAGGGACATTGTAGTTACAGTGTGTTGAAATGAAGTGGTGGTTGTGAAAAGTCCTATCAATAGTCGAAAACATACTTGTACCTATTGAAAACGTTGTTAAGTTTTTACTTCGGCGGAGTGCAAAGTAAAGGATCCGCGACGCTCAGGAATGTTGATATTTTTGGGACAAGATTGGGCACGCAGAGTCTGTGGGTTTTCAGTTTTATTCGGCTATTTGACGAAGTGAGAGCCGAATTAGTTCGAGATATCTCGAGATCACTTCGATTTCTTTGATTTATTCTTTAACTTATCCGAGGAAGAAAGAATTATTATTTGGGAGTGACCCAAATAAAGTAATCGTAATGTCTTGTTTTGACGCAAATGTGCAATAAGCACGCAATACGTGCTAACGTAAACAAGGCAAGTAAACAAGCGAAGCAAGGCGAATGTCTGCCATTCGAACGTCTTGTACAAGGAAAGAGGCATGTGGGAAAAAAAGCTTTTCTAGCACGGCACTTTATCGCACTTTTACGATTTTTACCTCATCGAAATTTGGAAGTCTGAAGTCCAGGGATAAAATCTATCAAAAATATTTGGAATATTAACATCAGGTTTTGGTCACAGTAAGATCACAAGCAACGAACATTGAGACAGAAACTCACAAAACGGTTCGAAATCCATCAATCAAAAATCACAAACAATGACGTTTTGAACCCGTTGAAGTAAACTTTTGTTTCCTAAGAGGTCCCCTAAGATGATTGGCGTCTGACATTTTTTTAACGAGAGGATCGAAATGCACCAATCGTAGAAAGACAATTTTAATTGCATGATTCCTTAGGGGTCATCTAAATTTGCTGTTTTCTTTATTGTATATGCATTTTCTTGTCCTTATTTTGTGATTGATCGATTTTGTTACGTCGAGTGGATAATCCAATGAGGGACGATTTGGTTTTCGTTTGATCCGAAATTTTTCAAAGGGGCAGCAAGAAGTGGTTTGGATGAAATTTGGTGATGCTGTTTCGAGGAACGTGTCAATATATTGTTGAAGTATGTAATCATGCCTTAAACTTACAAATGCACATACTGTTCGCAGTCGGCCCACACTAAAAAATGACACTAAGCGTTTTCGGAATGGGCTGGTCCGCTAACTCAAAGGAAAACAAATGAAATTCTCAAGACATTCGGTGACATCAAAGACTCATAGACGCAATGACAAATCGCAATATCAGGGGTGTACGTGTGAAATGGATAAGAGTTTGAAGAGAGGAATGTGTATCAAGTTTGAGAGTCGGAAGATTTGTATCGCTGGTAATCATTTTGACAACAGTGATTTGGATATTCACAATGCGGAAGACAAGAAACTGCCTGATTGAAGGACGAGACGATTGTCAACAATTGAAACCAAAAGGGAGTCATCCTTCTTTTGTAACTACTGTTATAGGGGGGAGGGCTGAAATTTTGTGTGCGTGCTCGGGAGCTTTGAAAAAGCGGTGAAGTCAGGGGAAAGCGTAAAATCTGGCTATAGAACTTAGAGCCTGATTGAGCCGGGCTGGCTCGCTTTGCAGAAAACCCGGCACCTTGGTTAAACGCAACAAATATCAACTTTGCGATCGTATAACAACCGAGCCAACCCAGTTAACTGGGATCCCAGGTGCAAATTTTCCAAGTAATCACGCTTACTGGGCGACCCGGCGAATCAACCAAGCAAAAAACAGGACAGTAGGCAACACACTGTTCGTTCGCATTGCTTAGAACGCGGTTTGCACGTGAAGATGTTGGACTCTGCCCCTTTTACGGTTCGACTGTGAAAGATTGCAACTTGTTTACGAGGTCATTTTGCTTAATAAGATTTTGAGAAATCACCTCCTTTCCGGAAATATGTATTGAAATTATACATCAGTCAATGTTACCCTTAATTATCTCATGCACGAGATCATGGAATTTGCGTGACATTTTCTTTGGCGCTTGACAACTGAGAGCAAAAATATAATGAAACTCTTGGCAATAAGCCAAACCATTCACACCATGTGCTGTGAGGACGATTATTTTCCAAATTATTTAATGGTTTGTCTCACTCAGTGTACCTTGTTTTTCCAAGTTTGTTTTCTATTGCAAATTTGTTTGCCGTGCGTTATGTAACGAAGATAAATGCTGTGTCGTGACACAGTGCGCGGCAGACATTCGCGCCGCTTGGCTTGTTTACGTTCGCACGTATTGCCTGTCTATTGCAACTTTGAATCAAAACAAGCGAACTCGATTACTCTGTTTGGGCGACGCCCAAGTAAAATGATATTGTTAGCATCACGTACATTTTGCATTTTACGTTGGATGCTAATCAGTTCTTATTAGTGATTTATGCCAAATTTCTTTAATTGGAACGGTGCTTACAGGAAGAAAAATTTGCAGTGAACGTTTATTTATTTATTTATTTATATATTTATTTGTGTTTACAGGAGAAAATCTCGATGTCGTAACTGATTGTGACGCCTGTGAACAAGAGGGAGCTTCATCAACCGAAAATGGTAATCAGTAATTGTAACGGTGCTTACAGTAAGAAAAATTTGCAGCGAAAGTTTATTTATTTATTTATTTCTGTTTACAGCAGAAAATCTCGATGTCCTAGTTGACTGTGAGGCCTTTAAACAAGAAGAAGCTTCACGTACCCAAAATGTTAATCGGGAGGAAAATGCCGTTGAAAAAAGATATCCCTCTTCACAAGAGATTGTGAATCTTATTGCAGAAAAGTATATTCAGACAATTGACCCCTCTAATCCAGAGGGGTTAAATGCTTTTCTTGAGTATATGGAAAAAGTGCGCCAAACCATAGTTATCGATGTGAAGAAGGGAAGCTTGATAATCACAGTGCAGTGTCGCTCACTGCGTATTCTCGACGAACTGTGGGAAGACTATTGCACAGGCCATCTAAAAGAAGTGGCACAGAGGTGCCTTGTCACAGAGGGGGTTCTAAAAGAATTGGGTGTTGAGGCCGTACAACTTACGGTGACTATCAATGAAGAGGAGTACAGGGCTTATCGAAAGTACTTATTGGGGCATGAAGGTGGGTATGAAAAATAATTTGACTCAATAATTTCTTTACGCCTAGTAATTTAGTCTAAACAGTAAGACTGAAAATTGCCTAAAACAGGAGTTTGCCCCTTAGTCGCAGTCGTTTTCCGTTCGTTTACTCCATCTCTGTCAGAATGAAAAGTGCATAACTTGCGCCCAATTCTGAGATGATTGAGGGAACAGGAAACCCAAAATTCCTTCAAAGTTTGCAAAAGCGCAGTGCGATACAATAAATTTAGGCTTTTGAAGGTTACTTGTACTGATAAAAGTACGGTGAGATTTGTCACTTAATTCAGTAAAATCTCTGTAAAGCTTTCTCTTTCCACCGGCTTGACAAATAGGCTGTAATATGCAGGCGGCATTGCAATAAAGTTGCTTACGCCATTCAAACCAGTAGGGCTGTTAATGCTGATGCTTTCAGTACCGGTTACGGAGGTCAACGTTTTGCGTTGTTCTCGATTCTGAACGATCATTTCATCACTACTACTACCACTGCCAGTGCCACTACCACTACCACTACCACTACCCCTGCTACTGCCGATGCCACTGCTACTACCACAACCGCTGCCACTGCCACTACCATGTCTTGACTTGCGTTACATGTTGTAACTTACCTACCGGTGTTGAAAGTTTTATCTACGATTATTAGTTTCCGAATTTTGAACAATCGGACATTTGAGATTGTTGAGAAAGAATGCGTGGTTTGGGAATCATAAGGGAACCGAGATCAGGGTGTGAGCGAGGGAGATTAAAACTGTGTCAATTCAACCAATTGTGAGTTCTTTTTTCGTTGTTACCGATTCCCGACAAAAAGTGACGACCCTGCCGAGACCGATTCTCAAGGAAATCGTAACCTGGAGTTCAGTTCACGTAAAGAATACAACGCAGCGAACAGACCACGTTTGTAAGCAATGTGACGGAGCTTGAACAAGCTTTGAAGAAGATAGACTCTAAATTACGCTTGTTGAAATTTACGCGAGATGACGTACGCAGAATCCAAGAAAAGAACGAGTTAAAGGTGGCGGGGCGATTGCAAAAAGCCCTGGAGCAACAGATAGGTAGCGTTCACGAACAGTTAATAGAAATTAGGCGCTAAAAACAGGAAAAGGAGATCAACCCGAAGACATGCGTAAATGGAGTCTGGAGATAGAAAAGCAAGTCGCAGAGTACGAACAAATCACAGAGGATGCGAGAAGAACGGTAAAGAGTCTGCGTGAAGGGGCCTTTCTAGAAGCGAAATGAGAAGATAAAAAAAGGCTAAGAGGAGAAACGCAAATGGCGATTCGAAGAAGAGCTAAATTATAAGAAGAAAGGATGGAGATTAAGAGAGAATTTGAGAAGAGACTTGAGGCGGATGGAAGCAAGTCTGCGTAGGAAAGCGGTGCGAAATTACCCTAATTAACCATCTCGAAGTTTCGAGGTACCCATTTGGATTGGCTACGGTTCTGGAACCAGTTTTAAACCGACATTGATAAGGCTGCAGTTACCCAAGTAGCAAAGTTTTCGTATCTGAAAGAGCTGCTTATTCCAAGAGTGTCGTATCACGAGAAGTTGCGATAAGTGTAATGGCAGACATCACACGTCAATCTGTGACAAAGAACAGCCACAGTTGTTGCTAACCACTTATGAAGATACAGTTATCTACCCAGTGGTGGTCGTCAGTGTGGATGGGATAACTTGCCGAACATTATTAGACACGGGCGCTAGTAGTGCATATGCCTCAGCATTACTAATCGAGAACTTTGCAAAACAACCATCAAGAACAGAGCGTAAGAGAATAAACATGATGATGTACTCAACCACCTAGAAAATAGAGCAGTATGACGTGAAAATTTCAAATATTCGAGGAAAGTTTGAGATGGCAACAAAAGTGAGCAAGGTGGGCAAAGGTGTTCTGCTGTCAATTCCAAATCCTCAGTACACTGATAAGATCAAGGTGTTTCCGCACCTTGCGGGTGGGACCATGGATGATGAAGCTACATACTAGGAGCTAGTGAATACTCAAGGATCAAGACACATACCAAGCTGGAGGTTGGAAAGGCCGGTGAACTGATTGCAGAACTAACTACACTGGGCTGGACAATGATGTCAGCAGACTACGAACAGCTGTGTAGTCTAGACGTGCTGGGCCTAGAAGATAGAGCAGACAGGAATCAACAGTGTGTATTTGAAGAGTTTAAAGAACAGCTAAGACAAAGTGCGAAGGGTTGGTATAAAACAGGCTTTCTGTGGAAACATGGGCACGAACTCCTACCAAACAACAATGAAGGAAGCCTTAGAAGACTTGAAAACCTGGGCAAGAAACTTCAAAGAGAGCCGAATGTCCTAGCTCGGTACGGTGACGTAATTCAAGATCAGCTGGCGACTGGGATCGTAAAGCGAGTGACGTCAGAACCAGTAGGAAGAGAGTGTTAAATACCACAAAAGTCCGTAAACAGAGAATCAGCAGAATCCACTAAACTTAGAATTGTGTATAACCCTTAAACCAACGCTAACGAGAAGAATCCGTCCAGGATCGATTGCTGGGAAACAGTATTGCTCTTCAGAACCGCCTTTGGGATGCGCTAGTTTGTAACTGCCTTTAACCGATAGAATTAGCTGGTGACCTCAAGCAAGCATTCCTCCAAGTGCGCAAGATCGAGACGTCCTGCGGTTCCTCTGGTTCAAGGACACAACGATGTTTGAAGTTGAAGTGTTAAGGTTCACCCCGTGCTTTGTTTGGCCTTGTGCAATCGCCATTATTTCTGGATGGGACGCTGCAATATCATCTGAAAAGTCTGAAAGGAAGATACCCAAAGGAAGCGGACAATATCCTGAAGAGCCTATAAGTTGACAATTTGACAACTGGTGGAGAAACAACAAATGATGTGTGCCATTTGAAGAACACAGCTGTTGCAATTATTGGTGAAGCAGGTTTCGAGCTCCACAAGTGGCACTCCAACGAACAAACTTTAGAATCCGAAGCAAGCAGTGAGCAAGAAGATGAAAAGCAAAGTTATGCAAAGAAACAACTTAGCGTTAAACCTGGCGAGACCAAGATGATCAGGCTACCTTGGGACATGATGGCAGTAACCTTCCCCGCAGCCCCCCTGAAGTGACGAAAGGAGAAACTATACGACTCCTTGCGTCCATTTATGATCCATCAGGTATTGCCTCACCAGTTTCCCTCGTGGGGAAGATTTTATCCCAAGATATATGCGACCAGCGCATATCATGGGATGTGCGAGTACCCAATAAATTAGCAGAACGATGGAACAAATTCGAGAAGAGCCTAACAAACATGGTACAAGTTACGAGTAGTCTAGCAGCATTTTGCGAACCCATCTGAACGATAGATTTACATGCGTTTGGAGACACCAGTGGTGCAGGAACAGGTGTCACAGTGTATGCAATAGTTCATCAACCCTCCAGGACGCGACAAATCAAAGTTTACTCGTAGCGAATTCCCATCTGGCGATACCAAGATTAGAGTTGGTGTCGGCGCACATGGCCTCAAATCTCGAAGGGAACGTGAAAGACACCTTTGAAGGCCAGCCCATAAGATCAGTTTATGGATGGTTGAATAGCACATTGGCCCTACATTGGATTAAAGGCACAAGCAGTATCTATAAGCAGTTTGTTGGTAACAGAGTAAGCAAGATAAAGGAAAAGGACTACATTACCTGGAGTACATGTCAGCACCCACCAGAACCCCGCAGATGCATGGAGCAGAGGCTGTTACGGAGCCAAGTTGGCCAACTTATGGCTGAAAGGGCCTGAATCGTTAGCGGACCCTGAAAGTTGGGCAGCAGAAATTCTAACTGAGCCAAGCAAGGAAACTGAGGCGGAAGCTAAATTGACTAAGGAAGTCTTCGGCACTGTTGCAGAGACCAAGAATGATCTAGATAAGACCTTGAAAAAACACAGCTTCTGGAAGACAATGCGAGTGACAGTATGGATTATGCTTTTTGTACGAAACTGTAAGCAGAAGAAATCAGAGCGACTTGCTGGCCCGTTGATCACACCTGAGCCATCCAAGGCAGTCCATTGGTGCGTGAAAAGAGCACAAGAAAGCAACATGGGGACAGAGAAGTTCAAGCAGGATCAGTTAAGTCTGAAATGTGCGAGATATCTCCGTCGTTGCAAAAATGTGCTATGGTCCCGATGGACAGGGGAGTACATCAGGAGCGTGAGAGGAAGGCATAACCTCAACCATAACAAAGGTGGACCACCCATTGAGCAAGGAGACGTTGTTCTAATACAGAGTGATGAGCGTAACAGGGGCAAGTGGAACATTCGCGTTGTGGTGAAGTTGATCAATGGAAGAGATGGGATCTTCTGAGGAGCAAGATTGAAGGCAGGCAAATCCTTCCTGGAACGAGCTATTTCATAGTTGTGTCCTATGGAGCTATCATGTGATTGTTTCAAGGAACCGGAAGTTCCAGTACCTAACCCATGCGCCAGAGTGACAATTCCTAGGGCAGCTGCTATTGCAGCAGTAAAGAACATTAAGGACATTGAAGAGCGGGGAAAGGAAATGAATTGAACATTTGATTGATGTTTGATTCTGATTTTCACTTTATAGTATTTGACACCTGCGGTATCAAATAGGGAGAGAGTGTCTTGACTTACGTAACATGTTGTAACTTACCTTCCAATTTTGACGGTTTTATCTCGGACTAGTTTTTGAACTTTGAACAACGGACATTTGATATAGTTAAGAAAGAATGCATGATTTTGGAATCATAAGGGAACCAAGATCAGGGTGTGAGCGAACGAGATTAAAATTGTTTCAATTCAACCAATTGTGAGTTCTTTTGTCAGTGTTGCCGATTTCCGACAGCCACTGCCACAGCAACTGCCACGGCTACTACCACTACCACTGCCACTACCACTACAACTACAACTACCACTGACACTACCCCCGCCACTGCCACTACAACTACTGCCACTACCACTACCACTGCCACTACTACTGCTACTACCACTACCACTACCACTGCCACTGTGACTGCGTCTACCACCCATCACTATCATTTCCTCTTAAACGAAATTAACAATTCAAAGTATAACAACAGCCAGGTTATGATACACCATATCCACAAAATTTTGTGGGGAAATCATGAATCACAGCCTAACGGTAAAACTTTTTTATTTATTTATTTATTTTTTTTCAGGAGTTGTCACATCATTTGCAAGTATCTCCATCACTGATGACATGCCAACTGTTTCAAATTTGGATGCCATCCAATCTGAAGAAGAACAGACTTCACTTTTTGATGACGCTCTTCCCACAGCTACTCAGGTAGATATAGAACAAATAAGTAAACAACTGACATTGAAGCTTGCGTTGAAAATGAGAATGTGAAATGTAAAATAGTTGAACTATACATTTCTTAGCTATAGATTTTTCTTTGTAGTTAATCTTTGCTTGTTTTTGATAGATCTCTTTTGACTGTTGTCTTACGATAGTCAGAATGTTTTTGATCGCGATTTTTCGAGTAGTTACCGCTGATCTTCATGATGTGATTGTGTCAGTTTGCAGTGCTGAACCATTAGCAACGCTGAGGTTGCTAGTACGTTTTGTTCTCAAACCTCACTCATGGTTAGTGGATTCCGATCCTTGACTTTGTTGGAGTTAGTAGCCGTTCTTCAGATATAATATTACTGCTTTCATCATTCGGTCACCAAGGTCAGCGAAGAGATCTGCCATTACGCAAGAGTGATTGCAAGAAGGAGAAAAGCGTGGTTTCATTTATAGATAGTTACTATTTGCAGCAAAACACAACTGGATGACATTGCGCATGAGCAGACCATTATTTGTAGGCAGTTACTTGCAGTTCATGTCGTAGGCTTTCAGCCAATAAGAAAGGAAGAACAATTTGCTTCGAATTATAATAATCTTTTCGTTAATCAATTCAGTTGGAGTACCTTCTGCCGATTTTTCTGGTAGATGACTACCTTCAGTTACCCTGCGAACGGAGGTTCCTCTCTTGTATATGCTCCCCGGGCGAAACAAACTACCTACGTGACTGACAAGCGACACAAAGACTTCGTAAACGCTAAAAGCCATGCAAAAGCGAAACCTCTTTTCCCAGGTTAACCTCCAGTAAAATTCTGTGATTTGCGTAGCACTTCTTGCCCTCAACTTCGTGTTTGCCCCTGCATTTATTATTGCTCGTCTGGAATGTACTCACCCAAGTAAGCTCTTTAAAAGCCTCTTGTTTGCTGACAGAATAAATTATTTTCCCAAAGGTTCCAGGGAACAGAAGTCCATCAAGTATGTCCCTTTCAAAAGAGTACACCGAAGAACAGTTGAATTACTTCAGAATTTGCTATGCCTTTACTGATATTCTAGCCGAAGGCCTGAGAGAAATTTTTAAACAAGAATGGGACATACGGCACAAATTAACAAAAGGAGAATGGAAAGACGAGCCTCAGAATGGAATGGATTTTTATAATGGGGAGTCTTTCCGAAACAAAAGAAGATATGCTCATCTTTTGGCCACAATGCAAAACGGAAACAGAGGAGAATGGGATTGTTCAATGCTTTTTTATGCTATTCTTTTTTCTGATTGTGTGGGGCCCAGCCTTAGCGCAGCTGTGAGGAAAAATGTGGATGATCTTCGAAATTTCAGGAACCAAGAATTCGCTCATAAGCCAGAAGGCAGTCTCTCTGACATAGATTTTCAGAATGCCATTAGCAAACTTGGTAAGGCGTTTCAAGCTCTTGGTCTTCCCACTGTAAAAATTCAAGACCTAAAAGTTCAGAGAACATATGCAACAGAAGAATTTCGAAACATTCTTAAGGAGGTAGATGATCTTAAACAAGAGGTTCAGGTCCGGGTCCAGTCCCTTGAAGATGAGCTGCGGAAAATATCACCTTCATTTTGTATTCTCCCTCCTAAACCTTCACATGACATCGGTGGTCGTGAACGCGAGGTGTCAGAAATAGCTCAGCAGCTGAGAGAGCTAAAGGAGTCCAGTCACAACAAGCTGAGTATTCTGTACATCTCAGGGAATCCTGGAAGTGGCAAATCACAGTTAGCTGGCCTCGTAGCTCAGAGGTTCTTTGACGAGGTCAAAGAAATACCAGGAGGTTCGTCGTTTGTGATGACCTTAGATGCCGCAACCTCAGTTTCTCTCTTAGAGTCATATGCCTCACTCGCTCGCTGTTTAAAGTGTCCAGACTATTCTGTTATGGAAACCCTCAGCTCAAAGGACTGGAATGTAGAAAAGAAGATAACCAATCTTAAGATGCTTATTTCTGGAAAAGTCAGCTGTTACACGTCGTGGTTACTGGTTGTTGACAATGTCACAACCATGTCTTCAGTATATAGTCATCTACCACAGTGTGGAAACGAGGATTGGGCAATGGGTCAGTTGCTGATTACAACTCAGAACACGGAGATTATCCCCCTTAAAAGCTCTTTCGTTTATCATGTCTCAGTGAGCAAAGGTATGAATCCTGACGATGCCTGTTCCTTGCTGGTTAAGGTCTCTGGAATACAAGATAGCGAGCTGGTGACCAAAGTGGCACAAGAACTGGACTATCAACCTCTTGCTTTAGTAGGCGCTGCCGTCTTTGTCAAAGAGATGCGACAGGATGAAGCATCGAGGAATTTTGGCTGGAACGAATATCTGAAGATATTAAAAAAAGATAGAAGCGAACCTACGAAGGATATACTCGCATATACAAACCCAATTTACCCAAAGTCAATGACCAAAGCCGTGATGTTAGCTTTGGAAACACTGATGAGATCCGACGAACTTGTCAAGCATCTTTTCATTTTCCTTTCCCTGTGCGCGCCTCAGCATTTAACAGTGGACATAGTAATTAGTTACATCGTTAACGTGCTCAAGCAGTGTGATGAAGCGGACGAGGAACTAATACGCATGAGATTAAGAAGATGCTCACTCTTGCTCTTTGAAGATAGCCAGGGTGGCTACTTCATACGTGTGCACCAAGTTGTGTATGATGCAATCAAAACTCTGATGAATAACACTCCAGAGGGTCAAACCCCCGAGGTCGTAAATGCCGTTATTTCATCATTTGATACATTTATAAACGTTGTTCCACCTGAGAATAGGAGACTTGAAACAATGCATATCGTTCCACATTTAAAAGCATTGACCATGGTAACTGACAGGGTGTTCATGAAAGAAAATTTGTTTCAAGTTCACAATAAAGACATATCAGATCAATGTGAAAACCTTGCACAGATTTGTGAAATGCATAGTGAACTTAATGTGGCAAAAACGTATTGGCAATATTCTCTCACTGTAAATCTTGAGAAGGTCTGTCCTAAACATGCTGATGTTACAAGGGGCTACAATAAATTAGCTACACTTTATATGGCCTTAGGTGACCTCGAGAAAGCAAAGGAGTATCAGGAACGTGCTCTAGCTATCCAGCTCAAGAAGCTCGGCGTGGCATCTGTTCCGGTTGCAACAAGCTACAGTAACTTAGCTTCAATATACAAGGACTTAGGTGACCTCCAGCAAGCCAAGGCGTATCAGCAACGTGCTTTAGCGATAGGACTAGACAAGCTTGGTCCCGAACATGTTGATGTTGCAAGAAGCTTCGCTAATTTAGCTTCAATTTACATGGACCTAGGTGACCTCGAGCAAGCCAAGGAGTATCAGCAACGTGCTTTGGCGATTACGCTGGACAAGCTCGGCCCTGAGGATGTTGATGTTGCAAGAAGCTACAATAAGTTAGCTTTAATTTACCATAACCTAGGTGACCTCGAGGAAGCCAAGGAATATCAGCAACGTGCTCTATTGATTACCCGGAGCACGCTCGGTGCTGAACATGTTGATGTTGCAACAAGCTACAATAACTTGGCGTCAATTTACAAGGACCTAGGTGACCTCGAGAAAGCCAAGGAGTATCAGCAACGTGCTCTACATATCCAGTTGAAGGCGCTTGACCCGGAACATGTTTCTGTCGCATCAAGCTTCAATAACCTAGCTTCAATTCACCTGGCCTTAGGTGACCTCGTGCAAGCGAAGGAGTATCAGCAACATGCTCTAAACATCGAAATCAAGAAGGTCGGCCCAAAAGATGTTTCTGTTGCAATAAGCTTCAATAATTTAGCTTCAATTTACCTGGCCTTAAGTGATCTCGAGCGAGCCAAAGAGTATCAGCAATATGCTCTTGCTATCCAGCTCGAAAAGTTCGGCCCAGAACATGTTTCTGTTGCATCAAGCTACAGTAACTTAGCTATAGTTTACCTGGACCTAGGTGACCTCCAGCAAGCCAAAGAGTGTCAAGAGCGTGCTTTAAAGATCCTGCTCAAGAAGCTCGGCCCGAAACATTATTCTGTTGCAGCAAATTTCAGCAACTTAGCTTCAATTTTCAAGGCCATGGGTGACCTCGAACAGGCCAAGGAGTATCAGCAGCGTGCTTTAGCCATCGAAATTGATAAGGTCGGCCCGCATCATATTTCTGTTGCGACAAGCTACAATAACTTAGCTTCAATTTCCAAGGCCGTAGGTGACCCTAAGCAAGCTATGGAGTATCAGGAACGTGCTCTTGCTATCCAATTAACGAAGCTTGGCCCGAATCATGTTTCTGTCGCATCAAGCTACAGTAACTTAGCCTCAATTTTTATGGCCTTAGGTGACCTCGAGCAAGCCATGGAGTATCAGCAGCGTGCTTTGAATATCCAACTCAAGATGCTCGGCTCTGAACATGTTTCTGTTGCATCAAGCTACAGTAACTTGGGTTCAATTTACCTGGATTTAGGTGACCTCGAGCAAGCAAAGCAGTTTCAGCAACGTGCCCTAGCTATAAGACTTCACAAGCTTGGCTCGGAACATGTTTCTGTTGCAACAAGCTACAGTAACTTAGCGTCAATTTTCATGACCTTAGGTGACCTCGAGCAAGCCAAGGAGTATCAGCAACGTGCTCTAGCCATCCAGCTTGAAAAGCTCGGTCCTGAACATGCTTCTGTTGCATCAAGCTTCAATAACTTAGCTTCAATTTACAAAGCCCTAGGAGACCTCGAGCAAGCGAAGGAATATCAGCGGCACGCTCTAGCTATCTTGCTCAAGAAGGTCGGACGAAAGGAGATCGGCCCATAAAATTAGTTCAGTAAATAGTCTTCTCCCGTAGTCCTGTTGTGGAAGCTGATCACGTAGTCATGTAAGAATAATTAAATTTAGATTTGTAGAACGCCTGTTTGCTTAGTCCTCCGCTCAAACCCTGTGAGAAATATGGGGAAGGATTTGAAAAACAATTAGTAATATCCAGTAGTATAGCAATGTTTTACGACTTCTCTTTGTTAGTAGGCAATATAAGGGGAATGTTAAGAAAGAATCTATTAATGAATATACTTGAATTCCTGACTTTAATCAAAGTCAAATTGCTTTGTCGCTGCAGTTTCTTCGCAGTAACTACTCCCTCAGTACACAGTTTCTAGTATCGTGGTGTTCGTTGTCAGTGAATATTTTGAAAGAAAAAAGTAATCTTCGAGATGGAAGACCCAGGTTGCAAAGAAAGTTAATGTTAACTAACATCTACTAGCCCGAAAAACATTTTTCACGAGCAGAATGTAAAAATAATTATTAATTATTCCTTTCTTAATTACACTGTAAGTTAAGTTTGGCTTCATTTATTCATTACAATCAGCTGTAGTTATTTAACAAAAGCAATAAATAACCGTAAAAGTGTGAACTATAAGTAGACCTGGTAAGATACTCTTGACACACTAGCACAATAATTCAGTGTTCACCTTTTGATTATAAATGCCTTTGTCTTGAAAGTCAACTCACAATGATAAAGTAAGGAGTTTAAGTGAAGCTAACGGTCCAAATATTAATGGTTAACCTCTTGTGAAAATGTACATACTAAATAGAGGTTCATGCTGTATTTACAACCAGTTCAGATACTCTCATTACATCGTGAAATCATTACAAGGTACAACAGGCTACTTGACGCTAATAGAACGGTCTTACAAAGCTATAACCGATGTGTATGTAAGAATCTCAGTCAACAAAGTTGATTTACAACAGTACTGTGCTTAAAATATGACAATATGTGCAGCAAACGTTCCAGAACCACGAGTTAAATCACTATTTACAGTATGTGTCTCTTCGTCTTTGCATCCAAAATCCAGTGGGAAATGGCAGGACCAGAACAGTATTCCTTGGTGGAAACATCAGAAGAACGAACCGTCATTAAATCTACCAAGCTTCCTTGTGAGATCCGTGTACGTACATTACTCTTAAGCTGATTCATGGCCGAGAAGCTCCTTTCACACTTGTCTGTAGATGGTGACAATGTCATCATAGGGTCAACAAGTACGAGACAGTCTTTCACGTCATCAGGTTTTGAAGCTAGAAGGTTTGCAAATACACCAACTGGATTGTTTGCCCTTTGTCTGCTGAGTCTGGTACGCAGCATGGGCCACCCAAAGTACTGAACGGGGGAACGAATTTCATTATGCCCATAGGCCGCTAGGGTCTGAGGCATCTCTCGTGGGTCGAATATTCTGAACAAGCTGTAGGGTTTCTCTTGAAGATTTCCAAACCTTGTCTTCAAGTAATTCAGGACTTCCGTAAGAAAAGTGTCAAAGTGTTGATCAAGCATATTGCCTGCATGTGTCAGTTTTAGTCGGTGCCCTTTGTCCTTGCCACACATGAACACTGCCGTTTCCTCAGAATATCTCTCCACAAACGTTCTGTAATGACCTCCCCTTTGCAGCTTCAACTCCTCTAACATGGTCACGGTCGTGTCTAGTTTGGCAGCTACGTCTGTTATGCAAAGTTTATCTTGTTGGAATGATTTACTCAGTCCTGACAAAATCTTCATCACATCCAACAAAAAGTACAGGTGTTTGACAAACTTCTCGGACAGAAATTGTTTCAGAATTCCCTTGGCACGTGCCCCATCTTCACCAGTGGATCCAGTTTTATGCTGCAGGTGCATAACAGTAGTGACATAGTGCTTCTCCAAGGCAGTAATAGCACGGTATCTGCTTGCCAGCCACCTTGTCTTCTGCAGACCGCTGTAATAGACCGCATCTTCATCGATTATATTGGCAATCTTATTTACCTCTCTTCGTCGTTTTGGAGAATAGTAATAAAACTTGTATACCTCTTTAACTGTATTCTCAAATGTTGGAGGGTAAGGGCACCTCTTCACAGCATCAAGTACAGCCAGTTCCAGTTTGTGAGCTACACAGTGGATGTTGCATATTGGGTGACCAACTTTATCCTCCAGCTTCTTACTCAGTCCACCCTTGGCCCCAATCATAACATTGGCCCCATCAAAATTGCAGCCCACTAACTTTTCACTCAACACACTTTCATCAACCTGTACAGCTTCAAGTCCTTTAGTAATAGCATCTGTTATACCTGTAGCATCGGCAGACTGAAGGGAGACAAGGTCAGAAAACTGTGTCGATGGTCTCCCATTTGAATCAGTATAACGTACAAAAACAGTCAACTGCTCTGTGACACTCTTGTCTGTGGCACCATCTGCCAAAACACACAGAAACCTGGCATCCCTGATTTCCTTTGCATACTTCTCCTGTTCAATTGCAGCAATGCTGGACACAATCTCTTTACATTTAATCTCATTGCGATAATTATTTCTTATGTCTAGACCATTCTTCTCTTGAAGATCACACAAACCCGTGAATTTTTTTAATGAGACCTTCCTTTGCCACATAATGAGCAGTATTGAACAATCTTTCCATTCTTGATTTGGTTTCTTCATCCAGCTTTGCAGATACTGTCTTCATCATTGTTACAAGGGGTTTGTCTGCATTTTCGTTGTCAACTTTCCATTTGTTCAAGCACTTTCCGTGGTCGCTAGATATGTCATGGGACTGGAGACTTTGTACGCGATATTTTCCAAAACCACCAGCACCTTTGTAAAGGGGACTTGAATTATCACAAATGTTTGGATAAGCGCGGCATACCTAAATGAAAATGTCAGTTGTCAACAGCTATAACAACAAACTGGTTTTGAACAAATCCTGGTAACATGTTACACTCAATTGTGAACACAATTATAGCTCTGTTTGAAAGGTTATATATGACGCCTGATGGTAAGCTCCATAATTCATAAACAACTTTGTATTAAGGGGTTAACCAGAGGTCTCGTAAGGTAGAGGTTAGCGGTATGCTAGGGCTGTGGCTTTTCGCGAAAGAGAGTTTCTGTCATTAGCAATAGTCTACGGTATTGTACAGTATTGTATTGTAGTCTACACTTCGTGGTGGTGCCTTTGATTATTGAAAATTGTGCAAGCTTGACCTAAACACAAAGACTGATTGAAATCAAATTCTTTTGTTGCACTTCACATACCTTGCAAAACATTGCATCGTTGATGGAATCATGCTCAACCCAAGGATACAATTCTTTCCAGTGGGCCTGAAAGACGCGCGGCCTCTTCATTTCATACTTCTCTTTCCTTGTTTTGTCATTCCTTTCTTTTCCTTCTGGTGAAGCTTTTAAGTGCGCTTTCTCTTCATAAACCTTTTTCTCACTCTTGTTCCCATGTTTTGGTGGATTGCGTTCATTCTCCTCCAAACACTGCTTCTTAACAGGCGGAGTACTTTCTTCCTCAGATTGTAGGGAGTATTGTTTTATTAAAAAATCACTTATTTTTCGTCGCTTTCTCTTTTGCACCCCATCACGCTGTTCTTACTCTAATGCTGTAGTTGTTGGGGGCTGTTGTGATACATTACCTTGGATGAATATTGGTACGAAGTGATTTGGCTCATACCAGCTCCCGGGGCGGTTGTCAAGGTTGCTGTCCCTGGACCGAAGAATCATCGCTGTATTGACGCTGATGTCTCGTTTCTTTGTACCATAATCTCGTGGCAAATTTCTTTGTGACAAAGGGGACGAGTATTTGTGTTGCATTCAGGATAAATAGTGAATATTGGCCTGCCAATAACAGTTGAAAGAGCCATTAAGTGCATCATTATGGACCATTT